>CM037789.1:12626874-12676874 GCA_021229015.1 Solen grandis
TGTAAGACATAATTGTTTTTTCTTTGTTATGCAGACAGTTTAGAATCTGAGCTTCATTATTGTATGAGCAAACGGAGGAAACTCTGGTCAGACATCTTCTGGAAGGGTCTAATGCATCAAACAAGTCTGTTTGGAGTAAAAAGATAATATATGAGTTTGAGTTGGATCATACTTATTTTTGAGAGCACAAGCCTTGTGAGCCTGTCCTATGTGACTGTTCACTTGTGGTAAAAGGTCAAAAGTCGATCATGTTATAAAGCAATTGCTGGAGATAACAGTCACTGTAGTTTTGCTACTAAAGTTTGTAATGGTGTGTCAATATACTACTGATAAGATGACATGGGGGAGGGGTGGGGGCTGTAATTGGCCATGATATTACAGCCATCAATGTCCATCATATCACCAAATGTTCCACTTCAAGGGATTAAGACGGAATTAAAATGTAATACTAGTGTTTACTTTTGTAGTTGTTCCCTGATCTGAATATGGAAGTCAAAATTTAGGAGAGATGGCAGTCTAAACTCATGTTAGACATTACAGATGTGTTGTATTCAAAAAATCCTTTTCAGACTCCATTAGTGAAGTAATATATATAATGCATGGCTTTCCCAAGTTGAGCTGATTAACCTATACATGAGTGCGTGCATGCGCATGAACGTATGTGGGGTATGTGGGCAGGTGAATCAAGATCAGAGTTATAATGGATCTCTGTACAGTATTTGAAATTATAATGGACTTTCTTAGTACAGAGTTTTATTGGATCTGCACAGTATTTGTAGTAATAATGAACTCTTTAAGTGCAGGGGTTATAATGAATCTGCACAGTATTTGTATTTATAATGAACTCTTTAAGTGCAGGGGTTATAATGAATCTGCACAGTATTTGTAGTTATAATGAACTCTTTAAGTGCAGGGTTATAATGAATCTGCACAGTATTTGTAGTTATAATGAACTCTTTAAGTGCAGGGGTTATAATGAATCTGCACAGTATTTGTAGTTATAATGAACTCTTTAAGTGCAGGGGTTATAATGAATCTGCACAGTATTTGTAGTTATAATGAACTCTTTAAGTGCAGGGTTATAATGAATCTGCACAGTATTTGTAGTTATAACGAACTCTTTAAGTGCAGGGTTATAATGAATCTGCACAGTATTTGTAGTTACAATGAATTCTTTGAGGGCAGGGTTATAATGAATCTGCACAGTATTTGTAGTTATAATGAACTCTAAGTGCAGGGTTGTAATGAATCTGCACAGTATTTGTAGTTATAATGAACTCTTTAAGATAATGAATCTGCACAGTATTTGTAGTTATAATGAACTCTTTAAGTGTAGGGGTTATAATAAATCTGCAAAGTATTTGTAGTTATAAGAAACTCTTTAAGTGCAGGGTTATAATGAATCTGCACAGTATTTGTAGTTATAATGAACTCTAAGTGCAGGGGTTATAATGAATCTGCACAGTATTTGTAGTTATAAGAAACTCTTTAAGTGCAGGGTTATAATGAATCTGCACAGTTTTTATTTGTAGTTATAATGAACTCTTTAAGTGCAGGGGTTATAATGAATCTGCACAGTATTTGTAGTTATAATGAACTCTTTAAGTGCAGGGTTATAATGAATCTGCACAGTATTTGTAGTTATAATGAACTCTTTAAGTGCAGGGTTATAATGAATCTGCACAGTATTTGTAGTTATAATGAACTCTTTAAGTGCAGGGTTATAATGAATCTGCACAGTATTTGTAGTTATAATGAACTCTTTAAGTGCAGGGTTATAATGAATCTGCACAGTATTTGTAGTTATAATGAACTCTTTAAGTGCAGGGGTTATAATGAATCTGCTCAATATTTGTAGTTATAATGAACTCTTTAAGTGCAGGGGTTATAATGAATCTGCACAGTATTTGTAGTTATAATGAACTCTTTAAGTGCAGGGTTATAATGAATCTGCACATTATTTGTAGTTATAATGAACTCTTTAAGGGCAGGGTTATAATGAATCTGCACAGTATTTGTAGTTATAATGAACTCTTTAAGTGCAGGGTTATAATGAATCTGCACAGTATTTGTAGTTATAATGAACTCTTTAAGTGCAGGGTTATAATGAATCTGCACAGTATTTGTAGTTATAATGAACTCTAAGTGCAGGGTTATAATAAATCTGCACAGTATTTGTAGTTGTGATTGACTCTCTAAGTACATATTTAAAATGGATCTGTATTGTATTTGTAGGTATAATGGACTCCATGAGAAAAAGGTTATAATGGATCTATACATAACGATTATATGCACACTACAGAATCCTACTTAGGATAATTTGATATATATTTTTTGTGTCTGTGAATGCAATATAGTCACATGTGGTTTAAACCTGTTTTAATAACATCAAATTGCTCAAAATTATTTATACAGGTTATCGAATAAATTAAATTAAAATAGATTGTTCATTTAACATCAGTGTTAACATTTAAATACAGTGCAAGGTAATAAATTATGATGGATGATGTCTCATTGCTTGCATTTCACCTACTTTAAATTATCTAATGTTCCGTAACTTTAGATATGTGTGCATTTTTACACCCTTCACTTCACAAAGAGAAATGAGAGTTATAAAAGAGGCACACGTTAACATATCCCATCCTGTTTTTCCTTGAATTAGGCTGTATGTTCGGATATCAGTCAAAATAACACAAATTTTATTAATTATTTCTTTTGAGGGAAAAGCTATTTCATTGGGAAAATAGGTAGTTATTTTGGGGAAAATGTCAATTTTTTGGCAAGGGGAAAACACCTGTAAAAGGTAGTAAATTAAAAAAAAATCACTGCTTCATAATATAATAATTGTTTTTAACCTGAAGATACCCATAATTGCATTATCTCCATAATGATGAGTATTTCTTCCCAGACTCCAAGTACTGGTCAAATCAAGGAGGGAGCCTCCGTGGCCGAGAGGGTAAAGCCGCTGACTTTAACACTCACTCAGCCCTTCACCGCGTGGGTCCGAATCCCAGCAGGGTCATTCGGATTTTCATGTGAGAAAGCCTTCCAGCTGGCTTGCGGTAGGTCGGTGGTTCTACCCGGATGCTTCCGTGCATTCGGGGTCTTCCTCCACCTGTAATTAGCTGGACGTCGCTATATGACTGAAATACTGTCGAAGCGACGGTAAACTGAAATAGTCAAGTCAAGTCAAATCAAGGAACCATTGAAAGTAAATAGTATAAGTTGCAATCAGTGTATAATAAATAAGTTTTAACTAATGTCTGTTTGCATTTGTTATATTACCTTTGCCTTTGTGTTTATAGTCAGTATTACTGTTATAAATAAGTCTCCTACTCGAAGTTTGGAGACTTATTGTTTTTACTCCATTCCTTATTCTTCTTATTATTATTTCTTCCTTGGTTTTCTATTTATGTTTGCCTTGGGTGTCATTCCTTTGTATTTCTTTCCATTTTTCAATCTGTCAATCACCACTTCAGCTTTTGTTTGGTATATGCTTTGATGATATTCTAATGCCAGTACATATTGTCTCTAGCTCATCTGAGCTGAGCTCCTGGTGAGCTGTTACGGTGGGTCAGTGTCCGTGTGTCTGTCGACAACCATTTCCTTAAAACAACATCTCCTTCTAAACTAGATTTTGACCAAACTTCACAGGATTGATCCTTATGAGGCCTTCTATCAAAATTGTTAAAATCATTTTGATTGGTTGAAAAAGTAGGTCTCAGGAGCTAAAAAAAGATATGAAAAATGCAAAACTGCAGGGCCTAGAGCTTAGATATTTGGTATGTAGCATTGTTTGGGGAAGTACTGTGGACCTGTACGAAGTGAAGTCAAAATTGGCCCCATCCTAGGGGTCACTTGATTTTACATAGACTTATATAGGAATCAGAGCGCCCAATGCACTGAGAGACAGCAGCGGGATTAACATGAAATAGCTTTAATTCTAAATCCAGTGTTTCAGTAGTGATTGAAACAATAGAGGCAAAGGTCATATAACGGCAAAAACTCCACACGCTTTCCTGCAACTATAGTTGCTACAGAGCCAGTTGAACTCACTGTTTGTTACATAATAATCCAGAGTAAGGGTCATGAACCTGATATCATTCATAAGTTGCATACCTAAGTAGGTCATTCCCTTTCTTAAGTACTAGTGGACTTGATGTATACAATCTATCTGTTGTTGAGTATGTGTAGAAATTGAAAAAATATTGGATTATTTAAGATTCTTGAATGTTTGCCTTTCTATTTCAAAGTTAATGAACTGAACCTGCCATCATGCAAAATTATGTGTGAACTACTTTAGGTTAATTACATACATTGGAGTTTCATTGCGTAGTGCTACTTTTTTCATTTTACAGGAGTAGATTTTCATATATGTAAAATGGGTTGCTGTTCTGATTAATAAACGTCATGGATATTTTCGTCTCCCTTAAAATGGATGTTCCAGTGTAAAATAATGGTAAAAGAAAACATGTGAACAAACAATAACACGTCAAAAGCGGTTATGGTTATGTTTTAAACGTCTGTGTAACATATTCCACTCGTGTTTGTTTGTGCAGAATCGCATTGCATGGATATGCAATAAGCGCAGAGAGGTACAGTTAAATTTGCAGTGGAAAATATGCAAATCAGCAAGGTCAGCAAGGCCTATTTTCAATTTCTAGCTACTGAAGACGGTTGGCTGTTGTCTAAAAACTTGAAAAATCTTCTTGTCAGGAACTAAATGGCCTGGTCTTTAGATATTTGGTGTGTAACATGGCCTTATGAACATCTTCTAAGTTTGTTCACATCATGACCCTGGGATCAAAATTTGTCCCACAGCAGGGGTGACTACAGTTTATAGCTGTGGCGATCAAAATTGGACCATTTATACAGGTTTTTTGTGGAATTAAGATTATCTTTCTGTTATTCTGATTTTGTATTAAGTATTACTAAATTATAAAAGGCAATGAAGGCAATATTTTTCAGGTGAAAGATTGAGGGCCATCGCGGCCCTTTTTGATATTTTTAGAATCTCCATGTTGCTTTTGAATCAGAGCATGTTTTGATTTACAGATTGGAGAAAAAGATTTGTTTACACGAGAGCTGGAAATTGCATTAGAAAAGGGTGAGGTTGATTTCGTTGTCCATTCCTTGAAAGACTTACCAACATCTATTGCTGACCACTTTGTGATCGGATGTGTGTACAAGTAAGTGCATTACTTTTAAGTATCTATTAAAACACAATTTGTATTTATTAACATTCAAGGGGCCTCCATGGCGAAGTTCTTATTGTTGAATACCAGCTAGATTGCTTTGGACATTCTTGAGTTTTTGCTCTTAAACACTTTAACTGATATAGAAAGTGGCTGAGAGGCTTAAGTCTCACTCAGCCCCTCACCGTGTGGGTTCCCAGCAGGGTCATTCAGATTTTCATGTGAGGAAGCCTTCCAGCTGGTTTGCAGTAGGTTGGTGGTTCTACCCGGATGCCTCAGTGCATTTTGGGTCTTCCTCCACCTGTAATTAGCTGAACGTCGCTTTATGACTGTAAAACTGTCACAGCGATGGTAAACTCAAAAAATCAAAATCAATCAATGATATAGATGTGTTTTGATGCCATAGTAAACAGAGCAGACCCAGATCAGATAGCGGCTTTTGTGAGCTAATACAGTATCATAGCTCAGAATCTACACAGTCTTCAAGGGAAAGAAAAATCCATTGTATTACCCCTAGATACAAAGTATATTGGGGCTATATTGGAGTCACATCCATTGGTCCTTCTGTAGACAAGATTTGCCCACCCTATTTCTTGGCTACCTTTGGTGGGGTTTTGGTGAAACTTTACAAGACTGATAAGTACCAAGCCTAGTTGCTCATATTGTTGGCATGTCATGATTCGCTTGATTATGAATGAGTGATAACCCTTTGTTATATTTCTCAAGACTGTCTGACATGGTAACAGTAATTGTAACAAAGTGGTATCTGGGGGTATTCATCATTCTCAATGATAATTCTTGTTTAATATACTATTTATAGCTAAATAAATTGATATTCATCAAGTCATATATGTGTATAGTCATGAGGTATTATATTGATTTGCTAGAATTTTGCAGAATTGGTTTAATGTGTTTGTAATCATAAGATTTCTTGTCCAGTCATGATCAAACAAGTTGTGGTCAAAAGATACAAGTGTAATATCTCAGTCAGGTTTACCGGTAATATCCATCTGGACTACTGGAAACACCCTGACAATGATTGTTTCATGAAAATTGCAATTCTAGATTTTTTTTCTCAATATTTGTAACATTTTAACATCTGTTCCATTAAAATTTTATAGACTCTAGATTCTTGTTAATGAGGTTGTCATCTTCTTACGAATGTAAGCCCTATGTAGATGAGGTTATTTATACTTTGACAAGATCACCGACAGTCTGGTGATATATAGAACTGACATTTTTTCAGTGATGGTTAATGTAATTTTATGTTGCAGATATTCTGTAGGAATACTTATAAAATTTACCATGTTTTATGTTACACTTGTTGTAGGCGAGACAGTCCGTATGATGCAGTGGTAATGCACCCAAAAAATAAAGGCAAAACTCTTGAGGATTTACCTGAAAACAGGTTGGTTGTGGTATCATTTGGAACTTATTTGAAATGAAGCGATAGATATTATTTTGAAAAAGGGCCTTCTTGGCCGAGAGTGTAAAGTTGCTGATTTTAACACACTCACTCAGCGTGGGTTCAAGTCTGGCCAGGGTCAATCGAATTTTCATGTGAGGAAACCTTCAAGCTGGCTTGTGGTAGGTCAGTGGTTCTATCTGTATGTCTCAGTGCCTTTAGGGTCTTCCTCCACCCGTAATTAGCTGGATGTCGCTTTATGACTGAAATACTGTCACAGCGATGGTAAACTAAAAAAATCAATCAATATAATTGTTATTGTGAAAAAAAGAAAAACAGCAAAAATGTAATGAAACAAAAATACATAAAAATAAATGTAATTTTAAAGTTTAATATTTTAATATTTTCAATCAATGTGTTGTTCCGTTTTACGAATAGTGAAATATCCTTTAATTTTGTATTGTGTGTAGATTTTTGTTTCCCTCAGTGATTGTTAAACCTGTAGCATTGTTTCAGTTAGAACATTAATGTTTAAAATAGTATTTGTCAGTGAAATTAGTTACTTGTGTCTACTAGCATTTTTTTTTTTTTGAGGTTGTAGGTAAATTCCCTGGCCTTGACAAACCAAAGTCGTTAAACTGGTATTGGTACAGCAGACTTGCTTGGCGCTCAGCATATATACAGTGTAGTCCCAGGACTGGTTGTCCTGGTGTAAAGATAATAGGACTGGGTGTGGTATCATGTCACATATCTACAGTTTGATACTGCAGTGTGACAGCACTATATCTGTCTCATGTAGACTTAGTCTCCGAATGACTGAATTACCGCCAGTGGGACATTAAACCCAACAAACAAACATAAAGATCAAGCAAAATGATGAAAATTGTATTTTTTCCAGTGTCATTGGGACAAGTTCTATCAGAAGAGCAGCACAACTACAGAGAAAGTTCCCAACATATAAATTTGAAAATATTGTATCCTTTGGTAAAAATGTACAGATTGTTTCTGTATATAATGATACATCAAAAATGTAATAATGATATACTCCACTAAACACATTTCTGAGATTTGACTTTCATAATCATTTTGTTTTGTCACCTCCTGTTAGCAAAGATGATTGTGTCACCTGCTGTAAGCATAGGTGACACATAGTGATCACTTTTCTCTCAGCTTTCTGTCTGATCGTCTGTCTGTCACACTTTTTCCGTTGCGCTTCAGCAGGTGACACACATTCCAAAGAACACTCTTGTTTTATCTCTGCATCCTGTGGATGCAATGTTTTTATTTCAAAGAACACTCTTTCACCTATCTGTTTGTTTTATATATTGAATCAAACTAATTTCATTTTGATATGAACACTTTCATAATGAACTCTTAATTTTGACTGAATTCATCGTCATAACTGTTGGATCCAGTCTGTGACTGGAACACATACATGTATTGTCCTTAACGAGATACTCAGCGCGGCAATCTCAACACACGCCTAAAGAAACTGGATGATGACACTAAGTATGACGCCATTATCCTGGCAGAGGCTGGACTCGTCAGAATGGGTTGGCAGGACAGGATCTCACAGGTGCACTGAGAAATTGACCATTTTAATACTTACAGAAAAAGTCATGCTTGGATATCATGTGGTCAGCAGTTTGCCTATTTGTCAGTGGCTTTTTTTACCTCTGCATCCTGCATCCACCTTGCAATGTTTTCACTGTGGATGCAATTTTTTAATTTCATTGCATCCACTGGATTCATAAATTATATGGAGGGGCATAAATAATTATTGAAATAAGGAATAAACAGAAATTTTCATACATTACTCTTTGATGAAAACTTTGACACTCTGAGGCTGTTATATCATCACACATTAAGGGTAACACCATCAGTGAAACAAATGTTTGCTCAATAGTTTTGCTTCTTAAAATTGGGATTTAAAATACTATTTTCTACATATCCTTTGCGCACCAGGTCAATTTTTACAGCAGATGCCTGTAGCATATTGAAACAGGTAAAAAAATTGTTGCCTCAGAAACGGGCCATTCTTTACAGTGAATGCCTGTAGTGAATTGAAACGGGTAAAAAAAATCGTTGCCCCAGAAATGGGCCAATCTTTACAGCCATTCCCTGCAAGGTTGTGAGACGGGTGCCTTTTTTCTGGTTAAAAAACGGATGCAAGATTCAATTATTTTAAGTATAAAATACATTTGACAAAGTTAAAATTAACCCAAATACGTTTTTTTTCAGTTGTCGCTGTTTTTCAGCACTGAACATGTTAACCTTCTTTTGTGGATATAATTTAACTGCAGCATATGAGAATGTATGTAAAGGCTACAATGCACCTTACGAATATTAAATATTTTGTTATAACATAATATTAACATTGAAAATTGTTAAAAATGCCTTTTTCAACATAAAAATTGTTTTTGTTAAAATCAAAAAAAAATGGTCAAAATTAAAAAAAAAAATTGTAAGTTTTTTTATATATATACGTAATCAACAGCAATCCTAAAAATAAACATTCAAACTCGCTAAAAGGGATTTTATTCAATTTAAAAATATCAGGTTATTTGAATTTTTGATTAAAATTTGCAAATTTACGGGGTTTTTTTTATTGTTTTCTGATAAATTCAATATGTCCTATATCTCCAGAACACTGAAACCTTAGATAAACAAATGTAAATGCTTATATAACCGAATATAAAATTACATTTTAAGTAATTTTTAATAAAACTTTTAAAATTCAATAGATCAATTTGTCGTTATTTTTCGAAAATTAATTATTGTCAGGGTTCCTACGCTAAAATGGGGTCGTGTATTGGCCCATTTCTGAGGCAACAATTATTTTACCCGTTTATCTACGTTACAGGTGCACAAAGGATATACATGGTAATTTGATTAGCAATACTTTATACTCATGAATTGTTAATTAGGTATTTCATTTGATCTGTGACAGAAATAGTATCGGTCATTTGACCAATGAAATTAGCTTCATTTACCATGAAAAGGTGAAGCTCCTTGTTGTAGAAAGCAGTTTATCTTGTGGGCACAATGAGTAAGCCTTTATTACTACTTCAATGAAGAGTATTTAAAAGAAATTAATCTTGTTTCATTGGTCCAACATTAAATAGTTCTAAGTAGTGATTACAGAATATGTACTGTGGGTTTCAGCAATTGGATAACACCAGGGTTAAAAAATGCGTTTATGCCAGTCAGATATTGACATTGGGTAAATGACTGGATCATATAACAGTATGTTGAACAAGTATTAGCATTTCCAATAAACGCTAAAAATCGCTGTTAGGCAAGTGAACAGAAAGTTTCACTGTGACATCAAGGGAAAGTATATGTCGAAATACCTGAAGTTGAAGGAGAGGTTGTTATCAAAGCTGATATTAGAAGTATTCTGATTCCCCATTCATGTGAAATAGGAAGCTAAATTTATAACTGCTGTACATACATTAATCAGGTGTTGATCATTTATAGCATGGATGTAAGCAACATAAGTTTGATATTTCCCTTTTATGCACCTAGCTGTAGTCTTGTTTCGAAAAGAATTTATGCAGAGTTTTCTTGAAGAATGTACTTGAAGCTATGAAGCTGCATAAAATTGAGAAGTGGAATAGGGAATGCAATGAGCAAAGGGGCGTACTCCAATCGAATCTGCCCAATTATGCGACTACCAGTCTAGCAACATGTACTTCTGGTAGCCTTTAACACAGTTCAGATTTCCCAGTGTTCAAAGCAGTTTCCCCAGAGCTTGTTTCCGGTAATCTGATTTGTTTATCTTTCTGCAACCAACTGACAAGGAACCTGCTTTTCCATTACATCAGCAGTGCGGGAGTAAAAAGGTTGCTTTCTTGCTCAATAGTATAATATTGCTGCCCTGGGTTGGTGATAACTATAAAGTCAATGCATGCTCTTCAGTGATTGGCAAAACATTTTAACTTTCTATATGAAGCTTTAATGTTAGACTTTCACTATAATAAATAAGCAGTATTTTAAATAAAATGTCTGGAACATGGTAAAATTTGATGCTCTAAACTATCAGTTTTCTGGCCCCAACTTCATATTTTTTTTTAAATTTTAGTCCTTTACCTCATGAATATTCATGTACAGATTAAGTCTCTCAAAATTTATATATGGGAGACATATTGTTTTTTGTCATTGTCTGTCCGTCCATCCTTCAAATTTTGTCTGGAAGAAAACTCCTTCTCTACTAATCAGTTGAAGTGAAATTTGGTTTTTGGGTTATTTCCCTTCCTCTCCATTTCTTGTCCAGATGATAACTTCTCTTCTACTGATACTGTTGAAGTGAAATTTCATGTATGGAAAGAACACGATGAGGAAGTGTCATGCACAAGGTCCATAACTGTGATTTATATAGGAGGCATTTTTAAAGTCTTCAAGTATAAATCAATAATTTCATTTGTTTTACAAAGCAGGAGAAAATCTTGCTCACCTTGAAAAACTGTAAAATATATACATCAGAAACCAAGTATGCAATACTTCCAGGTGTTGACAGCCGATGACGTTATGTACGCGGTAAGTCAGGGGGCCATGGCGGTGGAATGTCGGGCCAACGACAAGAAGATACTGAAACTGTTGTCCCTGATACATGACCAGAACACGGCCCTCAGCTGTATAGCAGAGAGGTCATTCTTGAGGGCATTGGTAGGTACAAAAGGACTAGGCATGTGTTTTTCCTCAGCTCAGAAATCTCAAATTCTGTATCATCACAATTTTAAAATTGGAAACAAATAAAAGAAAAGGTGAAAATTAAAGTAAAATGTACTTTGGTATAATATTCATACCCTGACTCAATTTATGCCCATAAATTTCAATAGGGATTTGAATATGATAATGAGTTTGAGCATGGGATTATATTTAAGTAGTTCCTAGGCAGTTTCCTGAATACAGGGCCAGGTATTGTAAGAACATGCTTATGGTAGTACATGTATATATGTAACATTCATATTTTCTTTGTTCATAAATGAGTGAGTACTAGATCATTAAAAGATTGAATTGAAGAAAATTTAAATCCAAGATAGCCAAGATGTTTCATGGAATGTTGGCCCAGGTATGGTAAATATTTTTCCACTCCATTACACTATTTTAGACCTTGGAGTGTCTTGAAAAGCTATCAGGCAGAAGAAAGTCATCACTCAAAAAACATGTTTTACAGTGTCACCCTACTCAGGAGAAACTGGCAGTATATAATCAGGTCATGCTGCTTGTTACCAATTGGTCTAGTTTTAACTCTATACCACATGAATATTCCTGCACAGATTTATGACTTGATGAATATTAATTTACTGAACTTCAAACAGTATAATTCTGTAACAATGTATTTTTCTGTGCTGACTAGAGAAACTTTGTCTTTTTGAGGTTGTGGGATATATTGGTTATGTATGTGATTGCTCTCATGTGATAAAGGGGTAATTATGCAGATTACATTCATCAGATTGTAGGTACAGGGCCAAATAGCTTCGTCTATGGACATCATTTTCTTCAAGACATTTAAGTATTTTTATAGGCCTGTCGTAGATGGGACATTTTATGGATTAACCTGCGGCGGCTGGGCTTGTGGTGTCCACTGATGTTGTCTGCTCTCTAACTCAGACAAACATGAACCAATCTTTACCAAACTTGGTTGCAATGTATATGGACACACTATCTTGGCCACATTTGACAACCAGCCAGAATGTCCCAGAGTTATGGCCCTTGATTTGAAGAAAAATTGCTACATGAAAAATGTCCTTACTCTAACAAACATGAACCTATCTTGTCCAAACTTGGTAACAATTCTTGTTGTGTTCTTGTTTAGTAATTGCTTAATTTAGTTATTAGTTGTATGATTAAGTCAATAGATCAACTCTCTCTCTCTCTCTCTGTTACTTATTAATCTCAGTTTTACTGTTTTTTGATCAGTCACATGTATTTCAGGTAATATTAGATCATCTGCAGCAGTAAAGTATTGATAGTACAATACAAAAATAAATTCTATACCCATACCTTATCAACATCAGAAAGGCTTTTGAAATGCTTCTGGCTGGAGGTAATGAAACAGATTGTAGATTTGTATCTGCTGAAGACAACTTGCATAATTGTATCTGCTGAAGACAACTTGCATAATTGTATCTGCTGGAGACAACTTGCATAATTGTATCTGCTGGAGACAACTTGCATGATTGTATCTGCTGAAGAAACTTGCATAATTGGGTTTGCTGAAGGCATTTGTAGAATTTTGTCTCCTGAAGACAACTTGCATAATTGTGTCACCTGAAGCCAAACTTAAGTGTGTCTGCTGAAGACAACCTATGTAATTGTGTCTGTTTATTTTTACTGTTGAGACTGTGTTACAGGGAAGTGGATGTAAGGACCCCGTATCTGTCAAGTTATCCTTGGTAGAGGGTAAGGTAAGGAAGGTAAAGAGAGCTTAAAATTTTGGTGCACCATTCACATAACTGCCAAGCTTCGCTAACCACCCATGCTGTGTATTCCAGGAGGGAGGCTGTACCGTTCCAGTGTCCGCCATGTCTATTCTGACGGACAGTCAGGTAAGGCCATTGAATCTTTAATATCTGTCTTGAGTTTGTTGGATGGAAATATCTGTCTCTCTTGGGCTCGTACTGTTTTGGCTGTAACGAGGCCTAGCCTAGTTACCCGTTAAAGTCAAGTGCCTGAGGGACAGATTAAAAATATTTCCTATTTCTGGTCTGTCTGAAATAGGGGATGCAAGACACAGATTTCTATATTGTTATGCCTATACATGGGTCAGACCTCAGTTAAATTTTCATAGAAGTCTTTACGTTTTCTCAGTATATTATACACCTTGAAGCCAGATACAATACTGTAAAATCATTATATTTTGTTGGGGATTAATATTGTTGATTTTGTGGCTGCTGCTATCCACAAATTTGTGAATGTGAAGTTTTGCTTCTTCACAAATTAACTTTGTGTCATAATTTTTGTGTATACATAAGTGACTTTCCTGCATAGGTAAGCTGCATGTGTAGGAGAGATCCACTCTGCATTATGGCCAATATAATAGTGATTTGTCGATGTCATCAAGACGACTGATTGACACCTGCTGTGCCTCCATTGTTCGCTTGCCCCCAGGCACTACATGACATCCTGTCTAGCCCCAGTAGATGAAGAGTGGGTCCGGGATATCATGCTGTGCTACAACTGTGGTGACCTTGGTTTTTATCCTAAGCAATACATGGTGGATATTTTACGAAGATATATAGCCACAACACTTACTTTGGTCTGATTAATGTTCAGTAAAAGTACTAAAACAGATTTTAGCATCACCTAAACGCCATGTTATTAACATTATGATCAAAATTAGGCTGCATTCTTTCCAACTTAAATTTTGTTAAGTTCTTCCAATCATCATCAAAATAACGTTGAAGTAGATAAATTTAAAAAATATTAATCTAACACACGAATCCACAAATTCTTTTCCCCACAAACATGTTTTTTTCACCGAATCCACGAAATTTCATGCCTATGAAATAAAATGATTTCATAGTAGACTGTATACAGTACTGATGAGATACTTTATAATGCTTATGCCAAGACATGGCTAACAGTTCAAACCATTGACCAAAAATTTGTCATCAGTTGCTTTTTGTATTATAAGTTTTGTTGCCGTCTAATGAAACTTTTAAGTTTTTAGCAAGGAAAATGTAAGCCAAACTTTCATACTTATGGCTAGGTCAACTGCTAACAAACAGTTTCACAACGGAAACAGAGTTTCATTTTGTGTAAACCAGGTCAAGCATTGACTACCTGTTATACCCTTATAGTTATAGTAAGTCAGTTTAGATTCACCTTTAAACACTGGAGAGCTCCACTTAATGTGTCAAGCTTTGGAACCCAGTTATAGCATGAGAAAGGATTATCAGTATAAAGTTTTTGGGCAAAATAGGATAAATTGAGAAAACGTAAAAACTCCTGGAATAAACTAGAAATCTATGGGGCATGGTGGCAGAAAGTCAATTAGTGGGCTTGTTTCAACATGTCCTTTTTGTCCCTTGTTACAGAGATGGCAAATATGATAGTGGTTTGAAATTGCACAGGGCACTGACTACCAACTGTTCATCCATTTTATTCCACAAGAATCAGCCCTGCGTTTAGTTAACCATAACACTTATAACTGTTTGGGATTCAGTTCCCTGCTTGCACTCTTCATGCTTAAGTAAAATGGGGATGCAAACACTAATGTTATGGTCTTTTAACGGCAACTGAGTGCATCCCAGATCTGTTGCCATTGCAAACTTGAGGACTAGGGTTTCAAAGGATAATGTGTGCTAGAAGATTTATTTTCTGCAGCTACTATTATGATTCTTGCAAGGAAGGAAATGTAGCTTAGTATTGCAATCAGCAGTGGAACACCGCAGGAATCAAAGGTTTGATCGTAGACACTAATGCTCAATTTATTCCATGTAGCTTGATATTGTAATCAGAGCTATGAAGAACCTGAGAAAGTCGATGGTTTGAACAATGGCACTTCCTCTCATCAATCAAATCATTTCTTGCAATCATTTAATCTCATTTGTAAAGCTTACATCTAGATCACTTAATATAAAACATATAAGTTTGTTTGCAGATGTTTGAGTTGATGTTTGCTAAGTGACTTCCTTTTTAACTCACCTGAGCACATAGTGCTCATGTGAGCTTCAAGGATCGATGGCTGTCCGTCGTCTGTCGTCCTCAATTGTTTATAAAGAAATCTTCTCTGAAACCACTGGGCCATATTGGATAAAGTTTGCCTGTGATGTTCCTTGCATGAAGCTCTACCAAAGTTGTTCAAATGGTTCTGGTCAATTGCATATCTGGGTCACAGGACCTAAAAATAGGTTTTAAAAGTGATGTCTTAAAAAACCTTCTTCTTCAAAACCACAAGGCTTAGAGCTTAGATATTTAGTGTGTAGTATTGTCTACCAAGTTTGTTCAATCATGACCCTGGGGTCAAAATTGACCCCGCCCCAGGGGTCAGATGATTTTACATAGATTTGCATAAGAAAAAAAAGGAGTTTTGGTGTGTAACATGGCCTAGTAGACCTCTACCAGGTTAGTTAAAATCATGGCCCTTGGGTTAAAATTGGCCCTGCCCAGGTGTCACTTGATTTTACATAGACTGGTAAAGGAAAAAACTAGAAAAATCCTATCAGAAACCACAAAGCCTGGAGTTTAAATATTTGGTGTGTAACATGGTCTAGTTATTTCAAATCATGGCCCTAGGGTCAAAATGGGCCCCTCCTCAGGGTTCACTAAATTTTATATAGACTTATATAGGAAAAACTAGAAAAAATCTTCTTGTCAGAAACCACAAGGCCTAGAGTTTAGATATTTAGTGTGTAACATAGCCTAGTGGACCTCTACCAAATTAGTTCAAATCATGGCCCTGGGTCAGAATTGGCCCAGCCCCAGGGGTCACTTGATTTTACAGAGACTTACATATATGAAAAACTAGGAAAACCATCTTCTCATATAACACAAGGCCAGATGTTTTCTTGTGGACCTCAACCATTATCTATTCAAATCATGGCCCTGGGGTCAAAATTGGCCCCAACACAGGCCAGGTGTTCCCGAAAATAAGATGGTAATTAGGTGTGATTTTCATACTCCAACTCAAAATATGCTAATAATTTCAATAGGGATTTTAGGAATTCAAAATTTTATGGCAGGTACAATTTTTGTTTGGAACTTAGATGTTCTTGCTATATAAGGGTGTTACGGTATACTGTATGACATTATACTGTATATTTTCTTAACTGGTACTGTTCACGGTACGCTCCCAGGTCTGCACGGTACAGTACGGTATTGTTAACTTCAGGTTTTTAGCTCAACTATTCGAAGAATATGAGAGCTATTGTAGTCGCTCTTGCGTCGGTGTCGGCGTTGCAGCTTTTGGTTAAAGTTTTGCGTGCAAGTTACTATCAACCTTATATCTCGATAAACATTTATGGTATTGACTTGAAAGTTTATAAATATGTTCAGGGGCATCAGACAACCAAGGTAGATAACTCTTGACTGAATTTAATATGAATTATGGCCCTTTTTTAACTTAGAAATTTTGGTTAAAGTTTTGCATGCAATAGAAAATTTGGTAAAAGTTTTGCGTGCAAGCTACTATTTAGTTTGTATCTCAATAACCATTCATGGTATTGACTTGAAAGTTTATGAATATGTTTAGGGGCATCAGACAACCAAAGTAGATAACTCTTGCTGGAATATATTACAAATTATTGCTCCTTTTTAACTTAGAAATTTTGGTTAAAGTTTTGCATGCAAGATACTCTCATGCTTATATCTCGGTATCAAGGTTGATTTAAACACCTTTAATATGTTTAGGGGTATCATACTTTCATGGTAGATAACTCTTGATGGATTATGTTACCAATTATGGCCCTTTTCTAACTTGGATTTTTGGTTAAAGTTTTGCATGCACAGTGTTATTGTACTTATGTCTCAGTAACTAGGCATGGGATTGATTTTAGACATCATAAAACTATTAAGGGGTATCAGTCTATCAAGGTATATAATTTTTGACTATTATTATGTACAGGGTATGAGAAAGGGCAAGAATTGAAATAAATTTCATTTGATTTACCAACAAGCATTTTGAATAGTCGAACATGCTGTCCTCTGACAGCTCTTGTTTATTTTTCTTCTTTTATAACAGCGGCTTCCCCTCGGTAAAAAGGCGATATTTTTCACCTCTGAGAAATATGAATTCTAACAATACCATTTTCCCATCTATTAACTTAAAAGAAAACAAATTGGAAAGTAAATAACGCTCAACACTCTACATTGTATATTACTTAAATGAAAGCACTTGCTGTGGGCAGATAAAAAAAAAATCAAGAAAAAGGCAGAGTCATTCTTGGAATGTTTTCTAATCATCACTCATTCTTATGCTTCCAAATTATGCAATGATACGGAATACTCGGACAGTATTGTTCATAATGTTGGTTAACATCTTTCACGCTCTCTATGGGCTACTGTTTTACTGCTAAAATTGTGTAATCATCACAGTGGCCGCCATATGTGAGAAACATCAACAATGTTTGGTGACCTCTGTATTTTTTAATCTATTTAATTGATTGATCAGTTTGCCTTTTGAGTAAAAGAGCGAAATTTCAACAGGTAACTACATGAAAGATACTGATTTAAATAAAATGGGATCAATTAAATGCTTTGATGCAAATTATCAAAAATCTGACATCTGAAATCAAAACTTCATCCAATTTGAACTGCAAGTGTTTTTTCCTTGGTATAAATATGGATGCTTCAACTTCAAGTATCATCTTTAGTGATTTCATTCAATATATTTAAGTTGTTGTCATGCTGACGTCTATTATGGAATAAGCATTTGAAATAAGTTGTATAAGTTTGATTAAGTTTCTGCACTATCATGTAGTTTTGATATTACTCTTGATTATTTAATGACGTTAAAAACAAGATTTTTATCAGTAAACAACAAATTAAATCACATAAAAAAGTGTTTTTATGTTAATGACTTTACTGATATTTTTTTTTTTAATAATTTTAAATTCAAAAAAAATTTTTGTTTCTACAGAAAGCACAACTTAATTTGTATTTATTATGAAAAAAAAACAAATATATTAAACAATTAAGAATTTACTTTGTTTCTTAATTATTTATTCTTCATTTAAAGGTAGGAAACAAGGTCAACAAAACTTAAATGCCCATATTGTGATACATATGGTATCATGACCACTGTATAGCGATATGTATCGTATTGTTGGGTAAGCATATCGTTACACCCTTATTGATATACTTCTGCATTGTTGATGTATTCAGTACTGCTCATAATACTATAATTAGCAATGGAGGCAGTGTTTCTCAGGTGAGCGATTCAGGGCCATCTTAGCCCTTTTGTAAACTAATACACTCATTCTTACCAATCTTGGGTCTCCTCATAGCCCAGGTCTTATCTCAGTGGTAGATTTACACTGACTCCAGTTGTGTTCAGCATGGGTTCTATCCCAAGATGGTTGTCTAAGGTTCTTGTGTGTGTTGTTGAATTGGTTGTCAGTGACCTGTTTGCTATGATATGGTTTTCATGGGTTAGGTGGATGAAAAAGTAGTGTGCCCTCTATCACTTACTTTTCTGTTTTGATGGACCCTTGGGAGGCCATTGTATCTGCCAGAAAGATTAGATAATCACTCTTTATTATATGGGATATGGTAATAGTCTCTTTCTGTCCTTCCGTCCCACATTTTTGTTCGGAGCGTAACTTGAAAAGTATTTGAGGTATCAACTTGATACTTCATAGGTAGATAGATCTCATTGTGGAGGAGTGCAGTGCACAAGATTGATAACTCTACCTTTCATAATTTTTTAGTTATTGCCCTTTGTTATTTTTAGCTCACCTGAGCACAACATGCTCATGGTGAGCTATTGTGATGGCCTTTTGTCCGACGTCCATCGTTCGGTGTCATAAATTTTCTTTAAACAGCATCTCCTCCTAAACCACTTGGCCAAACTTGATGAAAATTGCCTGGGATGTTCCTTGCATGAAGCTCTACCAAAGGTGTTCAAATAGTTCCTGTCAGTTGCATATCTGGATCACAAGAGCTAAAAATAGATTTTTAAAGTAAAATCTTTAAAAATCTTCTTCTCTGAAATCGCAAGGCCTAGAGCTTAGATATTTAGTGTGTGGCATTGTCTTATGGACCATTACCAAGTTTGTTCAAATCATGGCCCCGCCCAAGGGGTCACTTGATTTTACAAAGACTTATATAGGAAAAACTAGGAAAATCTTCTTGTCAGAAACCACAAGACCTAGGGTTTAAATATTTGTTGTTTAACATTGCCTAGTAGACTTCTACCAAGTTTGTTCAAATCATGGCCCTTGCATCAAAATTGGCCCCACCCCAGGGGTCACTTGATTTTACATAAACTTGTATAGGAAAACCCTCAAAAGATCTTATCAGAAACCACAAGGCCTAGAGTTTAGATATTTGGTGAGTAACATGGCCTAATGAACATATACCAATTTTGATCTAATCATGGCCCCATAACTGTCTACCATAATTGCTACCCTTGAAAAATGAGGCCCTTAGAGGGTCAGTAAGTTTCCTTATAGAAAATTTCAAAATTCTTCTTCTGTGAAGCCAATAGCCAAAATATAATTAATCCCCCGCCGCGAAGCGGGAGGGGGGTTATAGGAATGCCCTTCGTCCGTCCGTCCGTCCGTCCGTCAGTCCGTCAGTGTGTCCGAAACATTTTCGTGTCCGCTCCATATCTCATGAACGCTTGGACACATTTTCTTCAAACTCAACTAAAATGTTAACCTCATTGAGCTGATGTGCAGAAGGCATGAGGCGGTCACGCTGGCTCAAGGTCAAGGTCATACTTGAAGGTCAAATGTTTTTTGTGTCCGCTCCATATCTCATGAATGCTTGGACACATTTTCTTCAAACTCAGCTAAAATGTTAACCTCATTGAGCTGATGTGCAGAAGGCATGAGGCGGTCACGCTGGCTCAAGGTCAAGGTCATACTTGAAGGTCAAATGTTTTTTGTGTCCACTCCATATCTCATGAATGCTTGGACACATTTTCTTCAAACTCAGCTAAAATGTTAACCTTATTGAGCTGATGTGCAGAAGGCATGAGGCGGTCACGCTGGCTCAAGGTCAAGGTCATACTTGAAGGTCAAATGTTTTTTGTGTCCACTCCATATCTCATGAAGCTTGGACACATTTTCTTCAAACTGCTAAAATGTTAACCTATTGAGCTGATGTGCAGAAGGCATGAGGCGGTCACCTGGCTCAAGGTCAAGGTCATACTTGAAGGTCAAATGTTATTTTCGTGTCCGCTCCATGTCATCTCGATATCTCGTGATTTATTGTATTCGGTAAGTAATAGTATGTCATGTTCACAATCATACAAATTATGTCATGATAAATAAAAGTTTTTAATTGAGTTACACATGTATTTTGTGGTTACCGAACACATCCTATACTTCATTGATGTTCACTTTTTGTACTGTTTCCCATGTAAAACTTGTCAGTAAACTTTTAATATATGTGCCTCCGAATTCTGAGATTCATACATAACTCCGGAAAGTTAAATTGTCTTAAACTGATCTTCTATGTCTGCTACAACCATGCCAGGTTAAGGTGAACATAATCCTATGACCAAACAAATTCTAATATTTGGCCAGCGGCGGGGGATATAGCTGTCCTTTGGACTGCCTTGTTTTATTTAGCATAAATGGCCACCTTGTAACTATCTACCATAATTGCTTAAATAAAGTTGATCCCTTGAAAAATGGGGCCCTTAGGGGTCAGTTAGTTTCCTTATATACTCTCTATATTCTTCTTCTATGAAAACAATGGTTAGAAATAAAATTCTTTTGTCATGTATGGTCACCTCAAGCCTGTCTTCAATAATTGCTAAAATAAAGTTGATCGCTTGAAAAATGAGGCCCCTAGGGGGTCAGACAGTTTCCTTATATAGTTCTATATATATAGCTACTACGATAATGATCTCCTACTCCTCTTTAACAACTGGGTGTATTTCAATGAAACTTGCTAGGATTAATTGTTACACATTGTAGATTAGTGAAATCTATAACAGGTTGGGTTATTTTCCCTTTTTGGAAAATTACGCCCCTTTGACCATTTTAGTAGCTCATATACATTGCCAGCTACTGCTTCAGAACTACTGGATGTATTTCAATAAATCTTGCTTGCATTCAACATTGTACATTGTAGATGTTCGTAATTTATAAAGGGTTGGGTTATCTCTCCTTTTTAGCTCACCTGAGCACAACATGCTCATGGTGTGTTACTGTGATCGCCTTTTGTCTGGCGACTGTGCATGCTCTGGCGTCCTTGCATGCGGCATCAACAATTTCTTTAAACATCTCCTCTGAAACCACTGGGCCAAATTTGATGAAATTTGTCTGTGATGTTCCTTGCATGAATCTCTACCAAAGTTGTTCAATGGTTCTGATCCATTGCATATCTGGGTCACAGGAGCTAGAAGAGGATTCTTAAAGGAAATTCTTTAAAAATCATCTTCTCCGATACTGCAAGGCCTGGAGCTTAGATATTTGGTGTGTTGCATAATCTTATGGACCTCTACCAAGTTTGTTCAAGTCATGAAGTTTGGGTCAAAATTGGCTCCGCCCAAGGGGTCACTTGGTTTTTACATAGACTTGTATAAGAAAAACAAGCAAATTCTTCTTGTCAGAATTCACAAGGCCTGGAGTTTAGATATTTGGTTTGTAACATTGTCTAGTGCACCTCTACTAGGTTTGTTCAAATCATGTCTCTTGGGTCAAAATTAGCCTAGCCCCAGGGGTCACTTGATTTTACCTGAGCTTTAATAAAAAATTCTAGAAAAATCTTCTTGTCAGAAATCACAGTACCTGGAGTTTGGATATTTGGTGTATAATATGGCCATATAGACATCTGCCAAGTTTGTTCAAATCATGGCCCTGGGGGGAAATTTGCCGGGCTCCCGGGGTCACTTGATTTCACATAGACTTAAATAGGAAAAACTGGAAAGATCTTCTTGTCAGAAACTAAAAGGACTGGAGTTAAGCTATTTTTGCTATGTTACATGGCCCAATGGACATTTACCAAGTTGTTCATACCATTGCCCTGGGGTCTAAATTGGCTCACTCCAGGGGTCACTTGATTTGTTAAACACTTTTACTGGAGATTCTTTAAAAGATCTTGTCATAAAGCAACAAAATCATATGTTTAGCTATTTCATATGTAACATGGCTTTTCTAGGGGTGAGTGGGGAAGCTAGTTTCCTTATATATCTCTATATGAAGAAAGTCCAAAATTCTTTTTGGAATTTAAATTCTTTTGTCATGTATGGTCACCTAATGTATAGCTGTCTGCTATATTTGCTCAAATAAAGTTGATCTCTTAGAAATTGAGGCCCCTAGTGGGTGGGGTAGTTTCCATATAAGCTCTTTATAGAAAATTTAAAATTCTTCTTCTTTGAAGCTAAGGGGTAGAATGTGATTTCTTTTGCACAAATGGTCACCTCATGGCTATCTACCTAAAATTAAGTTGATCCCATGAAAAACACTGCCTCCAGATGATTGACCAACTTAAGAAATCTGCTGGAAGTAGGAATATAAAGTGATTTGAATGGCTTTAAATAAGCTTATGTACTCTGATGAGCGATCTAAGATCATCATGGCTATCTTGTTTAATTCAGTTTTTTCAACAATATGGCACACATTACTAATTTTATCATTTTTAGCTTGACTATTCGAAGAATATGAGAGCTATTGTAGTCAACCTTTTGTTGGCGTTGTTGTTGCAGCTTTTGGTTAAAGTTTTGCATGCAAGTTACTGTCAACTTTAAATCTCAATAACCATTTATATTATTGACTGGAATATGTTCAGGGACATCAGACAACCAAGGTAGATAACTCTTGATTGAATTTAATATAAATTATGGCCCCTTTTTGACTTAGAAATTTTGGTTATAGTTTTACATACAATAGAAATTTTAGTTAAGTTTTGCATGCAAGCTACTATCCAGCTTGTATCTCAATAACCATTCATGGTATTGACTTGAAAGTTTATGAATATGTTTGAGGGCATCAAACAACCAAGGTAGTTAACTCTTGATGGAATTTATTACAAATTATGACCCCTTTTGTAACCTAAGAAATTTTGGATGAAGTTTTGCATGCAAGGTACTTTCATGCTTATATCTCAGTAACCAGTCATGGTTTTGAGTGGTATCATTTTTCTGAATATAATTAGGGCCACTATTTGAATACTTTCTGGTTAAAGTTTTGTATGCAAGCTACTAACTAGTTTAAATCACAGAAATTGTTTATGGTATTGACTAGGCTTAGGGGCATCAGAAAACCAAGGAGGATAACTCTTGGACTGAATTTTATACAAATCATGGCCCTTTTCTCACTTGGATACTTGGTTAAAATTTTACATACAGTGTTATTATGCTCATGTCTCAGTAACTAGGCATAGGATTGATTTTAGATTTCTTAAACCTATTTAGGGGTATTAGACTATCAAGGTATATCATTTTTTACCATTATATACGGGATATATGAAGGGCAAGAATTGAAATAGATTTCATTTGATTTACCAACAATAGTCGAGCATGCTGTCCTCTGGCTATGGAACTCTCACAAGTAAGCTTGAAGCCTTCCACTGAGAGGTAGATGCATGATACTGGATAAGCAAATGTGAAAAATAGGGATAATTTCTCTATTGTTTGTCCATCTGACTCCCCACTTTTTTCTGTTATGCTTTTAAGCAGATAACATATGTGTTCTAAGGAACATATCTTGTTGTTTTTTTCTCAAGACAACCTCAGGTGATGCAGTAGAATTTGGAGTGACTATGTTACACATATGCTGCACCCAATAATTATATATGCTTTTAATAGCATTTGTTGCATATAGAATTACACAATATACTATTATATGTAAGCATGTATATGTTGTTCACTATTATAACATATATGGAAACATACTGTGTCATAGTTGTTGTGTCATAATGGAAACACACTGTGTCATATTTATGACACACTGTCATATATATGTCATATTTGGAAACACACTATCAGATATATACAAGACTTTGATTCATGCCCATTTAATAACATAATGTGATAAAACAAATGGTTTGTTGTTCAATTGTAAATCACATTTAACGGCATTTGAATTTATTGTAAGTAAACTTAGGAATGACTTGAGAAGAATATTCTTTTGAAACTCAGTTTTGAAGCGTAACGACAATTCAGTATCAGTGTTTTGATTTTTAGTGCAGGATGTGACACATACTTAAAGTAGTTACTGGTAAACCACTTGTAGAACTACTCTGTTGAATTCTTTCTTCCAAAATTTAGAAATTTTTACTTAAATATTTGTACAGTCTCCTCTGTTCATCATTTTAAAAATTTCTACATACATTTGAAACCTTTAGTTATAAATGTACAGGTATTATGTTTCTGATGATTTTTAGCTCCACTTTACAAAATGTGGAGCTATTGTCATGACCATCTTGTCTGCAGCGTTCGCATTGATAAAAGTTTTCATTCAGGTCCATTTCTCCATAACCATTAAACATACTCTCTTCAAACTTGGTTTACTTGTTCGCTATCAAAAAAGGAACCCATTTCAAATGGGCAGATAGCTTGGCATATTTATGGCCCTATTTTGACTTATAAATTTCTTGGCTGGCTAAGGTTTTAGCTAAACTTTTCCAAAGATGAGCTATGTCCAGCATCTGGCATCAACATTTAACATAAATAACATCTCATCCTAAACTACTGGGCCAGTTTTTCATAAAACTTTACAGGAATGTTCCTTGGGTGGTTCTCTTCCAAAGTTGTTCAAAGAAATAAATTCCATGAAAATTTTGGTTGCCATAGTAATTAAAAGTGGATGAAATGAGAAAATTAAAAAAATCTCCACTACCAAAAGTACTGACTGGATTTTAAAATATTTTTGCACAGATGCTCATTTCGTCACATTCTACCAAAATTATTAAAATTATTTGGATCTGTTGGAAAAACATGGCTGCCTGGGGCGGAGCCCTTTTTCCTTACATGGATATACCGGTAGTACAAATTTGAAAAATCTTTTTGTCCAAAAGTACTGGCTGGATTTCAAAGTCATTAAGCACAGATATTTCTTGGGTCAAGCTCTATCAAGACTGTTAAAATTATTTGGATCCATCTAAAAATATGGCTGGCTGAGAGCAGAGCCCATTTTCCGTAATATCACAAGATATTTGCTGTTCCTTTTTCTCCCACTATATCTGGTTCTCAGATGAGCGATTCTAGGGCCTTTATGTTCCTCTTGTTTGTTTTTGATAATTTCTCAAAACCTGTCAGCCATATTTACCTCAAACTTGTATAATTTGTTCACTATCAAAATAGGATTCCAGTCTAAAAAGTGGGTAATCCCTAAAAGTCATTTTGGCACAGTTATGGTCTTTTTTCATCTTAGAATTTTCTGAATCATTCAGTTTTTCTCTAAAGCACCAAACATATCAACCTCAAACTTGGTATATTTGTTCACTATCTTTAAGGGGATTCTGCTTCAAAAGGGCAGGTAACCCTAAAATTTGTTTTGGCATAGTTGTGCCCCTTTTTGACTTAATTTTCTGGGTTGGTTAAGTTTTTTGATAAGGTGAACTTCTCAAAAACTGTCCAACATATTCACTTCAAACTTGGAATACTTGTTCACCATCAGAAAGGGAACCCCATTTCAAAAGGGCAAGTAACCTTAAAAATTATTTTGACACAGTTATACCCCTTTTTAAACTTAGAATTTTCTTTGTTGGTTTTCTCAAAAACCATTTATATAGACTTCAATAGGAAATTAAAAAAAAAGGCCTAGAGCTTAGATATTTGATGTGTCCTTTACCAAGTTTGTCATATCATAATTATGGCCCTGGGTTCAAATTTGGCCATGCCCATTGTTCACTTGTTTTTACATACGCTTATACAGGGAGCTATAACCTTCAATTTTGGAGCACAGGTAAATTTTATTTGTGAAATTTACTTTTGACCATGGATGACCTTGATCATGACCCAGTGACATTCTTTTGATATTTTAAACTACAACCTTCAAATTAAGACCACTAATACAGCTTTGTTAGTGGCATTGAACTTTGACCTTGGATGACCTTGACCATGACCCAGTGACCTTCTTTCATATTTGTAAGCTAGTCCTTTAAATTTGGCCCAAAGGTACTGTTTGATGTATGGAATTGAAATGACCTTTCTGTATAACAGTATGGATAATGCATTCAGTATGACTATGCTTCAATATAGTTACTTGAACAGTCAAGATAATGTTTCTCAGGTAAGTGACCTCAGGGCCAGCATGGCTCTCATTTTATGTTAACATTAAAAATAGTAACAGCTTACATTATACTTACCAGTACTCAAAAGTTGAGCACACTGTCGTGAGACAGCTCTTGTTATTAGTAACTCTCACATACAGCATTATAAATGTCATTTATTATTGCATATTATTTTGTGATTCTGCTATATTTTTGTTTTTGTTTATACAAAACTGCTGTAAGAAGAAGTGACACATAGGGATCACTTTTCCGTCGTCTCTCTGTCCATCCATCAGTCCGTCTGTTTGTCCGTCACACTTTTTCCGTCACGCTTCAGCAGGTGACACACACGTTCCAAAGAACACTCTTGTGTTGAATATTTATGTTTTTAGCTCACCTGAGCACAAAGTGCTCAAGGTGAGCTTTTGTGATCGCCCTTCGTCCGTCGTCGTGCGTCGTCCGTCATGCGTCGTCTGTCGTCAACAATTTGTTTTAAACGACATCTCCTCTGAAACAGCTGGACAGAATTTAGTGAAACTTGGCAGGAATGTTCCTTGGGTGAGGCTCTACAAAAGTTGCTAAAATAAACTTGATCCATGAAGAACTCTGGTGCCATGGCTACAAAAAGAAAACTTGGCAGGGATTAAAAAAAAAAAAAATTTAAAAATCTCTCTTTCAAATACTGGCCAGATTTTAAAAAAATTGGTACAGATGTTCCTTGGGTCAACCTCTACCAAAGTTGCTAAAATTATTCCGATCCGTAAAAAAACATGGCCGCCAGGGGCGGGGCTTAATTGCCTTATATGTATATAGAGAAACCTTTAAATAACATCTCCTCTGAAACCACTGGACAGAATTTGATTAAACTTGGCAGGGATGATCCTTGGGTCAACCTTCACAAAAGTTGCTAAAATAAACTTGATCCATGTAGAACTCTGGTTGCCATGGCAACAAAAAAAAAAAAAAAATGAAAACTTTAAAAATCATCTTCTTCAAAACTACTGGCCAGATTTTAAAAAAATTGGTACAGATGTTCCTTGGGTCAACCTCTACCAAAGTTGCTAAATTTTTTCCGATCCGTAAAAAACATGGCCGCCAGGGGCGGGGCTTATTTGCCTTATATGTATATAGTGAAAACTTTAATCAACATTTCCTCTGAAACCACTGGACAGAATTTGATTAAAATGGCAGGAATGATCCTTGGGTCAACCTTCACAAAAGTTCCTAAAATAAACTTGATCAATATAGAACTCTGGTTGCCATGGCAACAAAAAGAAAATAAATATGAAAATTAAAAATCATCTTCTTCAAAACTACTGGCCAGATTTTAAAATAAATTGGTACAAATGTTCCTTAAGTCAACCTATTTATCTCAGGTGAGCGATTTAGGGCCATCGTGGGCCTCTTGTTTCTTTAAAGAGGACTTTACTTACTTTGACCTACACAAAAAAATGAGGCTGAATTTTTAGTATTGTTTAACTTAGTATTGTTTTCTCATTGTTTATAACTTAGTATTGTTTTCCCTCCAGCTTACTCTGAAAGGAGCTGTGTACAGTTTGGATGGACAGGAGTGTGTGCGGAATGAGGTGACAAAGAAGTTGTATGACGAACCTCCTGCTAAAAAGGTACTTGATGTAAAAAAAAATTCTTATCTCACCATTGTCAGAAGTTCAAAGATTGCCAAGGATTATTTAAAGCTATCATTCCAATTTACAAACTTAAAAAAGAAAGGTTTGACTTGTTACACAAGAGGAAATGTTGCAACTTCACTTCACAGACGTGCGAATGCCTGGATAGCGTAGTGGTAAGGCGCCTCACTACTCATTATTTAATATTAAACTTATTTAGGTAATACGTTCAGTGGTATCATACTATAGAGACAGATAGTTATTGACTTATTAATGCAGATATTGCCTCTTTTTGACTTAGACTTTTTAGTCCCCTACCGGTGTTCACACCGGAGGTTTGCTCTTCGTCTGTCTGTCCGTCTGTCCATCCCTCATGGGAGGGTATTTGCGGGTTAAGGAAATTGGGTTAGGGTTAGTTTTATGGGGTTTCAGGAGTACAATTGGCACTTGTGGGCTGATTTGTTGCTTGTGGGGTGCAAATTACGGGGTGCAAAAGGGGCCAAAGATCAAAGGAAAAACCCCACAACGTCACTTCAGTGAGTTCGTCCGTCCGTCCGTCCATCCATTTGTCTATCCGTACACACGTAGGGGTACTTAGGGGGCTAGGGAACAATGGGTTAGGGTTAGCAGCCTTTGATCTTTTCTCTTAAGTGGCTAAAATTGTCTCTTAGATGGCTAAAAGAACAATAGAAAGAACAATAGGATAGCCACACAAGTATATCTGCGTTAGGACGTCCGTCCGTCCGTCCGTCTGTCTGTCCGCTCAAATCTGGACCCTGCGATAACTTAATAACTAAGCAAGCTAACTTGATGAAACTTGGTATATGACTAGATGGCAATGTGTAGATTATGCACGTCATTTTATTTTTGCTATGGTAACGGAAATAGTGAAAATATGGCAAAAAATGGGATTGATTATCATATTGAGTCAAGATGGAGCCGGTAGGGGACTTTATGTGTTGCATACAACACCAGTTACTTGTTGGTTAAGTTTTGCATGCAATAGAAAATTTGGTAAAAGCTTTGCATGCAAGCTACTATCCAGCTTATATCTCAGAAATTGTTTATGGTACTAAAGTTTATGAGTGTGTTCTTGGGCATCAGAAAACCAAGGATGATAACTCTGACTGAATTTAATACAAATTATGGCCCTTTTCTAACTTGGATATTTTGGTTAAAGTTTTGCATGCACAATGTACCTATGCTTATGTCTCGGTAACTAGGCATGGGATTGATGTTAGACTTCATAAACATATTCAGGGAGTTTTGACTATTATTGTATACAGGGTATGTGAAGGGCAAGAATTGAAATAGATTTCATTTGATTTACCAACAAGTATTTTGAATAGTCGAGCATGCTGTCCTCTGACAGCTCTTGTTTTTAAATGATGAACATAAAACCTAAACATCTTTACAGAGAGATATGCTTGTCACTTGTTTAATAACCTTACATTTTTATCATAATGTTGATTGCAGCATTACACAGAGAATGGTCATGTGTTTGCATCCATTGTTCATGGCAACATCGATCTAGCCTTATGTAAAGTGGCCGAGTCAGTAGGGAAGGATTTGGCAGAATTAATTCTTGCGACAAAGGCGAAAGAGATTCTGAAAGTGGCTCGGGAGGAGACGAAAAAATCCGTGATTAAGGAAGTGGAGCGCAAGAAAAAAATGGCAGAAGAAAAAAAGAAGGCTGAGGAGATTAAGTAAAAGAAAACATGTGCATTAAAATTTAGATTGTATACGTTAGGGTTAGTAATATAAAAATTAATAAATGGATGTCATTTTATCAAGATATTAAATGTCTGACCTATAATTCCATTGAAAGGTATTTATCACCTTGTTTGGCTAAGTGTAAACCCCAAATCCGTCTTGATTAAGTCACATTGTAAATTAATTTTACATGGTGCGTAACTGATCAGACTGCATTTGGCATGGTTACATATGGTAGATTTGTATTAAGTGTTCATGTTTTATTGTTTTGTATTTGTAATTGTTTCATAATGACTTAAATATTATGTTGAGAAACACATATTACAAAAGAGAACTGATATGAAATTATTGTTGAGATTGTTAGATATATTAGAATTATTTTCTAAAAGGTTGTAAAATTGATGGGGTGGTTTACAAAGAAACATGGTGCTCTGTCAAGGGTTAGATGTAGTCAAATATGCTAATAAAAAAAAAAATAAAATAAAAAGGTATTTAGGTATTTAGTTTATAAAAATTGAGAAGAAAATCTATGAATACTTAATATTTAGAATTTTCAAAATCAGAGATTATTTCAGTTTTTTTAACCCTTATACTCATGAATATTCATGTACAGATAAATGATTTAATGAATATTAATTTACTGGAACTACCGGTATATTAATTTACTGGAACTTTGAATATTTAAAAGGTATTTCTTTCCTCTGTCTAGACACTGAGCTACAAAATTGTAAGAGCAAACAATAGGAGACCCTGATCAGACAGCTCTTGGAAGAAACTCTCTGATCTGGTGTCAAAACAAGTCTACAGGTACATGAGGTAAAAAGGTTATACCAGTCGAGTCTTGATTTCATGAATCAAAATGTATAAACAGTGAAATTAGTCCTGATAAGTTTTACAATATTTTCTATGATGAATGTGTATGTTGTTTAGATGGTTGAGGCAGATGTTTTTTTCATGACTAGAGATTACAATACACAAGCCATGATGACTCTCTGCGTCTGCTTTGTGAGCGGAAGATTATGGATTTGATCCTTTGCTGTGACAAATTCCTAAAGAATGGCACTGGTATAGCTGTTGTCATTTAAGGGTAATTCCAGGACTGGTTGGCATTGTGTCAGTATATTGTGATGGGGTGTGGTAACATGCTACATGTCTACAGCATGATACTGCAATGTGGCAGCAGTATATCTGTCTCAAGTAGACATAGTCTCCAAGAGACTGAAATACTGTTGGTGGGACGTTAAACCCAACAAACAAACACAAGCCATGACAGATTCATGAGTGATAAAAAAACTTTAGCTTATTTAAGAACTTGTATGATTCAGTTAGGTGGTACATGTAATGTTTGTACTCTGGATGTCTGTATATAGGTTCAGGATAAAGTATTCAGCAGTTGTTTGATTACATAGCTTTGATTTGTTATGCAGTATGATTTGAGAATGTTATGCAGTATGTTTCAAGTACAGAGATTTGATGGTATGTAATAATGAAAAATGTGTTTTGAATCCAGAGATTTGAGATGTTTAACAGTATGTTTCAGGTACAAAGATATGATGTCATGTAATATGTTTCAAGTATAAAGATTTAATGTTATTTAGTTTGTTTCATGAATGGAGATTGTTATGTTACTAGTAAGCAGTATATAACATAAACAGATATAATTAGGCAGAGAAAATATATTAATACATATATAAACAGAAAGAGAGGGGGGGGGGGGGAAGAGAGAGACTTTAAAGCAGCTCGTTCACAGTTGATCATTGACTTCGAATTTGATTTTTATCTATATGCATGAATTGCATCATCTACAAACATATACAAATACAACCATTCTTGATTGTGAAAATTGGTTTCCCCATTACAGGCAATACCATCACAGATGGTATTGAAACTATATTTAGAAATATAAAACCTATTTAGATTTTCTATTTTTTTTATTTGCCATTACTTGGCTGATCACATTCACTCTTTGCACGTGGTAATTTCATAGGCTGAACTTGCGAAATCTCTACCCTGAGTTGGTGAAAATGCTGTTTAAAAATGTGTCATGTGGTACTGCAAGAACCTGCTTTGGGGATACCATATTCTATATCTAATTTCAGCGAAGATGCGTTTACAAAAATTGCTTTTCCCCGTAAATGTGACCTACACTGGCCAAGTTAATATCCCAGGGAGCAATCTACTGATCATCTGTGAATGAGCTGCTTTACTGTAGAATGTATGTTTCAAGTGTCGTCATGTAGAATTTGTTGCACAGAGAGAGACACAGTCTGACTGTTATTAAGTGACTTTTAAGATTACATGTATTTTTAAATAATATGACATTGGTTCCTTTTACAAGGCATTATTTATCATGGAAAAAAAATTATAATGTATTTACAGCTTCCATATACATATACCATTTTTCATGCACAGCTGAATGTATTTCTTTAATCTCAGATATTTATATTATTGCACATTGTTCAGTATTCTTCAAATATTGAATACAATCTGACTGCTAGTGACTGAACTTCATCAACAGCTGAGTACGGTAATCCTTTTATCACAAAAAGTCAAGATCAAGATGAATCTTGTGACCAGTTAAAAACCCATCAGATTGCTATCGGTCTGATTTGGCTTTTCAAGGATCTAACCTGGTTTAACCCTTTATCTCATGAATATTCCTGTACAAATTTATGGCTTGATGAATATTATCTGATTTAGCTTTAAATGGTATATATGAAACATTGGACCTTTCTTTTAAATTCAGACTATGTTGAATCTGAGAAAAAATATTGTATGAGCAAACAGAGGAGACCTTGATTAGACATCTTCTTTCTGATCTGGGTCTGCTCTGTTTGCCAAAAATGCATTAAAATGAGTATATATGAAGTAAAGGGTTAAAACAAGTCTGAGTGGTAAAGGGCTGCAAGTGTCAGGATTAATATTTAATCTCATTCAACCATTCCTGGTGTCCAAAATATTCAAGTACCTAAGTTGACATGGAATATTAAGGTTTACATGAAATATTTCTCTAATCACTAACAATATTTGTTATGAAATGAAATATTTACCTAGGAAGGATGAATGATATTTGCCACTAAGAATTCATATTTATTGGTGGAATTAAGGTCTGTAAGCAGAAGTGACACATAGGGATCACTTTTCCATCACACTTGAGCAGGTGACACATGTGTTCTAGAGAACACTCTTGTATCTCATAGAGATCTCAACTATCTTACAGCTGAATTTTTTTTATGGATTATCTCCATCAACTCCACGTATTTTATTTTCTATACATGTACTTATTATGTGGACATTTTGGTTAGGGTTTTATCACAATTCGTTACTCCTAGATTTTTAAAGAATGTTTTTATTTAATACTGAAGGTGATAGTTGAGGTCACAGTGAAAACTGTCATGTAAGTTTTATTTTTATTTTTTTTTTGCTATGATTTCTAAGAAATTTCAAAATCTTCAAAACCTGAAAATAATTATGATGATAACCTCATTGTCTTTCCTACAAGGCATTTAGGGAACTGTTAAGATAGCTTGGTATGATTAAGGATTGTTTGCAAAAAGAAGTGTTCATACCTAGTTTAAACTTTTTAAGGAGTTCTTTTTCTTTGCTTTCATCAAAGCCTGTTGAAAATATATATTTGCATACTTATGTGTTTTGAAGCTTGTGTTCATGTCCAGATCTGAGGATTAAACAAGACTTAACTGTAGGGTGAAGTTTGATTGAGATTCTCTGAAGCACAAAGTCATAGTGATGCAATTCCCATAATATGCCCCCCTTTGTTACTACTGTATAAAACTGTAGCACTTATATGAATAAGGTTACAATTTATGACTGGTGTTCACTCACAAAAAGTTTTAAAGATTGCCCAGTAAAGCTGATCATTTGAGCCCAATCCACCATGACTTGCACTTTGGAGAATCTCAATCAAACTTCACTTTACAGGTAAGTCTGGTTTAATTTCTCAATTATCATTAATATTTTTGATGGTCTTGTCAAAACTGAGCTTATGTCAAATGTCTCTGCACATTCTTTAATCCTGTGTTCTTAATATTTAATTTAAATCACTACTGTATCGCCTTACATATTTTTGCATTCATTTATTTGAATATAAGGCTTTTAAAAACTTGAGTACATTACATTTAATACATAGTTGGTTTTTCTGGAGAATGGTCTTAGAGAGCATCATTTTCATGGTCGCCTTATTAGGACATTCATGTAAAAAATTCCATATCACTTTATACTTTGTACATTTTTAGGGGTTGCATAGAGGAGGTTTTACAGGGGTGAAAAATGATTTCCAATTTTATGGCTAGAATATTTGTGCACAAGTCTATCGTTTGTTTGGCCTAGTTTGTTTGCATAGATGAATAATAAAAATGAAATATGCCAAATTTCATTTGAAAAAGGAATTCTTTTAAAGGTTGTTAGCGAAAATATTATTTCTAGTCAGTATGAAACTATTTCTTATAATTATGTTTGAAATTTCTCCATACTTCCATAATGTTAGAAATAAGTAGTTTTACAATTATGGTCACCTCAGACATCATTAAGAATGTCAACCAACATGAGTGCCACCTAAAAACTGGGTATATCTCAGGAGTATAAATCCAGATCTGCCTGCAGTTTGTCAGGTTTTAACCCTTTCCCTCATAGAGGACACCATGAAAAAACCTATGCGAACAGCATAAAACCAGATCAGCCTGCGAGTTACTCGCAGGCTGATCAAGTTTTATGCTGTTCGCTGCTCCTCAGTGGTCTGGAAATGAGGATTTTGTAATTAAATTTGGTAAGGTTTAACTGTGGTTTTCTGCAGATCAGGCTTTATGCGGTACCTATTGAGTGCATCAAAATGAGTCTATATGAGGGAAAGGGATAAACTGTTCACTACTTTCTTGAACATTTTATATCTTATTCAGGTTATAGCTCTCATTTTGATCAAGGTTAACATGGCAAAATGGCCTACTAAGTTGTAAAATGGAATAGGTATAAGACTAATTATTAAGCCTTCATTCAATGATATGGGTTACCAGATCTCATTTCAAATTTTTTTCTAATCTAACATGGACACTATCCCTTATTAGTTGGATTCACGCAACAAAAGGGAAAGAAAGTGTCGTGTAAATTAAGTGAATAATTGGGTTTCTTTTGAAGTATAGGTCATACTTCAGTTGGGCCTTATTTGTTACTTAGGCCATCATTAAAAAATTGTTTGTTTGTAGTGCTCCGACCCTGAATTCCAGGGATGGGTCATTATTTTTTTTATTTTTTTTTATAATTTCAAATAATAAAAATATAGCCAAGAGTGCCTTTCAACAGAATGGACACACATACACACACAAAAAAAAACCCCTCTAAAGACCTAAAAAAATTTGAGTAGTGGCCATTTTGATGGGTAGTTAAGAGCACTACAAACGAAAACATTTTTAATTGTGGCCTTACGAAATGCAAATATATTTTTACATTGTACTGTTAAAAGATGTTGAAGCTTTTTTATGAAATAATAAACAGAATTATCACATAGTTGTTGTTTTCTTTCATTTTTTTCCAGCATTTTCTGTTCATGAAATATCTCCTGTACAGCACACACTTTGTACCTCTGAATTATTTCAAGACAACCATCTTGTCTTTTTTCTGTTTTCTCTCTTTTTCCATGCTTACTCCTTAAATTGATTCTCAGAAATCAAACTATAAATTTTACTCTATGAACAATAGCCTTTCTTCTGAAACGAAAATCCCAAGTGAAAAAGTAGTTAAAGGCTTTGTAATTAACTACATCAGTGTATTACTATTGTTTGGCTAGATTGACCTGAGACTGATTTATTTTGGGGATGATCTTTGTTAGTTTCCGTGAATAATTATGATCCAACCATTTGTTTTTAGCTTACCAGAGCACAAAATGCTCAAGTTGAGCTATTGGGATTACCCTATGCATTTGTCGTCAACATCTCTTCTGAAACCTCTAAGTTTAAATTGATGAAATTTGGCATGGATCAACCTTGGGTGAACCTCCTCAAAAGTTGCTAAAATAAACTTGATCCATGCAGAAATCTGGTTGCAATGGTAACTTAAAGAATTTTACTTTAAAAACTTCAAAAATCTTCTCCTCTGAAACCAGTGGTCATAATTTAACTTCCTTAAGCCCATATGGTCACCTCTGCTCTACCATAATTGCTAAAATGAAGTTGATCCTTAAAAAATGAGGCCCCCAAGGGTTGGCTAATTTCCTAATAATAATCTATATAGAACAATTTCAAATTCTTTTTCTATGAAGCCAATGGTCAGAATTTAATTTCATTAACACAAATGGTCACCTCATGAATATCTGCCATAATGCTAAAATAAAGTTGATCCCTTGTAAAATGAGGTCTCTAAGGGTCCACTAGTTTCCTTATATACTAACTCCATATAGAAGATTTCTTCTTCTATGAAACCATTGATTAAAATTAAATTTCTTTTGGCATGTATTGTTACTTTTTATATACTAATAAAATTTAAAAATTCCTCTCGCCTGGAAACAATGTTTTGAATTAATTCTTGTTTTGCACCATTGATTACCTCAAGGTTTCATACCATAATTGTGTAAGGATTTTTGATCCATTGAAAAATGAAATGAAAAATGATTGACTGAGTTCAGAATTCTTTCTATCTGAAACTTGAATTTGGTTGCTGCTGGAAGAAATCAGGTGAAATCAATTGACTTAAATTATTTTAAATAAGCTGATGTACTCTGGTAAGCGATCTAGCGCCATATGGCCCTCTTGTTAATAGTAGTATGGTTTGCCAAGCTCCATCCTTAGAATAAGGCTAGTGGCAAGTTCAGCGGATTTGCAGGTTCGAATCTGTTACAATTTCTTTTTTTGTAAAATCCATGATGCAGACATTTTTTTTGTGTGTGTAAAATCCATGATGCAGACATTTTTTTTTGTAAATTCATATTTTATTTATCAGTTTTTCTTTTCATTATTTGCAGTTTAAGAGGCACAGGTAGAAGACGTGAACCTCCCTCTACAACCCCCACAAAATGTATCAAGTATTTATATATGTGTGATTTGCATGTATAACATTGTTAAAAATGGTGGTCAAATCATTAACAAGAGGGTCATACAGGCTCTAAATCTCACCTGAGTATAGGTTACCTAAGGAACATCTGTAGTAAAACATTTTGAAATCTGACCATTAGTTTCAAAGGAGATGATTTTTTTAAGTTTTCAATTTTTTTTTCTTTCGGTTGCCATGGCAAGCAGAGTTCTACATAGATAAAGTTTATTTTAGCAACTTTTGTGAAGGTTCACCCAAGGCTCATCCCTGCCAAGTTTTATCAAATTCTGTCCAGCAGTTTCAGAGATGTCGTTCAAAGTTTTCACTATATGTATATAAGGCAAATTGGCCCCGCCCCTGGCAGCCATGTTTTTTGACGGATTGGAATAGTTTTAGCATTCTTGGTAGATGGTTTCCCAATGAATATTTGTACTAAAACATTTTGAAATCTGGTAAAAGTATTACGGACAGACGGACAACGGAAAAGTCATCCCTATGTGTCAAAAAAAAGTTGAGACAAAAGATCAATGTATAAAATAATTTATTTCAACAAGTTCATCAGAGTGTTTCAAATTCTCAGACAAAAACAAGTATTCCTGTCAAGCTCTCCCACATGAACAACCATTGTCAGGCACCATGAAACTACAATATTGTCCAGAAATGATACTTATACAATGTCAGCTAAATCTAATGATCTTAATGTATGATACTGAACACTGTTCTTCAAAAATATGCATTAAAAAATGATAAATGGTTACTGAATAATAAGTCACATGATGAGAGAAAAAATGTTGAAGCAAGGTGCAAGGTTCTTGGAATTATGGCAATATTAATATGTAACATACCATAGAGACAGCTGTATTAATCACTTATTTGAAAGGTCCACCATAAATTTCAGGTTAACTTGGAAAGAGAAAATTTTATCTTATTGAAGTCGGCACATCTGTATTTGACATTTTGTAATCTGCCCTTTTCATTTAACAGGTGTAGGTGACAGTATATATGTCTTAATATCATCCAAATACATACATAAAACTTGTGCTCTAGAATATAGCACTTTGTGATATATAAGGAATGTTGATAGAAATTGGGGCACAAACAAAACAGCCTTTATCATATATCAGATAAAGAAGTTGATGTCTATACAAATGCAGATTATTGTATTCCTTTTAACATTTTTTGTAATACTATTCAAACAGGCACAAATAAAAAATTAAATTAGAAACGTGTTCTTTTCTATTTTATATAAATTATATTTCACATGCAATGAGACAAATACAAAATGATTACTTGTTTCATCACTATAATCCTAAAACAATGAGTGAAAATGATCTTGGTTGATGATTGAGTGCTTTGGCTTTCATTATTTTTGCAACCTATTGCTACAAAATGCTAAAAATAAAACATAAAAAAATGAATGAATAGAAGTACTTCAATAATCTATTAAACAGTCTGTTATAATGATTTTCCTGGTCAATCATTTCACAACATTTCAATTATATACAAGCATGAAACTATTAATATGGATCACTTTGAAGAAATAATTGTAAAAAAAATGCAGGTGTCAAAAATGTACTAACAGTATTTTTTTTTTACTTTACAAATATCAGGGTATCACCTTGTTTCAATTATTCATTGCACATGCAAAACATGCCTAACAGTTTATGCCACATGTCAATGATAAAACATGATTTTATAAAACATGAAATAAAACGTGCTTTCCTTGACCAATATGATAAAAAAATGAATCTCTTCCCTACTATTTATAGTATAAACACTTGATTCAGTCTCACAATATGTATCACTTATACACAAAACCAAACTACTAAACAGCCACTTATAAAAAATGTAATACGGTATCCAGAAAACATTTCAAATATACCCATACAATCTGATCTTTATGAAAATATTAACGAAAAATTAAAATTATGTTTTGACTCAATATGATTTTAATGGTGTAAATTTATTCAATTTACTAAGATGTTTAGAAATTTGGTTCTGCATATTATTATATGCTGCCACCTTATCTCCCTCCTCTCTATCCATCTTCACCATTCAATTACCACTCTCTCTCTTCCTCTTTCATAATTTTAATATTCATGAAATACAATTTATATACAACCCTTAACAATTCAATATACTTACAACTGTAAAATAAATAAAAACACAACAAAAATTACTTTGTCATCACATCAATAAATAATTTCTAAAGGCCCCTTCTTCTAGTCACTTTTTTTTTTAAGATATGGACAAATATTTAAGCCTTTATTATTTTTTCAATTACAGTGGTCTCACAATTCCATTTTTTTTTTTTTGTGGAATCGGAAACAATTTCAAAGAATGGCCATATTCATTGAATCATTTAAATTTCATAATTAAATTAAGGTATCTGGTGTCGATAACTAATTTCTGATTTTATTATTACCAGTGAAGATCACAGTGACCTCTACATCCACTGGCATCGGCAAAGAGTCTTGAATTAACTTATTCGATGAATCATTCAGATGTCCTAATTCAGTAATTTTACATGAGTTAACACCTAGAAATCATGTGTTTATTTATCATTTTACATTTAGTTTGCCAATAATAGTTATTTCCTACCATTAAATATGTTTTAACAATGGAAAAGGACACAATTGTTGCTTTCAGTGTAAAAAGTAAGCAAGAGATATTTTTTTCTTATTCAGCTACCATTTGCTTATTTGAAAAATGATGCCATCTTCTGAAAGGTGTAATTCTCAGAGAGGTGATCGGGAGCTAAAATATGGCTATCCAGAGGATACAGGTAGATTTTATAACAACCTTGAGGAATCCCACAGAATTACATAGAACATATCTTGGAACAAGCATGCAGCTCAAGGAATCCAAAATATTAAAATCGATTTTTGAAGACTCCCCAAAATTTGTATCAAGGGACCAAGCAGGTAGCTGGAGTCATCACAGGATTTCGAAGAATCGCCTCATTGAAGAATAGCATGACACTGTTCTTTTTAAATTTTCAAGGAATAATGATATATATTTTTCTATATTTAAACAAATACAGAGTTTTCAATGACAAAAATCTCAGCATTTATGTGGAAATCTCATATGATACTAGGAATAAATATCTTTTTTCAATATTTAATATATCTAGAACATTTTACAACAGAACAAGTAACTGGTGTTGTATGCAACACATAAGTCCCCTACCGGCTCCATCTTGACTCAATATGGTAAAACCCATTTTTTCCTTTTACTATTTCCATTACCATAGATCCACAATTTTAGTCGAAGAACAAAAATAAAATGACGTGCATAATCTACATATTGCCATCTAGTCATATACCAAGTTTCACCAAGTTAGCTTGCTTAGTTATCGTGGGATCCCATTTTTTGCCATATTTTCACTATTTCCGTTACTTTAGCAATCACAATTTTAGTCGAAGAACAGAAATAAAATGACGTGCATGATCTACACATTGCCATCTAGTCATATACCAAGTTTCATCAAGTTAGCTTGCTTAGTTATCACGGGATCCCATTTTTTGCCATATTTTCACTATTTCCGTTACCAAAGCAACCACAAGTTTAGTCGAAGAACAAAAATAAAATGACGTACATAATCTACACATCGCCATCTAGTCATATACCAAGTTTCATCAAGTTAGCTTGCTTAGTTATCGCGGGATCCCATTTTTTGCCATATTTTCACTATTTCCGTTACCATAGCAACCACAATTTTAGTCGAAGAACAAAAATAAAATGATGTGCATAATCTACACATTGCCATCTAGTCATATAGCAAGTTTCATCAAGTTAGCTTGCTTAGTTATTGCAGGATCCCATTTTTTGCCATATTTTCACTATTTCCGTTACCATAGCAACCACAATTTTAGTTGGAGAACAAAAATAAAATGACGTGCATAATCTACACATTGGCATCTAGTCATAAACCAAGTTTCATCAAGTTAGCTTGCTTAGTTATTAAGTTATCACGGGATCCAGATTTGAGCGGACAGACAGACGTCAGTTCTCACTGAAGTGACGTTGTGGGGTTTTTCCTTTGATCTTTGGCCCCTTTTGCACCCCGTAATTTGCACCCCACAAGCAACAAATCAGCCCACAAGTGCCAATTGTACTCCCGAAACCCCATAAAACTAACCCTAACCCAATTTCCTTTACCCGCAAATACCATCCCATGAGGGCGGACGGACAGACGGAGGGCAAACCTATAGTCCCCTCCGGTGTGAACACCGGTAGGGGACTAAAAAAAGCAAATGCTTCTACAGAAGCAAAAATAGTGCTACACACTGAACACTTGTATTGAAATTGCAACAGTAAAAGATATAGAGAAACTGGTGTATACAAATGCCGTGACTAGAATAATGCCTAGCTATAAAAGGTTCTGGAATATGAGGTAAGAGAATGACAGAGATTCCATATACGTTGCCCTACATTGCATCTTGGAATAAATCTTCTTCTTCTCTGATGGAAACTGTTATGTAAGCCATTTTTATTCATTCTATGACAAGATTAAGGAAAATCTTTATTTTTAAATAAAACACTTCTGATATGAACCACACATTTACTTGATATTCAAAATATTCCTTAAATGTTATTCATAATCTACTTAAAATATCTTCCTGTGTGTAATGACTATTAATTGGCCTTTACCCAATTTAGAAGTTCAGTCCTGAAGTCCATTTTTAAGAAATAAACTGTCACCTTATCTAAACACATAAAAAGAGAATATTGTGATGGACCTAAAAATGATGTAGTCCATCAGTTCTGAGCCATAGTGGGGCATGCAGAAACTTGGTATAAACAGTACAATGATGTTTGAGTCAACTATCACCAACAGACACACTTATGCAGACAGACACACCCTGATGACATCATCTCCCTCTGTTACTATGGCAACTACTGGCTCACTTCAGGAGAGCGTGAACCACGGCCTTGGCATTAAGGTTGCGCAGGTCGGTGTAGGTCTGCCCGGTACCGACAAATACGATGGGCTGTCCTGTTGTGTATGTCATGGATATGGCAGCTCCAACCTGGGGGTTGAAAGATCAGGGCATTAGTAAAACTTGCAATTATATATAAACACACACATACATCCAACCTTTGACATGAGAATTTCTGTGAAGTGGGGATATAATGCAGTGCCATTCATTATAATGTTCATGGTAAACAAGTAACTGGTGTTGTATGCAACACATAAAGTCCCCTACCAGCTCCACCTTGACTCAATATGGTAATCAATCCCATTTTTTGCCATATTTTCACTATTTCCGTTACCATAGCAACCACAATTTTAGTCGAAGAACAAAAATAAAATGATGTGCATAATCTACACATTGCCATCTAGTCATATACCAAGTTTCATCAAGTTTGCTTGCTTAGTTATCACGGGATCCCATTTTTTGCCATATTTTCACTATTTCCGTTACCATAGCAACCACAATTTTAGTCGAAAAACAAAAATAAAATGACGTGCATAATCTACACATTGCCATCTAGTCATATACCAAGTTTCATCAAGTTAGCTTGCTTAGTTATCACGGGATCCCATTTTTGCCATATTTTCACTATTTCCGTTACCATAGCAACCACAATTTTAGTCGAAGAACAAAAATAAAATGACGTGCATAATCTACACATTGCCATCTAGTCATATACCAAGTTTCATCAAGTTAGCTTGCTTAGTTATTATTAAGTTATCGCGGGCATTTACCAAATACATCCCTGCTTCTGGGTGGGTTAACACCCGTAGTGGCTAAACAATGGCTATTGTAATCTCGTGTAAATCTAATACCTAGAGGGGGGGAAATGATACAATAAAACACTCTTTTCAAGCCAAATGCCCATTTAAAATACCTTTTTTGAAGATAGGCCAGTCACTTAACCTATTGCCTCAGATGGACACTTTTTAATGCCTTCCAATACTGAACAGACCTAGATCAGACAGCTTGTGGATGAAACTGTCTGATCAGGGCCATACAATATCATATTCTACAAAGTCTGCACTGCAAAGAAAAATCCATCATTTCATGTTCAGCAAAATAATATTCTGCAAATTTGTACATGAATGCTCATGAGGTAAAGGGTAAAAAGAGAGAAAAGGATGCCATACCTTGTCATCAATGGTGTCAAACTTGGTGAGGACAATGCCATCAATGAGGTGTGGGTTGGTCATGTTGGAGTGGTCAGCCAGGGCCTGGTTGAACTTGGTCAGCTGGTCAACAGCCTCATTTCCCACCAGGGCCTCGCCCACAAACAGAACCAGGTCCGGCTGGTTCACCTTGATCAACTGCAGAAATAAAAACACTTCTTGTGATAATTTGTTAAATATATATTTACTATCTTAATACTGACTGTAAGAACATGTTTTTACAATAAATATAAATCCCTCTTCAACAGCTGGGTTGAACCATTCTCACCCCCATTAATGACCACACTAGACCATGAAAAATGATGAATCAGTAGGTCAGGTTTACAGGTGGTTTCCCCTAGCCAGAAACTGACATTTTTTCACAAATAACTACCAATTTTTCCAATTAAATATTTTTTTTTCCCAAAAGAACTAATCCATGGAATTTAAATGAAATCTGTGTTTTTTCTTATAATTTAAATGTTGTATGAACCTTTCTTTGACATATACCACCTACAATTAGATAGTTTTATTGTTAATTCAAACTATTTCATTATCATATATTTCTCAATATTTGATTAATAATGCTAATTTTTCCAATAAGAAAGCCACAGATTGTAAAAAAAAAATCTGAAAAAAAAAAAAAATCATTGCTGGCTGAAATTTTTTATTTTCATTTTTATCAGAGATACTGAATAATCAAGTTTTATACTGTTCACTAGTCCTAAACAGAGGAAATACAGAGTGAAAATTAATTCCAGTGCATCTGGCCAGTGTAAACTGAAGTATTTCAGAATGAAAGGGTTAATAAGTAGCTACACAAAGCAGTACAATTACCTACCTTCGCCAAAGCCCTCATGAGTGGTTCATTGTCCTGCATACGTCCAGCTGTGTCCACCAACACGACGTCAATATGACAACTGCGTGCTGCAATGGACAGTTCAGTATTAAAATTATAGTGGACAGTATAATATCACATGGACAATATACAGCTCAATATTACAATACAAAAATGATCAAAAAGAACTATCACTAAGGTGATTAATGCACTTGCATCCCATCTCATCTTCATGTAATATAAATATTGGACAGAAGGTGATATGAGTGATTTCTATATAGCCCCCACTACTTTGGGTATACCAGTTACCATAATTGTACTAGGATAAAACCAGCTGAGAGAACAGTACATGTGACATAAAAACTTTAATATCACTGAACAATCGCCAACATGAAAAAATTCTCTATTTAAAGGGTCATCTTCTCAAAACAGAGAAAAAAAGGAGGTTACCCACCATAGTTAATGGCCTCCATGGCTATGCCAGCAGCATCCTTGCCATAGCCTTTCTCATAAAGCTCAACCATCTGCTGGCCCTTGTGTCTGTCCGCAGGATGCAGCGCGTTCAGTTTGCGTGTGTGTGTACGCAGCTGTTCCACTGCACCTGCTCTGAACGTGTCACAGGCTGCAATCAGGACTCGAAATCCATTTTCTACAAGCCAGAAACAGATCTGCAAGGCAGAAAAAAGAACATGGTAACTTGGCAACAGTAAAATAATTCCCTGTTGCATGAATTTGTATCTCTGCTATTCAGTCCAACACCTTTTTTTTTTAAATCCTAACAAAAACTTTGTTTCTTGATAAATAAATTTCCATTTAAGTAATCAAATGTTGACTGGGAGAAATATAATTTTTTAAATATTCTCTTGCACTGGGTCACATAATATTAAAACAACCTTGAAACTAACTACAGCCATATAAGCTAATCTAAACTTCCTCCTCAGTGAAACAAGTAAGGGGCTGATAAACTCATAAGATCACCATCCCTAATAAAATACTAAAACACTATTTAACTAATGTACATTTTCAACTAAAGATAATAATTTACTTTCATATTAGAGAAAAAGGTCAAGTTAATTGTTAAAAGTCCTTATAGGTTTTAAATCATGAGGCAACAAATTAACTGCCTTCACTGGAAAGAAAACCAAATGCATATTTTAATTTCAACTACATAACCTATCACAAATGAATGGAATATATGGGAACTGCTTTGTAACAGATCATCACCATGTCCTTTTTGGTAGAGTTGACAACTTACCTTTGCCAAATTGGTGCTCTTCCCCACTCCATTTACCCCACAGAACGTGATACAGTACGGCCGCTTCTGCTGTTTACACTCCATAGCGTCACGCAGGATGTCCACACGTCGTCGTGGTGACAGAATCTGTACACATGACTCGTTCAAGGCAGTCTTCACTGTACTAGTTATCGCTGGAAAATATTATTTAATTTTATAGAATGTAGATCCATCACTTCTTAATTGACTACAAAACAATTAAATATATGAACCCCTCTAACTTGCAAATTGTTATTATATAGCTTCATTGTAGTGCAATTCCACACCCCAACCCCTTAAAAAACAGAGGAAAGAAAAAGCATTGTACAAAAAACTGAAGAAGTAGTTCTTACCACAAACTTTATGTATCATACATGTAGGGATATTTCTAAGGGCCATAACTCTTAAACACATTCAACAGCAAGCTCCAATAAGTCATTAACAACTACCCATCATAGTGATCACACATGAAAATTCCACTGAAATATCTCTAAAGCTGAAGAAGTAGATCCTGCTACAAACTCTCAGACAGACCAGCCAACTGACTGGCTGCTTCAAGAAAGCTCCCATATTAAACACCCATTTGAGGGAGGCATAAAAGTTCTCCACTATTCTCCACAAAGACAGGGTCTGGTGAATTTAACTATAAATTGCATGTATATTCATATTTGGATATATTGCTAACTAATATAAAGTCCATTTTAACATTGTAGATATACTATCTGTAGTGCAAAGCATTACTCAAGAAGTATATATGAAACTGAATAAGTAGGCCCTGAATTCAAATACAAGTTACTGTTTCACAGTTAAATACAACTTTTTTTGGGGGTCATCTTCCATTGAATATAAAATCATTGCATGATTTATTACAAATAGATCACACTCACTGCTGAATGTGCCAAGGACTTTTCCTTCCAGTTTGGCTGCCACAGAATCACACAACTTTACTGCAATATCAGCTGCCACATTCTTAGCTGTAACATAAATCAATAAATACATGAACTGATTTTACAACTAGGCAAATGTTACAAGAAATGGACATAAACAGATTTTTTAAAAGCATTATGAAGCAATACAATTCTTACTGATTGCACATTAAATACAATGTTGAAAGAAGGTCTTTTTGTGGTGAGTATGGTGTGAGTTCTGGATGACAAATAAAATCTAGTTTTGACATTTAATTTACCTTCCTCGATGAAGGTCTAACATTAGACGGATACTAAATTGATGTTACATTTGTATATACCAGTACCACCATTATTTAGGTTTGTGCCATACCCTTTTCTTGTTCAAAAATTTAGAACTTACAAAATGTTAACCCTACAACTAAAACCTGTACATGAAACCTATTCACTTTTCAATTAATACGCAAATTTGCAAACATTTTTGTGTTCATTTGCATATTCCACTCACCAATCAAATGATCCTTCATCTTTTCCAACACTGGCTGAAGGTCATCCTGAGATAACATCTTGGAGCCCACCAGGTTTTTGAACATACTGAACATCCCTCCTGAGGACTTCTTGCTCCTGAAACACAGTTTTATATCATTTGACTTTAAGTATGGATATGTCTATAACTCCATACAAGCAGACAAAATGACTTTGAATTTATAGTTTCTTTGTTGGTTTAACATCCCTCTAACAGTATTTCAGTCGTTTGGTTACTAATGTCTACCTGAGACAACTATCATGCTGCCACACTGCAGAATCATCACACTGTAGACATGTGGCATGACTGATTTGTAACCAGGTCATCCAGTTCTGAAACTATCCTTATATGCTCAGCGCCAAGCAAGGTACCCTTTATTACAACTTTGCAATGTTGTGGACTGAACCCACGGCCTCCCGCTTCCAATGCAGACACTCTGGCACTCGGCCACCAGTAACATTCGAAGATTTATATATATCAAGAGGGCCAAGATGGTGTGTCGCTCACCTGAGTAAGATGGCTGTGTTAGGCATAATGACAAAAAATCTGGCATCTAAAGTGTTTTTCTAACATTTGACTAAGTGACCTACATATTGATCCTACCTGAATTTGCACTCAACTGGGAATTCATGCAGTCATCATTCATATCAAGTTTAATGAAGAATGGGACAAAAATGTAGGCTTCTAGAGTGTTCACAAGATTTTTCTAAGATTTGACATGGTGACCTAGTTTTTGACCTCATGTGACTCATTTTCGAACTCATCCAATATATCAATTAGACACACATCCTGACCAAATATATTGAAGATTGGGCTAAAACTGTGGCCTCTAGAGAGTACACAAGGTTTTTCTTAGATTTGACCTGGTGACCTAGTTTTTGATCCCACATGACCCAATTTCAAACTCATGCAAGATATCATGTAGATATATATCCTGACCAAATTTTATGAAGATTGGGCCAAAACTGTGGCCTGTAGAGTGTTCACAAGGTTTTTTTTACTGGTGACCTAGTTTTGACCCCACATTACCCATTTTCAACTCACAAGATATCATGTAGACAAACACCCTGACCATTTTTCATGAAGATTGGGCTAAAACTGTGGCCTCTAGAGTGTTCGCTAGGTTTTTCTAAGATTTTCCCTGGTGACCTAGTTTTTGACCCCACGTGACCCAATTTCAAACTCATCTGAGATATCATGTAGACAAACATCCTGACCAAGTTTCATGAAGATTGGGCCAAAACTGTGGCCTCTAGAGTGTTCACCAGGTTTTCCAGGATTTGACCGAGACTGTGCACAAGTGCTCAGGTGAGCTAAAAATCAATTATCAATCATACAAATGGCAAGATATCCCAATTCCTTACTCTTGTCTTCATGTTCCTCAGTCCCTCTTTCGTGGTGCTCACCAAAACACACACAAACACAAATCCCACCAACATAATAACATAGCAGTCTACTTACTCTTGCTGCACAACCTCCTCTTCAGAATCGTCCTCCTCATCAGAATCTGTCTCAATGTTCCTCAGGTCTCCTCCCATGGTTCCCACACACTGCATCTGTCAGGAGAAAAGTTTCAATCTTAGTACTGTTACACAGCTTTTTACCCTTCTTTACAGAAGGAGTTCTTGGCTACTTCCCCAGTCACCTTTTTCCCCCTCTGATTTATGATAATGATCATGGCAAAAAATCCCCAAATTTGTGGAAATTGCTTGTTTTTTCCCCACTAAAAGGGCATATGATATATTAATAAGTACATTACAATAATTTGTATGTATGAAAGATAATGAAAACTGAGAAAGAGGACCATGTTGATCTTACATAGCTTAACTGAATAATGTTTTTACATACTAACAGGAGCCAGAACTCAATTAATACTAACATATAACTGCTCATAGCAGATCTTTGGAAGGATAGAATTAGCCAAACTCTTTGTTTGAAAGAGTTCTTTAAAATGATGACTGTTTAGTAAATATAACTTAAAAGTCCTGAACTCAAGACCCACTAGTCTGATATCAACTACAATCCATCTACAACAAAACCCTTGCAATATCTGCCTTGGTAACAATATAACTTATTATCACTTATATTTATAATCCTTTAAATTTTACATTTGAGATTATTACCGCATTCAAGACAGATGCTTAGATTAAAACAATGCCCATCAACCTACCTCCTCATCTTTCAAGACCATATCAGAGCCGCTAATTGGCATGTCCTCAATGTTCATCTTACTGTCAGTGAAGTCTAGGGCTGCAGCGTCCTTGCTGCTTCCACTCAGGTTCCACTTGGTGCCCGTTTTGCCCTTCTTCTTGGGGGCCTCTGGGCTCTTCCTGTCAAGGTAAATAAACCTGTCACCTGATACTGCTAGAAACTGGTTGAAACTACAGTGCAGTGCCCCTATAATGCTGTATTTAAGGCCCAGTACTAGGTGTTGTCTTATATTGGATCATGCTGCAATTGTATTTAAAATAACATGGAGTTAATGGTTTAAACAGTATCACAATGGCATTCAGATTATACCACAGTGGGCAGTGATATATCTGCAAGTCTGTTCACACCCACACACAAAAATTCATCAATTATATCTTGAGATTGCAAATTTAAAACCTGATCAATACCACAGTTCCTTGGCCTTCTCATATTAATATGAGCTGATTAATTTACCTTCTTTTAAAATGGGTTTAACTTCCCACCAACAGTACTTTTTAAAATGTAATACAGCAGGAAAATAATAAGAATGTGGAGCATCCACTGTCTGATTTTCTACAGAATTTTTTTACTGAATGAGAATGATCTGGCTGTGTTCTTTTACATTATCATGTACATTTCTTCATTTCAGTTTGGAAACAAGTTCTTATGACTAGCACCAGTCCCTATCTACATATCCCTGGTTAAATCAATACATTGCACCTAGATTTAACCTAAAGATCCTTGCAGTCCATAATCCTTTTTTCAGTATTTGGCAAAGTCTTGAATCTTGGTGTAAAAATTAATAGACTAAACAAATGCTGATTAAAAAAAGATTATCATAATAATACAAACGTGACAGCAGGCTTCTTTTTCTTTGCTCCAAACAGTCGCTCCCTGTTCTTCATGATCGTTTCTTCATCCAGACCTCCATTGGTGCCATTGGATAACGCTGAGCCACTCGGGGATTTTGGCATTTCTGGTTCTTTCACAGTAACATCTGAAACATTTGCATACATTTACTAAGCATCATTTTAAATTATTTTATATCCATTCCAAGGAGTCTTCCTTTGGACTGATGCTTTGTATCATCCCTTAACCTTAAGTTGGCTGTCAAGCAGGGCTCGAATTTAACTTTTCTTGCTCCTCGCAAATATTTGAATGGTATATATTTTATGTAGGCAAACTGACAAATCATTTTTTGCTCAGTGTGAGACACCTGAATTAAATTATTAACAAATACTTTATAAAAATAGTACAAATATTGTAAATATATCAATAATGTCTGGTAATTGATTATTACTGTTATTCTTTTTATTTTCTAAA
>CM037789.1:12676974-12726974 GCA_021229015.1 Solen grandis
TAAACCTGAGCAAACAATCCGTCATTAATTATTAAAGTCATTCGTATCATTGTCATTATGGTAATACAAGTTTTCAAACTTCTAACAAGTGACAAAAAAAAAACTGATAATACTGTAAACCCAGAGGAATGTTCAAACACACAGGCTTCTTACTAATATCTCTGACCATATGAATAAGACGTGTTACTGCATGAAATATACGTCAGCAAGACACAAACTGTATAGTGAACATCTGTATGCGGAGGTCACCATACCAGGTCTGTTTCTTTATTGATAATAAATTACATTTCAAGCCACATTGTCTGAGGGATTACACGAGAGCCTGGCACCTTCAGCTCGAATTGCTAGCAACTCGATACGCAAGGTTATTTTTCCTAGTGAATTGATATTTGTCGATCTTATTTTAAATCACCAAGGGAAGCTGGTGGTACTTTAGGTTTACACAATACAAAATAATAAGAATGTATTGTTTTTGGTTTTACAGAGTGAAGTATCTTGAATTATCAAATGTTTACACATTAGACGTTTTTAAAGTCATACAGTATGTTACACATTAGACGTTTTTAAAGTCATACAGTATGTTACACATTAGACGCTTTTAAAGTCATACAGTATGTATCGCGGTTTGCAGATACATGTATCCGCATTTTGTGCACAATGTTTTGACAGCGTTTTGACAAATGATAAAAATGAATGCACCGGTACTTTAAAAGAATGTGTTTGAAACAAACAATTCGAGAACGTGATCGAAGCTTACACGAAAGAGTATTGCTACAATTTTGCAGCAAACTGGTATTCGAAAATACGGGAGGCTGCCAAACTTATACACTTTTTAATTTAATGAGAGAAGAAAATCGTTAGGAGTCATCAGGTGCCTTTCTTTTTCGCATACAGTATGTTTTAACATTATGACATTATTACCATCTGGTATGTCATATAATAATAAAAATAATGCTGACATTTCAATTTGTGTCATGTTTCAACGTGATAACTGTAATGGTTCCGTTAGGTCTTGGACCACTTAACCTCTACCAAGATAACCAAGGTACCCTAATGAAACATTGGGAAACCATGGTTATCTCCGTGAAAGTGTCCATGAGGTCCGAAATGTAGCGGAACCATTACAGGAACTTTACCGTAAATCGGCCATCGATCGACGTCGACATAAACTATTGACGTAAATTCATCTGACGATTTCATTAAATATACTTGTCCTAAAAACAAAAAACGTTTCCTTGAATTGAAACCGAAGTGAAGCATCTTACCACTAAGTTACTGTTATTTATTATTTACGTTACATGTCACGATGAACTCTATATATTTAAGTTATGTTGATAAAAGTTCTGTTCTGTTCTGCTATCCTTGCACCCAATGCAAAGTTCACAGCTTTTATATCAGGCTACGCAAAGGCCGCAGCTCGTCCCGATCCAAGTACCTGAAGCCACAAAATTGACTCAGAAACAACTTTATGCAAGGGTCGGTATTCCAGGCATGACGTTCTAAGATAAATGAACAAATAAATGCTGCTGTTAATGACTGGCGTCTTGAAACTCCAACAGTTGCTGAATGATTTATAATAAATATTAATATGAAACCGAGAAGTGGTATAAAGCATCATAGAAACCCGTTACATCTTTTGATTTATAGAAAAACAGCACTCTATTGTAAAACACAGATCTCTTCCTGAGCGAAAAATGCCAATGAATATCATAAATCAAACATTAAGCGCCATGCTTGAAATGGAATAATTTATCTGATAAATGTATGAAGCACTGCTAGACCAAAGTACTTAATCTAAAATGAATAAAATTAAGAATAACGCTGAATCCATCAGGAGAGAGAATAGAAAGCATCTCATAAGCCCAACTTAATGGAGAATTTATTCTGTGTCACTATGGTTCATTAAATTCTAATGACGATCCAAGATCGGTCTAAAATCTAAGAAATAAATTAGGTTTATGCAGCGGACAATGCTGATCGACTGCTGTTCATCCTAGTTATTGAATATGCATCCAGAGGACGAGATGAAAAATACTGCCGTTGGAATTCGTGGTAATTTGTTAAATTCTCTATTTGTTGCATTTAAAGCTTCTTTGATCAGCTATGCAAACTTCCGTTGGCCCGAGTGATTCTGGTAACATGGGTTATGTAAGACAATTAATATTACAAAATCAAGGTCAAGGTCATTTCGCTTTCATATCCGTTCTGCGATTGGTTAGATTTTAAGATATGATTTTGTGTTTGATCTGTTAATGCCATCTTCGGACAAATACATGCGCACTCATTAAATCATTCCGAGAGAGTTGTTTATAGAATGCATTCGTGCTTATGAATGCGTCACAACCAAATGTCTGCTTCATGCAATATATATTGTTTGCATTTTGCATGTTTAAAAGCTGATGCGAAACGAAAACCACCATCATATTAAAAAAGACGTTTATATAAGCTATAGAGCGGGTTCTGTGAGCAACTTTAAGGGCAAGATCATGTCAAGGACAACCTTATGGTAATAAGAGTACTCTATGATATACACCCGTCTGATGCTGATGGCCATTGGAACAAGAGATTCATAAGGAGGTTCACATGAGTTGTCACGTGATATAAAATTTATATGACGAGTTCAAGAAAATGTAAGATTCTTTTTATCACATGACTTAAAATGCTGTGATTAAACGGATTGTAATGTTTTGACGATTCGCGCACGGGAAACAAGGAACGTCATGTGATAAAATATAATATGATATATTAAATGATGAGTGTCTTCTCTGAAATTATAAAAAAAAAAAATGTCAGGGCGATTTATATTGTGGAGTAGCAAAAATTGATGACGTTTTACTCTTATTTTCAAATATGGTTTTCTACATAATTATCTCAGTCAAGGCTTTATCGCTTAAAGGAATCCATAAAATTCCATTAAGTACATGATTGTCATATCTCACTGCTTTTAAATTATGATCTTTGACAAAAACCGCCTGGAAGAAGCATGTTTTACACCAAAGCCTTCTGGGGTTAGAGCACGTTAATAACCTCCTATTGAAACGGCATCTCCTTCACACAAAAGGTCCGACAATACTGTCCTGCCCTATCTAAACTCCGCGTGCCGCTTCATCTTAAGTACGAAAATTGCCTTTATTGTTAAACGATAGCCCACAAAGGCCGATTGACCACGCCTATTAACTGCTTTAAAGACCTACCGTTGGTTCAGTATTGTTGGAAGGGGAAATCTCCATTGATCATAACAAGGCATTGAAACTTTAATGATGCCGCAAGTAGGCAAGTCACCTGTCCATTTTTCGATATACTCGCGATTTTCACGACACTTGTGGTAATGGTCGTCATTGATTTACGACATCAAGGATGAGCTATAAAAATAATTAAGGTAGCACTGCAGATGATTCACTGAGTGCATGGATGTGACATAAAGAATGAACAAAGTTTTGGTTTCAACGAACCAAAATATATGCAGACATCCGTTGATTTCATACGATTTGTGATGTCGTCTAAACGATAAAATAGGATCGTTTGATCTTTCGCAAATAACTAGTATTCGTTTTGCAATTATCATAAATACTATGCAACATTAATGGGTTTCATGTATGTGACTGAGATAATTGTAGCTGGAGACGCCTTTATGACACTGAACAATAATCTTAACTTTCAATTTATAAAAATAAATTTGAGTGAGGTGTATTTTAATTATTAAAATTATTATTATTATGACATGTATGAAAGTGAATTAAGGACAAAGGGTAAATGTATGTTTATATAAATATCGAAGGACTAGCCACGATTTCACTAAAGTTTTAAGGACCTTCTGATATTACTGCCCATGTAAGTGTGTGATATCTTAATTTTGAACTTAGAGGTAAGACGTTTTGATGATTAAGTCAAATGATCCGAGGAATCCAGAACTTGTGTTGTAGAGTTTGTTGTTGTATGTGATGCTGTTTTATCTAAACTTATTCATTTTAAGTCGATTTAAAGACAAGTTCTTAAGGTTGCTAGCTTGGACCAGTACTTGGTGGATAGGGAATGCATTAAAAACCTTTCCCTTGTGGAGTTCGAACCCTAAACATTTGGGTCTACAGTTATCTTGACCACTGGAAAAGTAAGACAAAAAGCACAGTTTACTGACCACTGGACAGCCGCGCGCCATTGAGTTATGAAAAAAAACTTAAATGTTGATAGAAAAAAAAACGCCAAAAATACTCAGTTTGAACTATAAGCAGGTTTTTATTTTTTGGAGATGTACATAATGACATAGTTCATTAGGAGACGGTTTATCAGTGAATGTTTCTGGTGTGATCCCGGACATGGCCTCATTTCCCCAACCCCATCCCCACTCCTGATTGAATCAAAAACACTGTGTATTACATATTGATGTTATTTCACACAGTTTATTAAAATAGGACCAGTTGACACTGGCATAGTGCCCAACATATCAGAGTAGTTTCAGAACTAATGAGTCCGGTGTCAAGATAATGCGACTGTTTGTGATGTCACTTGTCTACGGCATGATATCTCAGTGGTCTCATGTAGACTAAGCACCTAAATGAATAAAATACTGTTGATGGGCAGTAAACCCAAAACCAAACAAAATATTCTTGTCCCATCCTGGATATTGTGTTGGGACCATAGTCTCTCATCTAATAATTTAGAGCAAACCTTGACTACACTCTGTTCCTTGATTTGGTGTGAGCATAAATTGTGCAAGATTACGGATTCGCGTTCACAAGAATCTCAGAATTGCTACATGTCTTATCAAACGGGGCCAAACGCGAGACTAAATGAATGACATTCAGTCAGACTCAGAACTTATTATAAAAACTTTAGAATAAAAAACGTTTACAAAACAAATGCATAAATAATTCAATCATTCCTTTTTACTTCTGCCTTTGATTGACAATATGTCAGATGAAGTGCACTTCGAGATAAAAAAAAAAAAGTAAAGAATAATGAATGGCTCGTTAAATCACAATAAGAAAATAAGGAACACGGGGGAATTGTTCCTGTGAAAGATCACAACCATTTTTCATTCTATATCAAAAACAAGAAAAAGGTGAGTAAGTATGCTCTCTCTGTATGCAGTCAAACATGACAGAGAGGCCTTGGTGCAAGTCAAAACTGGTATGTATCGTGAATACGATGAAAAATTACTTATTCTCTTTTTCGGAACGATTAAAGACAGCGTGCATCAGTATTGGAAAAGCAATTCAGATCACCATTCATTTTATGGAAGAACTGGGAATACAGATGCATACCGCTAGCTAAGTCACATATGCAGAGCAAGTTTTAGTGGCAGTAATTTGCCATCATAAAGTAATTTGGCATTTTGAGCACATATAAAACACATATCGGCCCTACCGAGCACAAATGTTGCCATTTTCTATGGAGTGAGAAAGGCAATAAGTTACTTGGGGATGATTTCTAATATACTTAGTGGAAAGGGTGACGGCAGAATATCAATTTGGATTCTATCAATGGTGGTTTTCAAATGCTGAACGTTTCCAAGCAAGGGCACGTCGCTAATGCGGCCGTTTATATTTGAATGGAAAATTAGTCTTGGTTATTATTTATCTACACGGTTATTGGCAATGATTCCACTCTCTTGCACTTATTACTTTAAGGGTGTAAATTCAAATAACATCTTACCTTTTTGTTTATTTAGGTAAAAGTCCAGCAAATTTCGTTATAATCTTGCTTGATAAATAAATGTTCCTAACATTTAGTAAAGTATCTGCTTGGTTCAATACTGTAAAACATGTACTTCACAAAATTTTGCCATAGTTGTTAAATAGCTTATGTTTTGTGGATAAGTTAGTTTTAAAGTTAAACCTTTTATCTCATGAAAATTCATATACAAATTTATTACTTGAGTAGCATCAAGTGTCTGAATTTTAAATGGTGTATTAAACAACGGAGTTTTCTTTTCCATGCAGACTACGTAGAATCTAAGTTAAAATAGTGTATGAGTAAACAGGGGGATTGGCAAGTTAAGATCTGGGTCTGCTCTGTTTGCCAATAAATCAAAGTGAGACTATATGACGTAAAGAGTTTAAAATAATTCGTTCGTATAAAATTTACTGATGAACACAAGCAATTATAACTATTTCTTTATCGTAACCTGACTAATAATCAAAGTCCTTTTGGAGGATCGTTTATGCGTCCCTACTTTACTCCTCGTATTCTTTTTCTGCATACATAAAATGAGTATCTTTAATGCATTATGCAAATCAAATTATGAGCATCAGATTTATCTTGTCGCGATATTGCTGAGTCTAATTCACTCTCTCGGCCGTCTTTGGGAAGTGATCTGTGTCGAGGTTTGCAGCTAAATCATTGATACTTAATCTGTTTTACACACCGATCGATGTGGTGACAAATTGTTTCTGTAACCCACCCGCCGCGCTGCGGCTTTTCTAGATGGCTGAATCTGCGTTTGAATTTGTCACATCATCACATCAAATGATATTTATTTCGAGTTTTGATATTATCTTTCGATAATCCAAATAAATTTATTTTATTAAACACCGATTTACACTGATACTATCTTGTTCCAAGCAGTGAAATAACCCAGTAAAACAGATATTTTTACTGTTATCATTTTTATAACCCTATAAAGTATAATTAAATATTCATTCTGTTTCTATAAACGTGCCCGCCTGTTATGTTACGACAATCATAACAGAGTAGGAAACTAAATTTGGTTTATTCATGAAATGTTCCGTAATAACGACATTCTTGCCCTTACCAAAACTTTAAAATTACAATTTATCACTGAATATAAATTACAATATACATATTTTATAAAACAGATACATCAAATTAAAATAAATGACCCGGTACTCGATGACATTTCATAAAGAAAGTAAATGATAAAAAAAGAAAAAAAAACATATACTTTATCTTAAATGAGTTCGTGATACATATTTAAAGCTATGGGGTCACAGTGTAACCGATAGTTGGCATGATTAATGATATACCTCTATCATCTTGACTGGTCATTAAAATAGAAAGTCAAATGTGCAACGGGCCTTAAAAATAATCTGATTCATATATCACTCTTAACCCTTTCCCTCATAGAGGACACCATGAAAAGACCTATGCGAACAGCATAAAACCAGATCAGCCTACGAGTAACTCGCAGGCTGATCAGGTTTTATGTTGTTCGCTGCTCCTCAGTGGTCTGGAAATGAGGATTTTGTAATTAAATTTGGTAAGGTTTAACTGTGGTTTTCTGCAGATCAGGCTTTATGTGGTACCTATTGAGTGCGTCAAAATGAATCTATATGAGGGAAAGGGTTAAACTTGTACCGCACACATTTGTCGGCATACGCATGCGCAGAGAGAGAGAGAGAAAAGAAAGAAAATAACACAAGGTCAAAGAGGCATTCTTGGCTAAGTGGATATAATCACTGTAAATTATAATGGAGCATAAAGCTGATATTTGAGGCCTGTTGTTGTTGTTGTGCCTGTTCGTGGGGGCGAGTGGTCGTAATTCCAGTTATGCACTCAAAAACAAAACAAGAAGGAAACTATATATCATTTAGATAGCATTTAATAATACATACAGTAGTTATCACTCATCGGCTAAATGCCTTCTTTTTCTCGATCATTCTGAATGAAGCGATACAACAACTAAACTAGTCTGAATTAGTTACTTGTATTGTATCCTGTCTCGCACATAAAACTCGATCAATATTAATTAACAGTAAAACATAATTTTAAAAAAAAAACGCCTCAAGAGACGATATAAAACTTTCCAATTATTTTCCAGAATTCAAGATGAAGTAAAGATTGGTGCAATGCCTTTTTTATATTATTTAAGTGGACCGATATATACGTCTAAGATGGCTCAACCCCTACTTAACATTCAGCAATATATGCTTAAAGACTAAGGTACATGTTTCGTAAATAAAATGCCTAAATACTTGATTGCTTAACAAATATTTTCAGTGATTGACTAGACTTGACTTGACTGAGTTCACCGTCACTTCGACAGTATTTCAGTCATATAGCGACGTCCAGCTAATTACAGGTGGAGGAAGACCCCGAATGCACGGAGGCATCCGGGTAGAACCACCGACCTACCGCAAGCCAGCTGGAAGGCTTCCTCACATGAAAATCCGAATGATCCTGCCGGGATTCGAACCCACGCGGTGAGGAGGGGTTGAATGAGTGTTAAAATCAGCGACGTTACCCTCTCGGCCACGGAGGCCCACTACAGTGATTGAGGTCATAATTTATGACGACTTAGTAATGCATATACTGTATATTTCATAAAAGATTAATACCTGAATACGTGTTTATCTCATTAAATATTAATTAAACTGTGTAGTGCTGGTGGAATCCGACCCTTGTTTCTTAACGTGTGTTCGTGTTGTGCTTTCTATGAAAATTAGTTGACACACACGTCGAGCTGCTGCTGCTGCTGCTGCTGCTGCTGCTATTGTTGATGTTGTTGCTGTTGATTTTGTTTTTGTTGTTAGTATTGTTTCTTATCGCTATGCATGAACTGTATGTTAGTTTCATGACCATAAATGACGTCAAACTTCCCTGTCAACATCCGAATAAAGTAAGATAAACAAGATAGCGTATATTGCATAAGTAGAGTCCAGGGAAAGATCCAGTGTTAACCAGTATGACATTTTCTTTTGTTTCAAAGTTCTTGAACTCTGGTTGCTTTCTTTTAAACTAGTTTTATTGTAAAAAGGTATTGAAGCAAAGAAATAAGATAAAATTTGGACTTTAGCTTAAAATACTTATAAAGTAACCCTCCTAGTAACTATTTACCCAGTACTTCATGAATATTTATGAACAAATTTATGATTTGATAAATATCAATAGACTGATCTTTAAATAGTTTTGTTTGTTTTTTTCTAAAAAAAGTGGATATTTTTTGCCACAGATAACTATTGAAATTGAGCTACAATATTGTATGAGCAAAGAAAGGAGACCCTGATCAGACAGCTCCTTTTAAGGTCTGCTCTGTTTGCCTGTGTGTCAAAATGAGTCTGTATGAAGTAAAGGTTTAACCCTTTCCCTCATATAGACTCATTTTGACGCACTCAATAGGTACCACATAAAGCCTGACCTGCAGAAAACCACAGTTAAACCTTACCAAATTTAATTATAAAGTCCTCATTTCCAGACCACTGAGGAGCAGCGAACAGCATAAAACCTGATCAGCCTGCGAGTTACTCGCAGGCTGATCTGGTTTTATGTTGTTCGCATAGGTCTTTTCATGGTTTCCTCTATGAGGTAAATGTTTATTTAATCCTTCACCTCATGAATATTCATGTCCAAATGCATAATTTGATGACTACTAATTTACTGAACTTTACCTGGTATATGAAACAATGGAGTTTTACTTTGCTGTACAGATAGCAAAATATGGGTCACAATAATGAATGGGCAAACCAGAAGAGACCCTGATCAGACAGCTTTGTCTGCTCTGTTTGCAAAGGCGTCAAAACACGTCTATCAAAGGCCAAGGGTGATTTGGAACTTCTTTATAGTATAAAGTCCTCGTGTTTGACTTGCCGTGATTCATTCGTTCTCCGCACTTCGTGACATTTGCTAAAACCATATTTTGCATTCTGAATGCTACTTTTGGAGACAATTACAAAGAAAATGAACGTTATTGTCCGGTATTATGAAGATATAGCTTGTTTTTTTTCTGACAACGCATTTTTACGACAACGATATGCGCTCACACTGAAATCTAAAATTTCACATTTGCATATTTGAATACGTCTTTCCGCGAGGTTATACAGATTTTATACACGGATTAGCATATTTGTTATTCCGTAGACGCTAGGTGGCAAGTTGTTAATTGACTTTGTGCAAATACTTCATGGGGTCTGTGATGAACAAAACGCAACGTGTTTCTTGTGAAACATCCAACAAGAGCCTCCAACTATGGGGAAAATTAAATAGTTGAATAAATATTATAGATTTATATCAATGTTTTATGAAATGTATTGTTTGATAGCTGTTTTTGTTTTTAGGTGTATAACGAGCTTTGACAAATAGTGAAGATATGTGCATATAGCTTTTGTCAGCGCAGTTTTAATTTACTGTTAATATGTGCTAGCTGAAATATAAATTCAAAGTATACTTAAATCATATATGAACTTGAATTATTTTTAGTAAATGGAAATTGTTTAAGGGTAGAAATTTGGTGATGAAATCAAAACGTTCCTCTCCTATGCTATTCAAATTACTATGAATCGATTAGTTGCAATTAGAAGGCACACTGTCTTTTGTGCAATATTTCCTGAAGAGATACATAATGCAAACAAAATCTAGCTAATTACAATTGTTGTGGAGTACTTAAAGCCACATAGCCCATTGATATCACGTATAAAAGCAACCCCGGGGCCGACGTTGTCACAAAATAGCAGGTGATAGCGCTCAAATGACGGGCCGCCATTGTTGCTCTAGCGACAACATTTTGATTGGTCCGCGCGCGCGACCGGAGGCCAATTACAGTCGCCGTATTTCGGCCGTATCTTATCTATCCAATATGACATAAAAGTTATTGTGTTCTTTTGCCGATCACAACTTTAAGTGATTTATCTTAATTTTGATAGATCAGATTCGCTCTGAGATATGAAACCATAAGGCTGATTTAGGGCCCGACAGCGCTCTCCAATTATCTGCTTCATGGGTTTATTAGCGTTGTAGCCTATTTAATTCTATAAGCACTATATCTTTATTTAAATGTTTATGAAGAGATATTTCCGCACTGAAAGCACTTTCCCTTCGAATCCTCTCTCTCTCTCTCTCTCTCTCTCTCTCTCCTAATTTCCCTCTCACTCTCTTAACTTTCTTGTTTTCAGTTTTCTTAAGCCTTACGATATCACCAGTACTATACTCAGTATAGTGGTAAAAAAAAAACTACATTGCACATTAAAAAATAAAAAAAGGTAAAAAGCAATCTCATGCTGAATAAAATAAATCATGTGCGCTAGATATTGACTGAGACCTTTATGCTATTAAATTTCATTTCTGTGTCAGTAAGTACAGTAATCTGTCCTTTTCACTAAAGACGAAATAATGGTGACAAACACCTGCCAAGAACGACGTTTTCTTTTTTCCGCCCATTTAAATATAAAAAAAAACTTTAAGAAAGTAATGGTGACGCTTTTAATATGTTGAAATCAATGTCATAACTTCTTAAGTATTTACATTCACTTTTAATTTCAGAAGATTATGTTTGCGTTGTTGAGGGGGAAATATTTTGAAAGGATTCTTACCAGTTGACTCTTGTGATTGCTTACATCGTTTTAATACCATGAAAATCGAAAGTTCGTGGAGAAAACCGATCGATCATTGCCTGAAAAGAATTGTACAAACGGGCAGCTGTAAACGAAAGAAAATTCGTGACGCAATTACGCCATCACAAAAGCATACGGTATGAGCAACTTTTCTCCTGATATTGAGGTTATAACCCTTCATTTAATTGTCATCATTAATTACCGTTTTGTCGTCTGCTGCAGCCCAATTTACCGCCCATGGGCGGGACCATCTTCTTTCCGGAAACTGCTGAAGTGTCTTCTGAAACTCATCGTTTAAAATTGATTTCACCAGACCTGTTTGCCTGCCCGCTTCCAATAAATAGTTCGTGCTTTCTTAAGGAGCGCAAGATATCTGGTAATTTGATAAATTACATGTTTGCTCGCCTGCGAACAAGTGGTCCCCACTCATTGAATTGTGTCCTCAAGTAGTCTCCCTTTCTTTGAAGCATTTTAATCACTATTTAATTTTTTTTTTTTAAAAAAGGTCATAAATTACACGAAGCCTGTGAGAGAAAAATGTAAATAATGCTGTGTAAATATTGTACGTCTATAAACTAGTGTTATTGCTTGGATCAAAATGGTGTATTTAATGGTTCCTCCTTTTTTTTTTTTTTTCTTTTTTTTTGAAGTCAGAAAGAAATTTTCATCCCGAAAGGGATCCATTGGCAGGTAATCTTTGATTTTTTTTCTACTAAATGTCGGATCTTCAATTCGTTCTATTGCTAACGGAAGAATACCAGTTTTCGCGGAGAAATAAATAAATATGAGCTGAGATCCCTGAGAGGGAAAATGAAATGAAGAGCCCTCTAAAGTCAATTAATTTCTTTTTATCGGGAATTAAATCCGTCTTTTAAGCGACAAATGAATGATTCAAAAGATTAGATTGTCGCGTGCGAGACAGGACAAGGTTTGGGAAGAAAAGGGACCATGCCTATCACTTACTATAATTGTTGTAATAATAATACTTGCGGCTTTACGCTTCCTTCTAAACTCCACGACAAGGTGAAATTGAAGTTCCCTTAAAAAAAAAACGGCCATCTCTCGCACTCCGGCAGATGTTTTGTCACGGAAAGGTTTTTATGTCTCGTGACACTGCAGACGACATCCCAGGGTGCGCCACGCCTCGTGTGACCCCTGGCGAACGATTCACCTGAACGGAGTAATTACACGTTGTCAAAACAAGAAAGACCCCCAGACCGAGAGAATGCAAAAATGTGTAATAATTGAGATGAAGGCCTGATGGAAAACAGACGAAATCACAGAACCACAAGGCGTTAACTGTCACATATTCAGATCCCAAGTGTTGCTAGGTTTTGTGAAGGTGTCCGGCCCCCGTGGAGTCCATTTGAGTCCTTGTCCCCCAGTTGGTCTAATAATATCTTTTTAATAGTTTATTTACGTACGGATGATGAACTAAGCCTCATATAACACAAAGAGATATTGAGTAACATATTGTAATTTTTTTTTTCACATCTTATAGTTCAGTTGAGGACCTACGACATTTGGTAGCTCATCTATTAAGCCGCTCCCAGCGAGAACTGTAGCCGTATTGAAGTATTTATTAAAGTGTTAAAGACGCCGATTGAATGCTTTGTATAGAAGGCTAAGAGTGACGCGTGCCCTCTTTGCTAAAGATGTCCATTGTTGCCCCGGACACCTGCCCTTTCAAAATATTTATATGGTCAAAAAGACAAACAACGATAAAAACTTGACTGACCTTTTGTCCCAAAGGTATGGACGAGTCTGAAACTCAGGGCGATCTAAGTTGGTAGACAAATTTATCAATATTTCATTCAGGTCTGTCAATATTTGACATCCTGTAATCGTGTTTTGAAAATCCCTAAGAATAACGAAGGAGCAGATTTAGACATTGTTGATCATAGTAATTACCATAACGTAACTTGAAATAACAGTCCCTTTGGCTGCCCAGTTATGGACCAAGAAAAATATTGCCCGGGTAAAAGGCGCAGACGTTTTCATTCGCCGTCTGGATTTTTTTCTATTCTGAAATATTGCAAATTATACTTTGTTCAATGAAAACCATATATGGTGAAGCGTTAATATTTTCTTTTCTTATTAAATAATTCCATTTTTAAAACATAAGATGAAGCATTTCGTGTCATTCTTGTTGTTGACGAGGTATAATTGTGGTGATGATACAGGAGTTGTATTCGTCAGGAAGTTTATAATAATAAAAAAAACACGCACACACACACACACACACACACACACAAGCAAATTGCTTGTACAAATGTAGTAGTAATAAAAGAAAATATAGGAAGAAGACGTCGGTGGTAGTAGCAGTAGTAGTAGTAGTTATTGTTGGTGTACTGGAATTTACACTCGCTGCGACAGTATTCAGTCAATGTCGACGTCCAGCTAATGACATCGGGTGTACAGAGGCAACCGGTAGAGTTACCGACCTATCGCAAGCTGGGGGTTCGTCGCATGAAGGGACTCCACATTGGAGTGGGTCTCTGTGATAGAATGTCAGCGACTGTAACCACGTTAACAGTATTACAAAGTAGTAATAGTAGCAAGAATATCAGTAATAGTAGCACCCACAGGGGCAGGAGCAGTAGTGCTTGATGTAGTAGCAGCAGTTGTAGTTTCCATAGGGGCAGGAGGGGGTAGTGATGTTATAGTAGCAGTAGTAGTAGTGTCCATAGAGGCAGGAGGAGTAGTGATTGTTATAGTAGCAACAGTGTAGTGTCCATAGAGACCGGAGGAGGAGTGATTGTTATAGAAGCAACAGTAGTAGTGTCCATAGAGACAGGAGGAGTAGTGATTGTTATAGTAGCAACAGTAGTAGTGTCCATAGAGGCAGGAGGAGTAGTGATTGTTATAGAAGCAACAGTAGTAGTGTCCATAGAGGCAGGAGGAGTAGTGATTGTTATAGTAGCAACAGTTGTAGTGTCCATAGAGACAGGAGGAGTAGTGATTGTTATAGAAGCCACAGTGTAGTGTCCATAGAGACAGGAGGAGTAGTGATTGTTATAGAAGCAACAGTTGTAGTCTTTGCTGTTATTGTTGTTGTAACAACAGCAGCAATAGTTGTTGTAGTAGTAGTAGTAATAGTAGTAGTAGTAGTAGTAAGGGTGATGGTGGTATAGTTAGTATACATAAACCGCATATTTGTGTTTGACGTAAAACCCCTTAGGCGCGTTCAACCATTTTAAGTGCTTCGAGCGACTGCGAGCACCCTCTTTCTGAACTCGAGTGTTCCACGTAGTGCTCGCTTGCGCTCGATGTCATATTGTTTAGGTGTTACGCCAAGATGGCGTCGTCTGCTCCGCATATGACAACTCTATCTTTTACAAACAAGAAAAATTTTGACGCAAGCGTCAATGAATCGGGCCGAAGAACTATTGTTGTTGGCGTGATTCTCCGTTATTTCAGGAAAATGATGTAATATTCATTTCGCTGCTCTACTGGTACTTGCTTCTTTACTTAACGCAGAAATTTATTGGGAACCAGCATGTAAAAAAGACTGCATTTTGAGATGTTTGAAAAGGGATGCTTGCAACGCTGCTCTATGGTGGCACACATGTTGACTCGGACAACAGTTTGGGGCTATATTTAGGCATCTATATTTTATAGAATTCCTTTTTTTTCTACGCAGAAAAATAGTTCTAAATTTTGCTTTCTGTCTTATCACTAAATGGTAATAATTTTCTTACTTATTTCAGTACGATTGCGTTATGGAAGGCGAAACTGAATTTAAATAATCGATGCTGGAGATAACGTTTTAAATAAACTGTAATGAAAAAAGAAAGTACGCGAGCGAAAAAAAAAATCGCACCTCATTCTGAGATATTTTGAAACAATGACTGGCTGGAATTTCCAGCAACAGGCAACAATATATAGATTAAATTTCTTCTGTATGGCTCATTAGTGCAGTGGGTAAAATAGTCAGGCTAGATCGCCATGCAAACGGCGTTGAAAAAGGGTGTGGGTTCGAGTCACAGCCGGAGAACAATGTTTACAAACTGTTTTTTAAATTATTTTTGCAATATAAGATACATATATTTTTGTTATATTGAATATCATTAATTTATCTATAACAAGAAAATGTGTATATAAAATGAAATGAAGAAAAAAAAAACTTAAAATAAATAATGAAGTTTGTTATCTTAGATTTCCTTCCACATATTCATATAATCTTGTAAACTTTTGACAAGAGAAATGGGGAAAGTAAGAGTAGCGATGTGCTTTTTGATAGAAATCCATTGAAACAAATAATGTGTTCATCTTTTTTTAACGACCGTGTTTAAGCAAAGTTAAAGCGGATTTATAATATTGGGTTTATTGGTGTCGCTTGAAAACTTGGTTATAGTTTATTGAATTTACTTTGATAAACAAAAGAAATGAGACATCATCGTATTAAAAACCCTGTTCCCTCAGCGCTATTAGCGCTTTGATTTTAGATGGTCCCTATAAATGACACTTTATATATTTTTAGGCACAAATTTTGTCATATTTCTCTCTGTAATGCAATATATTATTTTTTTATTTGTATTTCTATATATCTATTGTCATAATGCATGCAATACTTTAAATTTGTCATATGCTATGTATGCATGACCTGTAAAAGGAGTGGACTCACATGGGCATTTAGCCTGTTGTTCAATCCTATGTATTCTTGAATAAAATATGTATTAAATTAAATACCTATTGGTTTTCGTACTGGCTTCGTACTTCGTGGAAGTGATTTCAGCGTAATTACAATAGGACTAAATCGGAGGTCTACAATCCTAGCAGGTAACTTATTATACAAAAAGTTTAAATAATATCGTGATTTAATCTGTTTTACAACCCATGTTCCCATAGTCAAAAGTTGTTATTATCGTTAGGAGAAGAAGTGTAAGTACGAAAAAGACGTGTATACTTGATTTTGTGTTGTGTCGCAATATAAACCGCTACGAGCGTGACCACTCCGCAGATAAAATTAACATAAATAAAAAAATATCTACAGAATGGTTATATCTGTTCATCATCATTGATTTTTTTAAATTCAAAAACGTATATTTTTTTACATTTTTCTAACTTTTGTACAAAATTAAAAGTAATGATAGGCACGAAGAAACTCATTGTACAGCTTAGCCTGGCAAAACCGTATCAGTAACCGGACCGGCTCCTGCCGGCCCGAAATGAAGAAACTGATCAGCGATAATTTGGTCTCAAGTCTGCCATAGATGGGATTGAACAAGGTTATTTTCTACTATCTGGCACTCGCAGCGGGGCGCTCCTTTCTTGAACACGCTACTGGTAGTTTTAGTTCACTCCGTGCTCCTCGCCCGAGAGGCTCGTGCGACAAGCACGGAGTGGCACCCGGTGCAACTATAATGGATAGAGGGAAAGATGACCCCCCGATATCAAACATATTTTGACCCCTGGCGATTGTCCATCAGTACCTATCTTATCTTTTTGGACAGTAATCAAAGCGACGAGGCTTTAAAATCCCGTTTGAGATGTAAACTTTGTAGGCTATCATCATATCCATCACTATCCTCAATATCTTCACATCAACATCATCGTTACCTCAAAAATATCATTTTATCACCTTATCATCATCATTATAATCAACATCATCATCCAACATCATCATCACCATATCATCATCAACTTATTCCTCATAAACATCAACATCAGAAACAGAACAATCGTAATAAAAGTTTTTGGTGTATAGGTGTATATTGATTTGGTCATCTACAAAGATACTAATTCTTTAATAAAATATGAGCGAAATTAGACTATGTTGAAAATAAATCATTAGAATAGATATGTTATGATCAAAAGAAGATAAATAGAAGTTAAATTTGATCGAAATTCGAATCCTCTTAAGATCACACGCTGAAATATAGATTTTTCTCTCTCTTCATCTACATCATGTATAAATTCGATAGACCATGTTGACAAGGTGTGTATTTATCTTAGACGAGGGTTGATCAACAATTACGTAGACTGAGTGTATAATCTTTTTGTCGCATGCCCGGCATAAATAAATATATATCACAGAAAAATTCATTTTTTATTGAATTAGTTAGCAAAATATATTTTCGTTTCATGCACTGTATGTGGAGCAGTATGCTATATAAATTGGTAACCATGACGTTACAGTCTACGCATTGTTGATCAACCCTCGTACAGTGTATTGGGCATGTCACGGAGGTAAATATTTATCTTCTTTAACTTTTATATACATTATCTCTCGTTTATTTGTCCATATGCATTATGGATTGTATTTTTATCTTCGAAATTAAGAAATATAAACATAGAAAAATATACATATATATATATATAATTATATGCACATTCAAATAGATGCATACACATATATTTTCAGTTGTTTCGTAAGATCCATTTTCATCTAATACAATAATCTATAGATAATGTGATGCAAGCGTTTATATTGTATGTTCTCTTTCTCTTTCTCTCTCTCTCCCTCTCTCTCTCTCTCTCTCTCTGCCATAAATTTTAATCTGTCGAAAAAAAGCAACCGCAGTAACCGGCATACCAGATAAGATCTCTCATTCTACCTGCACAATAGGTGGCGCTCAGGTTGCGAATGTGTGTGTAGAGAGGGTCGCGTGCCATGCAGGATTTATACGCGTGCATCTTAGTCGCGAGAAGAACCAAGGTAACACGAATTTAATGACAGGTTTTTTTTTTCTTTACAAGGATATAAAAATAATACGAGAAAATTGGCCATGGCAATTTAAGGGGTAATTTAGCGAAAAAATAAATAGAGACCAAGAAATTGCACTTAAACGTTGAAATGCCATTGAAAGTGGATTTGCTTCATTATATTTCTCGGGTTACACCTCAAACAGGGTATAATTTGAAAGAGTTTGAATTCCCTGATAAGATATGGTTTTTCTTCTCTGCTATAAAAGCCGTTATTAAATGCTATCAAAATCGATAATTTATTGACATTTTGGCCACGGTCCGGGGCGGCTACTGATTGATTGCGAAACATTGAAAAAAGACACCTAAAGATTAAGTTTGAAGATGATTTAAATGTACAAAACTTTAAAAGTACACGACAGCTGTTAGGCTGGGAACTGGGTTACTTAATTAAACTCTTTTTCCACTCTGATACGCTTTTTTCTTCACTCTGATGACCCGTGGAAAAGCCAGATCAGACGAAGCTAAGTTTGCCAGTATTACAGTGGTTCTTTCTCATATAAGTCATTTAAGATGTATTAAAGGCGAACATTATTAAACTTTATCATGTACGTACAGTCCCGATGACAGTGAAGTCGTGGTTTCGATCCCCGACCGCGACACCAAAACATCTTACCAGTACTTGGCGCACAACAGATAAGGGTGGTGGTCCAAGGATTGGTTGGTCAGTGGAAGGTTAATTAGACTGGGCTTGGTATCGACCTCCTAGTCCTCCGCGTGAAATGACAACGAGGCAGCACTGCATATATGCCTCATGTAGACAAAACGTCCCAAAATGATTGAATTACTGTCGATGGGTCGTTAACCACAAACAAACTTTATATGGCTAACCCAGTTGTTATAGAACAGAACAGAACATCTTATATTTTCAGACTTGTAAGATGTACATCGTCAACACACACACACACAATATATATATATATATATATATAGCATTATACAATGTCAGTGACACACAATAATAGTTTCCCATGGCTATTTTTGAAGGGTAGTTGTTTTAACTAACTATTTCGAAGAGAAAAAGAAAAGAAAAAAAGCAGTAGGTTTTTACATGATACGTATAATACAATATTACCATTAATTTGGGTTATTTCAGACTTATCTATTTCACAGGAATTAGAAAAAAATGTTTTCAATAGAGTGGTCATCTTGAGGATCTTGTTAATCATACAATAAACCTTGGTCAATAATATGTTATTTATAATAATATAAAACCTCTGTACTTTTGATTTACAATCACTCAATATTTTTAGTGCAATGTGACCCTAGACTAGTTGGGGGGCGGGGGTCTCGTTCAACTAGACGCCTATACTGATCATACACAATTTTATTCAATTCGAGTGATAAAATCTGCCGTTGTCCAGTTTGGGCGTACATTTAATTTGAATGCGTGGGTTGTAGGTTCGAAACCTGCTTGGATCACTACACTACGGGTATAGCAATTGTAGTTTCTAGGACATGTCCTCTGATTATATACTATAATTTTTTACATAAAAGTAAAGATTTATAACTCTTATTTTTATTAAGCAAAAAAAGAAAAACACAAATTAGTAACACACAGAGGGAGGCGGGTGGTTTCAAAATGAACTTCTTTAGTAAGTTTAAATGATTTGTTGACATGTATATTACAATCTTGCTTTTCTGAAAGATACATTGCTAGCCTTATATGCATAAATGAATATAAGAGGGCGCCGTGATCCCGAGATAGTGTACATAACTGCGATGGTTGGGTTTCGACCTCTGCTTCAGCAGAATCTTCCATGGCATTCCCTGTTGCAATCTACTGGTCAAGCCCAGAAACCTATCTCGATTGTTGTTAATTGTAAAACCTGTTTCCTACGTGACGTAAAAATAAATTTAAAAAAAAAATGAATATGATATCCTTCATTTAACATAGTATATCCATTTAAACCTTCATTTTAGCAATCCGGCAAAAGAAATGATATAGATTATAGATTTAACCACGTGTGTTAAGGTTTCGTTTCTTCCTTCATGCTTGATTGCATGTAGTGATCGCTTGAATGAAGGTCCTGTTCTTTCAGTGATTTCTTGATACTATACTTTGAACTAAATGCCGCGGGTTTTAGTGTGTGTGTGTGTGTGTGTGTGTGTGTGTTTACTTGAATGTGTTACGTCAAACCGACTGTATTGACTGTCACCTTGTTGCCACACTGCAGTACCACGCCGTAGACATGTGTCATGATACCACACCCAGTCACAATGTCCTGACACCGAGCCAACCATTCCTGGATCTACCCTTTATTTAGTCAAGAGAGCTATCAGTACTCTTTTCACGACTTTGTCGCGACCGTATATCAAAACCAAGTCAAAGAACACAATTCTGTTCATCCAACACAATCCTTATCAACTTAAATCCTATTGGCTTACTTTTACCAGTTGCCACCCGCCTATTATGTATAAGTTCTTGAATAATTTCTACCAATCGTTACCCATCCATTATGCACACATTCCATAACTTCCAGTTTAAATGATTATTTATAAAGTGTCTCTCAAAACAAGGGAAAGAAATTTTGAACATGCCAACGTCGGCTGTATACGAACACCTAAATCTTTTGTCACTGTATGAATACCGTCCTGATATTGCAGGTTATAACGCTCTGTGATAACTTTATTTACCTTTCAGTCGTAACTCACAGAAGCTGCTGCAGAAATCAGTAAATGTCACATAGCTTGAATGCATTTGTTAAATGGAGACATGTTAATGCTGTTTAATATTCAGTTTCCTGTCCAATATAAAAATTATTTATTGCACACCTTTAACCTCTATTTATACGTTGCATCCTCACACAAAAGTGCCAAATTGAGTCAATGAAAAAACATAAAAAGTTATCAAATATTGAAAAGAAAAGGCAACTGTAATGATGCGTAATATTCAAATATTCATTGTCGAGGGAAACCATTTGATTTAATACATAGCGCAATGTGCTTGGCAGAGTACATTATTTTGCATTACGCAGTTATCTATGGAAAAAAATCTTTCTCGCCAATTGATTTAATGTGTCTCGGGTCATTCCAGCCATTCATTTCGTCATAACTAAAGCTGACATCATTCAGTGACTTCAACTTATACCGCCAACTATTTTGAACCAAAGAACTTCAACTTATGTTCTTTTCACTTAATGGTGATAGCTAAGTTTAATTTGCATATGAGAGTTTTTACTTAGACAAGAAATACAACATCTTCTTGTTACACAAATAGTTGGAATGTGTAAAAGGTGAAACACAGTTGTACTTATATTTGGTATGTCGCAGTCGGGGATTGAACCCACATCCTCGTGCTCCTGATGACTTCACTAACGGAAACGGTATTATGAGTTGCAATATTTTACCAGAATCATATGTAACAGTGATTGGTTAAAACAAGAAAACATGCATTTTATTTGGCAAAACGCTTCAAATATAAGAATAAATTCAGCTTCGATAAAAAAATCTTATACTTCTTGACTTGACTCCTTACTAATGCGTCCAGCTGGCTTGCGGCTTGTTTTCAAAGCAGTGGTGTTAAACTAAAAAATAAAAAATAAAAACAATAAAAAAAACAGCAAACTATTTCTAAATTCACCAAACTTTGATGCATACAAACATTTGACTTTGCTTAACCCTTTTCCTCATATAGACTCATTTTGACGTACTCAGTAGGTACCGCATAGAGCCTGATCTGCAGAAAACCACAGTTAAACATTACCAGATTTAATTACAAAATCCTCATTTCGAACCACTGAGGAGCAGCGAACAGCATAAAACCTGATCAGCATACGAGTTACTCGCAGGCTGATCTGGTTTTATGTTGTTCGCATGGTTTTTTCATGGTTTCATCTATGAGGGAAAGGGTTATAAGATGTCTTAAATGTCCTTTTTCCGGACATGTTTCAGTGCCTTCAACGTTAATAAATTCTCGACAGTGCGGGTGGCAATGTATGTGATCTTTGCTAGGGAGACCAAGGGGTGGTTAAAAGTCACATGTCTTCTTCTCGGTGACCGGGAATCGATCCTTGGTCACATAGGCATTAGGTTAATGCGGATCGTCGTACCGCCTGCAATTTGCTTTGTCCTCCAACACCCTTCCCCATCAATGGAATAGTACTGTGTGTGTGGCCATACCACGTGGTTTTAAGGTATCGCGAAAAGCATATTTTGCATCGATTCAGAAGGGAAACCTTTTTTTAATTTTAATGGTATATAGCGCATGCGAAGCGGAACATTGTGCCCTACACATAGGCTCCAATGATTTTTTTCATATGTACAGTTTTTCCTAACATTAGGGAAAACCTTCCAAGTTCGTGAAATTTTGTTTGCTAACACGCAAAGCACATCGCTAATAGTGTTTTCCCGAATGTCAGAAAATGCTAAAAATCTGACAAAAGAACCATTAGAACTTTAGTGTAGTACACAATTCTTCGTTTCGCAGGCGCTATATCCCATGAAAATTTGTGAAGAAATAAAAAAAAAAAATTAAAAAAGTGTTCATTTTCGAATCGAGGTAAGTTATGCTGATTGTGATAGCTTAAATTTACATCATATACCACGTGGTATGACCACACTGTGTACGTAATAATGTTTCATACTTTTGACACCTTTACTAATAAGAAGTTAATCCAATTTCAGTTCCCATGAAACTTCACAATGAGCTAGATATAGCAATGGATGGGCATATAAAATATACTATCCATATATTAATCCATTATTTTCAATGCTTCCAAAAGTTTCAGCGTCTATATTTCTTTTAGATTCAAAGTATTGATGAAAATAAAAGAAACAAAACCGGCTACACGAGTTTCAATGTGCAAGAATTCTTCTGACATTACATTAAGATAGCGTAACTTATTAATTCATAATTTATTGTCTTTACTTATCATTATTTTTCAAACAGATCAGTTTTGATATAGTGGTTACGTCGAAATCAACACAACAAAGATGCTTTGTTGCCTATACACGTTTAAGAGGTACAAGTTTTTGCACACCCATTCATACCATCTCGTTCGTATTCATTTTAAACTTTCTAAAGTTGCACCAAACTCTCGTATTCCCGCCTTTGACAAATGAATATTAATTTTTACAAAACGGTGCAACTTGTGTTTGCGTATTTGCACGGCTCAAAATATAGCATACCACCTGCCTACAAATGGCTACACAATAGCAAATTTTTATGTAGAATACTCACAAAGAAATGGCCACTGCTAAACAATGATTTATCATGTTATTTCGGAAGCCGCTGTTTTAGAATTTATTATCGCTGAAAAAAAAAGAATGTTCGTTTTGAGCAAACGACACCTGTGAGCAAGTACAGATTAATTTATTGTGAATTTGAAGAGGTTTTATTGCCAGATATTAACCAGCGTGTAAAATGGTACGATAAAGATGTCTTTATAATCCAAGCACTTCATTATGATTGACGTAGGATTATTTGATTAACATATTTCAAACTTTTTATATCAGCGTGTGGTTCTTTAAGATATGAAGATGCATCTTGATTCGGGATTTAGTTGAAAATTGGAAAATTATTTATAATGAATGTTTAGACCTGAGGAATGCGTCATTATAGCATTAATTTGTGTTAAATTTAAATTATTTCAGTTACTATAAAATATGAGATTATACTCTAAATCATAAAATGGTTCCTTTTAATGATAAGGAAACCATTTTTATTCCATTCGTGTAGACCCTAAACAAATTCTTACAACTTTTACTAATCCCTCTCGACGGTTCTACGACTGGACCAGTGCTTTACCTACGGAAATTTTATAAATCAATCTTGCCCCCGTTGTAGGTCCGAACCTACACGCTACAACAACGCCATTTTACATAAGTAACACAATTATGCATAAAAAATCATAGTTTCGTGTTCAAGCAAGACATTTAGATTTTGGGCATGCCCTCTTAAGGATGGACACCAGCTTCTTTTTCTTCTTCTTCTTCTTCTTTTCTTCTTCTTCTTCTTCTTCTTCTTGTTTTTTGTTGTTGAAAGTTCAAGTCTAAGTTCAAATATCCTGCTGAAAACTCTAACAAAAAAGTAACTGGTTATGCACGCAACACATGTGTCCCCTACCGGTGAGATGCATATTTTTTCTGTTACCATAGCAACCAGAATTTTGGTCCGAGAAAAAAACAACAGCAAAGTGACATGCATAATCTCTATACTGCCATCTATTCATATACCAATTTTCATAATATTATCTTAAACGGTTTTTAAGTTATCGCGGGATCCAAATTTCCGGACATCCGGACAGACAGACAGACAGACTTTCGGACGGACGGACGGACGGAGGGCAAATCTATAGTCCCCTCCGGCGTTAACACCGGTAGGGGACTTATAATCAGCTATACATGTATTTGAATCATGCTTACGTAGTTTGTATGTTCAAGAACAATAAACCTGAACTGGTTTGATTTTTGATTTTCATTGGTGTTAGAAACCTGTTCACATCGATATTTGTTAACAGCCAGAGCGGGGTTTCCATGGTCTACCATGATGAGTTTCTTTCGCTCACACTAATTTGCTATCAATCTATATTCAAAGCAATATCATGGATACATGTATTCGTGGATTTCTGTAACATACATGTAATACGGACTGACTATGGACTATTGTCGTCTCGTTATTATTCGTGAAAAAAAAAATCCACGAAATCAGCGAATTTTAGCTCAACGCGAAAGCTAATGCTTTTACAGTTGTGCAAAATCTTAAAAAAAATCTTGCGGTTAATCTCGTCCACCTTTTTTGAAATCACAACTGACAAGGACCGTGTAAATCGTTTCTCGAAGTCTGAGTAGCTGTGTCACCATTACAATCTTTGCTCCATACTGTCAGGCGGCACTTTTCGAATTAAGTGGCCCCTCTATCGCCCTCTATAACTCTTTCAATCACCAACAGCGCCATAAAGAAGCAAGTACCTGAATGAAAGCTTGATTGTTTGCATGCAGTGTTGTAAGAATCACAACCCATAACGGTTGCATTAATGTTATTGTTTCAAAGCCTTCTACAGAAATGTCATTCCGTGCCTTATCGCTGTTTTGGAATGACGAGCTGTCCCTCAGCATCTCTAGAAAGTCAGATGTCAGGTCAGCATTTGCATGTCTGACACGAGATTGTGTCAAGAACCTCCTCGTCTTACAAGATTATTAATATTATTTGCATTGTAGAGGTATTTTGACGTGGTTTCGATTAAAAGTATAATCCATGAAATATGTTAATAGTATTTTTACGGATGAAGCGATAACTCGGGAGAGTTTGACAGGATTGATACATTTCAATTTTAAGTCTCTTAGCAATTAGAATAAGAAAAGAATACATTATATGCAAAGATATTGATATAGATTAGCATAACAGGTTAATCTATAGGGAATACTGGATGATTTACATACAGTTTGCGAGAATCTGAATCCACGGTATCAGCAAGGCAACCTGTTTCTGGTTTTTAACTCATTGATAAGTTCAGTCTACATTTTAGACTGTTACTCACGAAAGTGCTATTTTAAAAATTCATTAAAAATCATGTCAATTTCAGTGTCTCTTATAATAGTTCTAGATAAATAAAATTAATCCTTACCAGACAACATTAGGTTTTACTAAACTCATTTATTAAAAGAGAAGAACTGAACTTAGTCGGAGTCCAAAATAAACTAAGGAGAAATATAGGTTATAATATAATTACTATTGAAAGCAAGACCAGACTGAAACCAATTTTCCAATTATAATAATAATAATAATAATAATAATAAATTAATAAAAGAAAAAAACAACAAAAAAACTAGCATACTCACACACAATTCTCACACGCTTGTATATCCTAATGCAGCTCTCCAGAGAGCAGCTATGTAAAAAGTTATTTATTTCACATCGATTGGGAAACAAGTTAATGCTAATCCCTCTCGATGGTTCCTGAGTTGGACCGGTACTTTGCGCCTGGGAAAATCATAAAAATCCTTGCCCCAAACGGGGTTCGAACCAACAACCTTCGGATCCACAATCGGGTACGTCACCACTGGGGCACGGCGCCTTAAGCTGTGTACGTATTGTGCTGTAGTTTCATTATGTTTTATATATATTGTACAATGATGAGACGTAAATTAAGACTTTACTACACCATTTTTGTACTATACTAATTACATTTTCATGCAAAGTGTCTCTTCAATTTACAGTCATCACTGTAAGATTGATATTTTCGCGGGGATTTAATCTTTGTAACTAGATATGAATGTCTTCTTTCAGCAGTTTGTCGAATTGATGAAAATACAGCACGCGACGGGCACGCGATGAAGCGTCACGTGCTGTGATATAGGTGTTGCTCGAGACTTGTGAGAGCGTCCCGTGTTGCCTTGCTTTATGACTGATATAAAACCGACAATTCGACACCACGTCAACATATTTTACTGAAATATATTTCTAATCAAATATCTTTAAAGAAGATAGAAATAAGGTTTTTTATTCATTTTTATGCCACTTGGCGAATTCAATTTCACGCTTTTTTGATTCGGACAAAAGATCAAATTTCTTCTACATTAGCCGTTCACAAAAAAGCTATCTTTGAATCTAACGACCACCTGCCCCACGATAAAAAAAATAGCAGACGACACCGCTCGTTTCTTTACGAATGAATGGCGTTTTTTTATTATCTATAATTTTCATGTTAAGAAACATCAGTTTATCATTAAGCATGGAAAAAAGAAGATATTTAAAATGACAAAATAATTATATCTTTATAACAGAGGGCCACTCACTTTCCTTATAATTAAGTAATATCATTTCTTTCTCGACTCTCATCCATTGCAAAAAAAAAAAAAACATATTTACTTTTAACTCTCGAACGTTATGCATCCACGCTTTCTATACACGTGAAATGATACCTTCTTTGCCTTACGAAGTGTTTATTACATGGCAATGTGGAGGTAACGTTTTTCTGCATCGTTTGGCATGATCGTCTGCTGAGTTTTCCAATACATGTTTAATAGTTCCTCTCTCAGTCGGGTAATTCTTAACACGAAAGACATTTAGACGGACGTGCCAGCTTCAAGCGACGTTTGTCCAATCTATATCCAATCTCGCAGCGGTCTTAATTTCCGTAAAATTGAAAAGACTTTTCACTTTCCCGACTTTTCGCAGAACCATTTTTGATATAATGTTGTCGTTATTTGTGGTGTTACGATTTAATTTACGACAACCGGAAGATATTCCGACAAGACAAAAGCAAGTAAAGATCTTCGGTTTAAGAAGATTACATACGTTCATTCAGCCATTCGAACTCCGTTTCGTTTAAATGCTAATCCTTAAATGAAACTAAGTGGCTAAGCTAGAGAGATGTTCTTTGGCCACGCAGAGTAATTTTCTGCAGCCAATCTGAGATGAAATAAACAGGCATCTTTGTTAAGGATACTGACTGTTTCATTAACAGGAATGGTGACGCGAGTGCTTGAAGGAAGCGTCAAATGAGAGCACAGGAAGTTCTAAAGGATTTGGATATTGGTTCAAGGAAATATAGGAATCACTTTTTTATCACGGACTTGATTAGAGATGAGCCTGAAAACCCCCAAAATAACTTACGTAAAGTTAAATTGAGTAAAGATATGTAAGCTGAGAGAAAAAAGACGATTTAGACAGAGTGTTAACTTGAAGTGTTGGAGCAATTAGTGAATAAGCGATTTGAATCAATTATGTAAACAGTTCTTATTATCTCAACACTGTAAGAACGCCCACCTTCCCAAGGTTCCGTGTTTTCCCTGTCTCGTATTATACAGAAAATAGAAAAAAAGCTCGCGCTCTTTAAATATAATCGGTTTCTTTGTCTATTGTTTTCGATTCTTTCTACAGGTTATCAATAGCATTTGCACAGCATAAAATCCAATTAAGTATGATTTAAGTATTTTGACCATAAAAAATAGAACAAAGGTAACTTTTATTTTTCCCAAGACCATCACCTTCCTTTTTATCTCCTTTAATGTCCAAACTGAGAACAAGCTTTGAGCAGTTATCATTGTCATTACAAGAGATTTTACCCGTTCAGATGTTTTACAGATAGCCTGGAAAAAAGACCATATGGTTTCCACATAATTTTGAACATATCATGATTTCTATAACTATTGTGAAGTTGCTGACTGAGTACTGTCCAAGAAACGAAAAGCAAACATGAATGTTGTAGACATTTTTATCATTTTGTAATGAGCGCCTTAATATATCTGTTTGTTAATTATAAGTCTGACATTTCATTTTTTAAATTTTTTTTTTTCAAAAACAAAAAGAGGAAACACAATTTACATTGGCAAAATGGCATGCATCGAAAATAAACGTAAACATAAAATTTGAGTATGTAACCAAGCTAGAGAAAAGATGGAATATATTCATAGTTCTTCGTCACTAACTTGTGTTCGGAAAGTATTATTTGGAAATTATTAAGTATTCTGTCGATAAAAATGTTGATAATGTTGCTGCTGATATTTATTATGGTGATAGAAATTTGTTTACGAGTAACACAGCTTTGAAATTCCAAGTTCCAAGTTCTTTAGCAATTTGCCCCCATTCTATCGGTGAAAAATGAAACAGAAAAATGTCAGTATTTTTCACCGTAGAAGATAAGAATACGACAAATATTGCGTTGACTGGACTGATAAATGACGTGAAATCAATATAAATGACGTCACAATGTATCTTTGAGACTCAACATGGGGAGACGCGGTAGGTGAATAGCATAAAATAAATAAAACGTTTATTAAATTTTATTGTAAGGTCGTATTATCTTACACTACTGCAGGTTTTATTTTTCCATCGTGAAAATATTGTTTTAAATGGCAACGCGTAGAAGATTTTAAAAAAAATCATTGATTATAATTATCGTGATAATTTCGGGAATTAATTCAGGTTTGAAAAATATTCCCAGTCAACATCATGTAGATAGTCCCCTTTGTGTTAACCCTTTCCCTCATATAGACTCATTTTGACGCACTCAAAGGTACCACATAAAGCCTGATCTGCAGAAAACCACAGTTAAACCTTACCAAATTTAATTATAAAGTCCTCATTTCCAGACCACTGAGGAGCAGCGAACAGCATAAAACCTGATCAGCCTGCGAGTTACTCGCAGGCTGATCTGGTTTTATGTTGTTCGCATAGGTCTTTTCATGGTTTCCTCTATGAGGGAAAGGGTTAAGATGCTATTATTAAAATACTCCTGTTTAAATGCACAGTATCTTCAGTGTTTGCTCATGTATTCCATAGTTACAAAGAATGTACTGTCGAAATTATGTAGGTAATAATATAATCGCGTCAGTAAAAAAAATGGCACGGTGTTTTCGAAAATTAGAAGAAAAAAAACACTGTAATATTTCTAAGCTCAAACTCAAATCATAGACTGTAATTTTATACCAGTTGAGTGCGATATCTTGGTTTAGCCTAAAATCCTCCTTAAGTATTTAGAGAACACACATGCCTTCCAAATATACTATTGCATTCATTTTTTATCAGGGCTTTCTGCTTCAAGACCAATTGGGTTTGTTAAATTTTTTTCTTATTATTATTATTCTACTTTTTTCTTAATTTTGAGGTTCAGATTAAAGCATGTTGCCGATGAGCCAGCAGCATTAAACTTTAACATTTGATGTCGGGGTTGCAAAAAGCTACCAAAGTTTGTACGCACTCTACAGCCGTCATTCTGGACCGATTTACTTGATTTTTTCACAGAATGTATACATTACGTTCTAGTTGTGCAGGATTATATACATTTTGCAAGATTCGAAAATACCAAGGACCTATGGCTGAATCAAGTTTCAAACTTTGGACCTTAAAATGTATTTAAGTATTTCAGGTAAGCTAGAAACTTGAAATTTGGACAGACCATGTGTCCAATCGATTTCTTTGAGCTCTGAGAAGACTGACTTCACATGACGTAAAATGACGTCTTGACGCGTTAGTTGCCTTAGTTTTTGAGCGATTTGCATAAAATTTTCACAGATGGTGCAACATAGCATCTCATTGTATAAAGTAACTTCCGTTATCGGAAATTCGCAAAGGTCAAGATCATATGTCAATTATCGTTTTTTTCTTCGGCATTAGATAACTCAAAAACGATAAATATTCTAGCGGGACTCTATGTTATAATTTGTAGAGCTTTAAAAGACTTTTCAGATGATATTTAATTTTTGGAAATTGGGGTTGAATTAGTTGAGTTATGGTAAAAAAAAACGAAGATTTGTTATCCAAAGTTCATTCAACTGCTCATATCTGACATTTGACATGGTTTGCAGAGCATAAAGCCCTATCGTTTGTTCATAACAAAGGAAATCTATTTATTATTAGATCTACAAAGCCATGCTCTTGGGAAAATATATCGATTCCAACAAACGATAAGTTTAAACAAAGATTTGCCAGACTTGTGCTTCTTGAAATATCTCAAAATGAGGTTTTCCTCAAAAAAAATTTCCTTGACTACTGACCTTGTTAAAAAAAACACTGCATACACGGTATTATTTATAAGAATTTTCTTTCAAAAAACACTGTGTTAAACCGTATTTCACGTCTTGGAAATTTTTAAGTTTGGAGCTTCAGTATTAAAAAAATGATACGGGGAAAATAGCAACTTGAGGTGTTCCGTGATTTGGTATGTCACTTGCATGACCTTGAGGAAATTAAGCAAAACATATACACATTGATATGGTTTTATAACTATTTATTTCATAAGAAAATCGCTGAATAAGGTATACAGAAGTACTTTAACATAAACAATGGTTTCCGAAGACAACACATCAATCAAAGGTGAAACATATCAATATATGACTATAATTGTAATTTGCATTATAGATCTAATAATATTTGTTTTGTGTAAGATTTTCATCACTCAAAAATTTAATAAATTTGTACACCTCGCCCAACGCACGTACCCACTAGCTATGGTACTTATAGAACATGCATATATGTTTAAAATTAATAATTATCAGTCTACCATCATTACTTCAAAGAGAATGTTAACATCTTCTCACCTTATCTGGGCATATAATCTAACGTTTTGTATGAAAATCAATTTAACACTATGAATGCTAAAATCAGGAAACGACATATAAATATGGGAATTCTGACACAAGTTTTCATTAAAAAAATGATATTTTTTATACACAACACGAAAATATTCATCAGTTTCTCTATCAAAATATTTCCATTGATTGTTTTTAATGTGTAAATGGATTTTTGAAAAAACATGAACAATATGGTATATTTTACAGGCATGTTTTGATAACGTATATACACGATTATAACAATAACAAAAATCAAGACTAAACAAATATTTTATTGCACTATTGACAGATCAAATAAGAAGTTTGAGCCACATAAAGTGGCCAGACCCTTGCATCATGTTCCACGTCCAGCCAACAGATTTTCGGTAAATCTACTGAAAACTGCTGGGATGTCAACACCTAAACATTTCACTCTTTAGATACTTGGCAAAAATAAAGCCAGATCACACTGAAAACAAAACTCAGACAGTGTTACCGTCTATTGCTTAAAGGAATGCCCTTTACATTATCTGTAAAATTCAAATCATTGTATAATTATTAAGGACTACGTTCAATTGTTTAAAAGGACTACGTTCAATTGTTTAAAACACATGTCTACGCATGCTTGCCCGTGTACCTTTTCTTACGGTACACAATGGTCAGGTATTAAAGCGGTTTCTTTAATTGATGTAGCTCATATACAAAGTACAAAATTGGAATATAATGATACAATTTACTTTGAACTAATGCATTGGATTCTCTCCTTATTACAACCTGTTGCAGCTTTCAAAGATATGATTCCACAAGGAAAACCCCTGTAGAGACAGCTTTATGAACGTTTAAATAAATCAAAAGAATTTAAGTGCATGCGTTTAATTTTTAAAAAGGAAATCAATAAGCAAACTATAAGCAAAATTAAGTTGAAAATGCAGATATTATTGCGAGTGGCTTCAGTTATGTTCATAATGAATTTCTTCATGATAAAATTATGAAAATGTTTGTATCAGATGAATGCAAAAATATGATTTTATCTAAAATGAAAAAGAAATGGGTTTAATATTCATTATAAAATCGAGGTAAGATCTTTTTATTGCAATTAAAACAAGTATATGTGAAAATGAAGAAAAAAGAGTAAAATGTAAAATCATTTTTGACTAGAATAAAGAAAATTGGAATGAATCTCATTCATTTCTAAATATCAGAATATGGCATCAAACTGAAGAAAACAATGTAAACATGACTGGAAATTAAAAATGAAGGTGAACTAAAAAGGAATAAAAAAAGCAAATATAATTGATGAATACTGCAGAAACTGCTTAACATTTATGAAACTTATATTCTACTTTATAAAATGCCAGCTATTTCTGAAACATTTAACGGAAATGACAAAGTTAGCGCGTCCGAAAAGTACTGGATATATTGGGGTATATATTTTTTAATACTACAGTAATTTTTTCTCTCTCAAATATAGCAATCATTGATCTTTTGAGTTTAAAATCAACACCATATTGTAAATCCAGTGTTCTACTAGACAGTACCTTATATAGGATAGATGCTATACAATCATCTTTATAATATTATATGATGTGAATAAAACGATAATATCATGAAATATTTCAGTATAGTCTACTGCACAATAAGTTACTGTTATAGTGAATCTGTCTAACGGCTTCCATCACCTCCAGAAAATGTAAACCCTAATGTTCTTTGAAAGTTTAAGCTTATTTATTTTACGCCGATTGGGAAACAAGAATAATCAATCTCGACGGATCCTAGGATGGACTAGTATTCTGCTACTACGAAGGCCGTGAAAAAAATCATAGCATCCCCCCCCCCCCCCCCCCCCCATGGGGTTTGAACCCTCAACCTTGGACTCTGCAGTCAGTACCACTGCGCCTTACGAGAGCAAGGTTCAGTGACTTAGGGAATTACACTACGCTGATGATGATTGTATGAACACACCGCTTTAAACCATGATCTATTGCACAGTCTGTAAACATGACAGTATGATAGGAGACAAGTTTCCTCCTTGGAATCCTCGAAGACATATACAAATTTAAAAAAAAAGTTTAATGAGTGAAACATTTTTGTTAATACTTAGACTGATCTGAGAACATCAAATACTAGTACACCAGATTATATAAATATAGAGAAATATTTACATATATATTAATTCGCTTACATCTTACGATGTGGCTCGTGTTACCACGTGACTGTATTTAATGTGTAAAACATGAATATGATGATTTTTTATAAATCATTTTACTTTTATTTACTGATAACATTTGAATATATTGGAAAGGTATTAGGTGTTTTCTTATACACCAGTGAACTCTGTAGCTTCATTCTGGCTCTTTCTAAAACATTATTTCATAACAGTAAGAAATTATTTTCAATTTCATACATAAATTAGACATGTTTTTTCTTTTCATTTAAACGCATACTGCATTTGCACGACCGTACAAAAAGAAAGTAATTAATATCTATATGTAACAATATATTCATAAGTGTTAATCATTAATTCTCTGTCGTGTACATCTTCTTATGTCAAAGATCCGCACAACAAAGCTGCGTCTTCATCATGTTTATGCATCACCGAGCTGCTCCATCCAATTGGGAGATTTGAAGAATTCAGGAATGACGTCATCAATGCGCGCAATAACCTTGTAGATTGGTTTCTTCCATGATGGTTCTCCGTCCTTGTTCGCCAAAATGGCGAGAAAAAACTCTCTCAAAGTAGCCTGGATTGCCAGCCTGAAGTTTTCGGGGACCTAAAAGTATAAAGAAGTAAAAATTAAAAAAAAATACCTTAGATATAGCATAGAATAAAAGATGTTCGTGGAGCATGAACAAGTAACATTCTTATAAAATTGAATATTTTTTTATTCATTTTCCATTTTCAAATCCATTTAATAATAATAATAGTGTATGTAATAGTAGTAGTAGTAGTAGTAGTAGTAGTAGTTTTTTTTCTTCTTTTTTTTCTCTCTTTTTGTTGTTGTTGTTTTGTTTTTTGTTGTTGTTTTTTTGTTTTTTTTTGTGTTGTTGTTTTTAAATCCCGAAATGGATACTATTTTTCAAGAACTTATACATTAAGACTCCTGGATCAGATAACGTCAGTGTAACGCGGAGGTTTGCATGTTACCCACGAGGGTCCCCGTCAACATTGTCAGACAATGTGCTCTGCGTGCTATTTCATCTTTCATTACGTTTGAAAGGAGATTGCACCCCAAAATTTATCTTTCATTACACAGAATTCGTTGACAACCCCTATCAATCAATTCGCTATTTAATTTCAAAACCCAAAAACCCCAAAAAATATCACTTTCCTAGAAGAATACAAAATGCATTTCAGGACGTCTGCATATTCGAGTAATGCACTGAAAAACGATTCCATATACCCCGAAAACACAACAGTGATTTTTTCACATTTCGTATACATAGTGATATTTTCTGTTATTTTAGCTCTTTCAAATTTCCCATTTAAATAGTGTACGCTCCTGAGTATTGTTTATCAGCGGCATTATTTCAAAATATTAAATCATATTCTATGCTTCCAATTCAATTTGGTGCGCCGGGTTTATACACTATAGTCTATATAGCGATTTCTAAGATAATGCGATAGAATCTATATGCTCTCGACACAGGGCTGGTTTGCTTTATTCCCCGCCTTCAGAAGTAATAAAAACCCCATCTTGAATCTTTGAGCTTCCAACGAGATGAGATCTTCCGCGGTCTCATAAGCTCTATGATTTCCTGAGGGACGAGCCGCTGAAAGCATTGCGATTCTTTCTGAAGAATAAAGATAAGCTGGGGTAGATAAGGCGACCAGAACTAGATTAACGCCACAAAAGGAACTCTAGATTAGCAGAAAATTAAAGAATGCATTAAGACTAATGATTTAGATAGCCGAGGTTCGGTTATGACATCTCCGCGTCATTATTTTCCGAGCAGCGTCAGCTCTCCCTGGACACCAATCATGGCTGTTTCCGGGGTTTGTTTTTCTGGAATGTCAGTATACAAGCATAAAAGAGCATAAAAGCAACGGAGCGCTTCCTAGCGCCAATCCTATTAGAGCATCTTGGCTGTGTGTTTTTTCCAGAAAACCTCCCTTGCAATCAGTTTTATGGTGATCCGTATCTGTTGGCTGACGAAGTAATTCTAGTCTGAGAAGTATCTCTTTCTACTTTAAGCTCTATACAACTGATGTGTTTTCACGCCCTTGGGAGTTTGCAGCACAAGAAAAATAGATTTTCTCAAACGATGAGAAGGACGGCTTCATATCTCAGCCATTTCTAATGGCGTATTTCATTCTTCATGGCAATTGAAATTGTATTCCCTGGCGACTCCAAAGTGATATTAATATTCTAGAAGTAAATGTGCATTAACTAATTGTGTCTTCTTTATACCAAGCGCCGTCCCTATTAACTTTGATCAAAGAGGCACAGACTCCGTCTTGTCTTTTAGTGCCCTAACAATCGCGCCTTCCCTCACGTGCCATTAATTATTCACGTGTTTACCGACTTTTTAAATGAAGAAAGTTGACAGTTACGAAGTGTTTTATGACGAATGGAAGCAATATTTTAAAAGAAATTCTATGTGCCATATTTCCATAAAAGGAATTTTGCAGGAGATGTATATTTGATGGTGTGCCTTGTCCAATATATTAATCCGCACTACTGATCACCACGATTGACAGACTCAAAGATTCCGTGGCCAGAAAGGCACGATGGATGGACAAAGAATAAGCTCTTCTGTTTTCAATGGTTCTTCTCTGTGCTTATCAATTATTCATCCATTTTTGAGTACTTCCACACTATTTGCGCATCTGGTTAACGGTATTTTTTCGTCGTTGTTTATCAAGCTGTATAGAAGAGGGTTTATTCTTTGTTATATTGCTCTTAATTAGTTACAATTGGATATCGATCGATCATTTTTTTTTTTTTTTTTTTTTTTTTTTTATTTACTTGCCTCTAATTTCATCGATATGTTAAAAATGACATTAAAGATGATATTTATTTTAAATATGCATGACTATAACAATAAGGAGTGAGAAAATGTAAAATATAAGATGTATACATGGTCCCAGGATAGATTCTTGTCGGAATGACAGCTGAACGGAATGGCATAGATGAAAGCTTTACAGAACTATATTTCAACTTAAACAAAAGCATTTGTGTGACAAGTAAGCCAGGGAATTGTCTTAGCATTGTAATTAATTAATAAACGAGATCAAAAGGCAGTGACATCTACCTATACGACATAGGAATAATAATTACTCTGTCGAAGAAAATAATGTGGTCTTTGAAATGATAAATAAATGAAGTTTTTAAAAATTTTTTTTATTTCATGATAGCCATTACCACTTTTTACTTTGTTCCAAAGTGTCATCAAGTTTCACCTGTTGTCTATATCAGTAATTATTTTTGAAAAGATGTCAACAATTTGTCCATATTTATAACAGTACCGGATATAGCCAGAAGGTCTGAACTACATGTGACTCTGAGCTCGTGGTCAGTGTTCAATGACATTCAACGGATCCGAAGGAAGCGAGTTCGATCCAAGCATGGGGACGGGGTGAGATTTGTTCAAGCCCATTCCTGGCACAAAGTACTGGTACAACCCTAACACCGTCGAGTATTATTAGAACTTGAACAGATTTTTTCCAGTCAACATTTAATTTTTCAGATCAGATATTTTATTTTGACTTGAAAGTTCTGTCCAAGTTTATTACTAGGATATTTCTATATTTGCGCTAAAATTGACGTCGCGTCACAAAAGGTTTTGGATGAGGAAGGGGGTTGGAGAGAGAAATACTATTTGTGTTAAATTTTGATTCAGTTGTCTCAAATTGCAATTATTTCAAAAGAACAATCATATATTATTTCTTGCATTGTATACACTTCATGTAAGCACTACCTAATTCGACCATTATCATGATAACCCAGCAGAGATTGTGGTTGTATTCTCTCCAAGTATGAACCACAGCAACAAACTCATAAATTCTGATTAAGGCCAAGTGTTTTAATAAATAGGATTTTTCCTTGTTTTGGACTTTTATGGGAGGTAATCGATTTACCATAAGAAAAGAAAAAAAAAATTTTTTTTTTAACATACTTGCATATGTAATGAAACCAGTACTCCACCCCAAACAACACACACTTCAAACGTGACAAAATCTATTCAGAAGGTTAATGAAGATTACCTCGATCTGGTTATTGCGGTTGTAGTGGATATTTAACACGCGGTACAGTTCCGAGTCCGGGGTGACGACCAGCTCCTCCGTGTGTTTACAGCCCTCGGCTATCGCCTGTCTGGCGTACTTCTCCATCTGGATGTAGAAGAACTCCCTGAAAATGGAAAGGAATACGGTATTGTAGCATGATAAACAAGAAATATCTTTAAAAAAGATATTCGGCGTAGGATGATAGAAAAACGAGATTTCCAGTCTTCTAGAACATTCCCAGGAAAAGCGCGCGAAAAACCGACGCACAACAAATTTAGTACGCTCTAGAAATAGTTCAGTATTTTTTCTATGAAATATACTTATTTATAGACGGTAATACAAAAAAAATATATCTGTAAATAGGCTTGTTTGAAATTTGTTCATATCATTATTGCATATGACAATTATGATATAAAAGCGTTATTAGTTGTTTTGGTTTTGGCGAATTAATTTTCAATGAGAGCATCTCGGCAGGCTGGAAGAATTCAATATACATAGTAATTAAGGGGTTTCATGTCATAACACGGTGGATTCTTTTTTGTTGTTTTAAATCATTTTCACAAAATAGAATTCCTCAAATGATGGAAAAGGATTGTATTTAACTTACTGAAATCACTTTCATGTTTACATCAAAAAGAAAAGTAATAACACCAATCTGAATGATATATACAAGCTGCACCCCTTATTTACAGTAATTTTATAGTCCATAACGATGCGTTAACCAATAACAGGAGTCCTTTTATTCAGCTTAGAATTATTTACCGCTGTTAGCGTACATTTGATTGGTTTAAGATGTGAGTTGAAATCGAAATTATACAGCTACGCCGAAAAAAGGAGAGCATAAAATGGGGGATACGGTAATATATACACAAGTAAAGGAAAATGGCAAATTAGAGTAAAGAAATAGAGAAATACTGTTTAAGAACCAAAGTGGCAAGTGAGACAGGAAAGGGTAAATAATATAAGAACGCAAGAATGAGAAAATATTAAATAAGGTCACGAAATGTATTTTGGCATAAAATGTAGGAATACGGTTTTAAAATATAAAGGCAACAGGACTCTTTTTTTCAAGATATTAAACGTTAAAACTCTTATTTAAGGACTAGAGTGTAATTCTACCCAGTAATTGACGGTTAACTGGTTGGTCCCTTGATAAACACGACTTAAGCTAAACCAACATTATCCCATTGCTTATTTTAAAAAAAAAAATTTTTTTCCGGGTGATAAATTACTTGTTAAAGGACTATTTCTTATTTAATTCCTGGTATTTGTCTATATATATCGACTTAGCCGGATATCATATTCATAATTTTTTTGCTACTGCTGCGTGCACGATGATAACAAAGGACTTCATTCACACTCGTGCAACCTGTTGTGACGATTTGTTTATTCAACTCATTCTTAAATAATGTTTCTAAGTTGCTATTCAATAAACAAACATGGGCTATTTGCAGTTTTCAGTCAACTATGGTAATTATTAACAAAGACTCCTTCGTCAAACTGTTGCTGTTTACTTTTCTTCCAAGATTATTAAAGATATCGATGTGTTTCTCTACAAAGCAGGCTCATTAGTTGCTCAAATATCGCGAGATTTAGCGTGACACCTTTGACCGGCTTTTGCAACGCGTGTCCGTTAATTCCAACAGCAAACTTACTGTGATAAAGATTTAATTTTCCTTTCACTTTATATCCTAGTTTGGATATAGTGTGGTTGCTATGGTATTCGAGGGCCATTCACAAAGTATCATAGATATCATTATTCAATCATTTAATCATCTTATTTCCATAATTTTTTTATTTACTTTCAGATTTTGGTCCATTCTACATGATATAATTTCAGAGATATGAATCAATGCATGCTTTATTTTGTTGTACTTTCACTTGATCATGTGATTAATCATTCATATGTTTATATTTGATATGACAAGAAACTGTAAAGTTTACGTCATATACAGTCTGTCAATTTTTTAATTAATTTATATTTTATTTCTTACGTAATATTTACACATATACAGATGTTTTCGTCCAGCTTTTTTATTAACAAAACTTGGCATAACGTATAGTTTTAAAATACGTATAAAATAATCCCCATTGTTTCAATAAACAATTTGAGAATATCTTAATTATTTCAATTACTTCAATACATTGTGTGTAAGTTAGTATTATGTATAATGTTACAATGTGGATAACAAAAACAAGAAATACTAACTACATTCGATAACCTCAATCACAGGGCTTTCGCACAGGTTTGATTTTTTTTTTAAGAGCGCGATACCAATGTATTTAAACTTTTGGAACAGCCCTCATTTTATAGATCGGACGTGTTCGTTTTCTTGGTCTGACAAATTAGGATTCTTCGATCTCGTTCGTAAACAATAGAAAGTATCAAGCGCCATGATCCTGATCCTGTTAGCTGTGTCACAGGTATCGAACTAATTAAGGTTTCTTCAGGGTGATACAAGCATTTCAAACAGTCCTTGTATCAAATGAATCAATTCAAGGGTCCAAGTGATTGTGTATTGTCGTGACACTGGTCAGTCATATATATGAATTTAAATACAATATCTTTATTTTCTTTCTAACATTTACAGTGTTCATAGCAACCAAGATTGAAAATAAACTATAGATATACATGTCCTGGGTGAAACTCTTTGGTGTTATTGTTTGTTGTTGTTGTTGGTGTTGTTGTTTTATTTTATTTATTTATTTATTTATTTATTTATTTATTTATTTATTTATTTATTATTAATATTATTATTATTATTATTATTATTATTAACGACAAAAATATTCAGTGTAACTCTTTTCCAAGAAAAGCTGAAGCTGAACAAAAGGGACTGTCTGCTACACCACATCCGGGCACTACCTCACGTGCCAGAGTTCGTCACCATATCATACTTTCCCACGAAAAGTTTTATTATTTACCTTAATGATATAGTACAATTCAAAAACAAAAAAGGATCTTGAATAACCCCTGACCTATAGAGAAACAAAGATCATGTGATTTACAGAAAAATTATAAATGTCATCCGCCATCTTGAGAAAAATGGCGTCCTGTTGTTGATCAAGCGGCGATGACACATTTTAATGTTATACATTTTATTTTTGGCAACATGCAGAAAGTATGCGCAAAATTCTGTAACGATGAAATGGTTTCAACTGCCAATGTCTCTCAACGTGAGAAAAACACGGGAATTTCGTTTCCTGTCAACAGTTCGCCGCCAGAGGTCGCGCCCTGCATCTCTTGTCTATTTCATGTTTGTGTTGCATTTGATTTTTAATAGTGCACGTGATGTTTTGTTATGGTTTGTCTTACAGTCGTTATCGAGCGAGCGGGTTTATTACTTTTGTGTAGAGGATGTTTAAGCTATGCTTAAACTGTTTTAGTTGGGTTTTTTTCAATAAGATTTTAGACCTTGGTTCTATAAAAAAAAGTTTTTCAAGTTGTGACAATACGAAATACTGGAATGAAATTCGACAACAGGAGTGACCGATGGTTTCACAGCTCTCATATGCCATCAGTTTCCTAGCTCTCATATGCTAACCTCATATGCTAACAGTTTCATAGCTCTCATATCGACGGACGTCGTTTTCATAGGTCTCATATGCTAACCTCATATGTAAACAGTTTCATAGCTCTCAAATGCTCTAATTTACACACATTAGACAGGCACATTATGATATTGAATGAAAAACAGACCATAAAAAGTGTTACTTCTAATAAAAAAAAAAAGAAAGATACCCAACCAAAATTAATGGATCATCTCTTGCCAGATACTCATATTTTGACCAGACGTCGTAACTTATTTTAACAAAAAAAGTATAGTATCAACTATTCAACCATCCTACATATGTGTGATGTAATGGTGAATAATGTAATTAAGACCCTTTATCTCTGACTTAAATATTCCCATCGGTGTCGAGATGTTTCGAATGAAACCTTCTATATGGGATAATGCCCATCTCAGCAGACGAGATCCCACCTCGACTCACAGTTTCGTCATGTCTGTAGACTAAGGAAACTTAAGAACTTGTCTTAACCATCAAACTTGAGACAGAGGTGTCAAAACCCGTCATAACATCGGTATAACTCAAACATCGCTTGAATCACTAACATCTCACAGACAGTGGTATTCGCGTGACTATTAGGATCCGATGACCCCAGACTTTTTCTACACAATTTAACACATTTTAGTTATACATGAAGTAATACTGGCATTAAGCTTTTACCCATATATGCCATGAACTCTTACAACGAAGGACACGTGCTATTTTAGATTAAAATACAAATAATAAGTGATTTGATAAATTAATGAAAAAGAAAACATTAACTGACATAGTATACAAAAAATACATGTATTTCTGTTTGTTGTTGTTGTTGTTGTTGTTGTTGTTTGGTTTTTTTTAGGGGGGGGGGGGTTAACGTCCCACCGACAGTATTTCAGTCATTTGGAGACGTTGTCTACTTGAGACAGATATAGTGCTGCCAGACTGCAGTATCACACCGTATTTGCACCATTTTTTTTTTTATTGTTGTTGTGTGTGAGTTTCCATTTCAAACATATTTAACATATATAACATACAATTTAATGAGGCATCACTCTGGACTACCCATTTCTGGTGAATAGTTATATATAATGTTTTTTTTTATTCTGTCGGAAACAATTAATTTACAGGACAGGAGACATACCTGCAGCAAACAGTGAGGCAGAATGCTTAAAACAGATCAGAAAAAAGACTTGTTATAAAGTATACCAGAAATGAAAGTGTGAATATGTCGGTAACACACAAGAAAATTTTCAGCAAAGTGCTTTAAAAGGCTTAAAGGCAATAAATCACTGTTTCAAGTTTTGATTTTTTGACAATAAGATATATTCATAGAGTGAAACCTCATTTACATGTCCTCTGATTGTTAGGGGTTACTCACTTTTGCTACCTTTATTGTTATATTGTTTTGATTTACTCTTTAATTCAACCCGAGGTTAGAGGACCCCGCTATTTAGACCAGGCTCCGTTCGGATACTACAACACATACTTAGCGATAAATAAAACTAATATTCTTAACTTAGGTAGATACGCATTCCACCATTTATGAAATATTCAAGAACATGAAAAGGTTACATAAAATAACATAATTTATTAAGAAATGAATGTTCGGGTATTTTTGGTGAATAAACAAAACTGCTGAAATTCGCTTTGAGTATTTAAGTATTACTTAGTGTGGAATTCGAGCTTGCTGACCATAAGCCCACAGGTGCTTTTAATGAGGTTTCACTGTAAGAGTAGTTGATTAGTAGAAAGACAAACCTGAAGTTGCTGAACCATTTGACGAGTTGGGCGGTGTTGTTTTTATTGAACTGGACATCTGGGAAGTAAACCTTCAAGATGGCAGAGCTGGGATAACGCACATAGAAAAACATCAGCTTGGCCTTTCGTAGGTGCATTGGCGTCAAGGTGTCTGTGTACGGTAGGGTTAAGAAAAACATGGACCACCATATATGTACAGACCAGAACAAACTTTTTTCAAAATATATTTCTACTCAAAGAAACACAAACACAACGAAAACTTTGTTTATATTGAGCGTTACTTCGGTTTAAATACTATTAAAGTAACGTAATGTATAAAGAGTTCGGCTAGTGACAATCGCATTCGATAACTAGTGAAGAATTTTGAACCAGATGCTCATGCGTTTAATCTCTTTAAATTTCAAAAGTCATACTTCTAATTTATGGCCAACCGAGGACCACCAAATTGTAGCAAAGGCACTAGTAGCAAAACGAACATAACATAAGTGGATCCCATTAAGGTTTATATCACAATGAAGAAAGGCTCCTAGAAATACCATGCAATAAAAATATCACTTAAAACCCGCTGAATACAATATAAATTTCTTGCTGTAAAATTCCATATTATTCAGATAAAAAAGTCTTTCATGAACATAACATGTTTCTTCCATGTACCCTAAGGCGCTCAAAGGCCAGAACAGTCGCCAGGAAGTCGCCAAATGACAATGCCAGATACTCTAAATAAAACAGTAATAAACAAGCAACAAATGCCTTCCAATTGTATTCTTAAATAATGTATGGAGTTTTGGATCATATAAGAATATACTTTTCCCCTGTATTTCCTATTTAACCCGCCCCATTCCCATGAGCACCATCAAGTTTTTTGCCCTCATAACCCAGTAATTCTATTACATCAGCTTCGCTCCATCCAGCAAAGACTCTAAGGGCATGTTAGATAGGATAATAAGAAAACTGCGTTTGAAGCAGCCTCCCTTCAATTGAATCTGTTTTCTCCAGAAAATAATAACAATCAAGAAATTCGATTTTCAAAGTGCTCCGTCTTCCCTGAGAAAACGGAACCTGTTTATTATTCGGGTTCAATAAATTCTACTTATGGTGTCGTTTTTCAATTGATTTTGTCCACAATTATCAACTCGGCACGAGAGAGACCGACATAGTAGATCACTTCAAGAAAGAGTAATTCAAGCTAAGAAGTCTGAATAGTTTCGTAGACCTGAATTATTCAAGAAAGTAAAACTTACTTCCGTCTACATGTAATGTAGTTTAATACTTTAATTCTTTATTAAAAACATTTAAGAACATACCTTGAAAACGGATTACAAAGAAAAGAACTTCTGTGATGAGTCTGAATTAATATGTGACTGCCAGTTAAAAACTCTAATCAAGATTGCCCGTGGCTTAAAACTGTTAATTGCTTGCCAAATAGAGTTCGCATTTCGTAAGAAAACATTCACGCCATGTGTTTGGCAAAAACGTCGGCAGTGCCGTTTGAATTAGACCGATTGCTGTCAGCCCTTCAGAACAGCCTGCTCACGCGACCAGTGTATTCATCCGCTAATAAAAGAGACGACGGCACTTAATTTTTTCAAGATTTCCCCCTATTTTAACAGTTGACCCCGGGAAAACTCCCTATCTCATGACAAATATCGACCATCAAGCTGTCATGATCAAACAAACAAAACTAGCGCCTTCGATCATAGCCACCTCACTTAGCGAATTTTCACTTGTCTTCGGTTTCTCTCGAGTCCCATCGTGTGTCCTATCGCTTATAAACCAATTTTCTTAATAGCTCATTCCCACTTCGTAAGGATGTTTGCGCAGACATGATGAAATGGGACACTAATGAGCACTTGATTCTTCAACGGGGATATCGACAGCTTCAGAGGGGCGTGAAGAAAGTTCTGCTGTTGAGGCGCTTCCTAAGAAAGACTTGAGGATTCTGTTTGATATTCGTAACTGGATGCCTAAGTGTCTGGAATTTCATTATGAGTATTTTTAATGAATGTATATATATGTTACAATTACTTTTAGTACGAAAAAAATATAACTGAAACTTATATATGCGTAAGGTTTTTTTTATTGTATTTCTGTCTTAGAATAACAAACAAGGGAACGATCTGTTTGCAAGAGGCTAATCAATTAGTCAATGGTTTCTTTCCGCAACAAAATATGCATTACTAGTTTGTAACATTGTTTGAGACCACCGACAAACCGATGAAACGTTTAAAATTAGATTTATTATTAAAACAGATGAGAATTTATTTGCGCCGCGATAAGAGCCGCGGAACGTCTTCCACGGGCTTTTCTTCTGACAAGAAGGCTCGGAGGACTCCATCGTTCTGCTAGATCGACCTCAACTTTTGCTTTTATAGATCTACGCAGCCTCAGCCGACGTCGTAAATACCAAGAGGTCCCTTGAGAAAACTAACGCTTGCGGTGAAAACTGACAAGATTCCAAGCTATTGGGAAACTATTGATTGAACGTCTTTTGCTTAACTACGGAAGAACAGAGAGTCATCTCTGCTGACAATGACAATTATTATTTATTTATCCCATATTTCCTGTCTTCAATGCTGACTCCATATAATATCTGGTTAACGTGAATTATGGCATGTACGCGCCGTCGAACTTGTGAACGCCAACGTGTCGTGCAAATTGATACAAGATGCAGTCCACTTCCGTGGTGATCAAGGAACCGAGAAGAAATCAATTCTCACTTAAGAAATTCTGTATTGTCAAAAAGTATTTGATATTCTGGGTAGTGATGTATGCTTTTTACTGTATAATACAGCAGTGGGAAATTTCTTATTCATAAACCGATCCAAAATAAATCATACAAATAATCCAGATATGCACAAAAATCAAAAGCAACTAAAGAACCGCATTTGTAACTAATTGGTTTGTCGAGTTTTTTTGTTGTTTTTTGTTTTTCAAACTATTTTCAAACATTGTACTTATAGAATTAGGACACACATGTAAGGTTAACATGTATATTATAACAAGGTAGGAAATAAAGGATAAACATATGTGTTCTACCATTTTCAAATGTGTTGCTACATATGAAACTATTTTTGAATTTACTACAGAAAATGTTAATTTACAATAGCAGGATAAATTGCAACACTTGACCATTGAATCGCTGTTTAATGATCTTCTTGTTGTAAGGCAATGTACAGATTGTCTTAAAATGCATATTAATCTATTTAAATTTCCATTTTATTGTTATGCAGATAATGAAAAATGTTAAACACATATCTATGCGTCATTATAGATATAGTCATGTTTTGATAGCTCATCTTCAACAATGATATAAAATACGTTTATATAAAAGTGTAAACGAACAACCATGAAATGCTGTTTGATTCTTGGTTTAAACATATCGTTAATTAACGGGTTTTATCCTTCATTTTCAACTAATTAGAATGAATAACCAAATCTCGCCGTAATTAAGAGAGCAATCTGTAACTGTCGAATTGTTGATTAAAACTCTACCTATCTCCTCCGTTCATATGGCTAGCTTTTCTACGAACAAAGCTTTTGTATTGAATTTTAAGAAAATAAAATACATGTTGATTGTTTCGTTCTTCCTCGTGATTGCTACAGATAGACAACTTTAATTAAATACCATTAGATGCAACGTGCGATAGCTTGTCGAGATCATAAAACAACGTCTAAACTGATCATTGCTACGCGTCATGCCTCGCACCGCCAGGGAAGTAGCTAATTACATCTTACATTGTATACATACAAATAACTGCGAACATTATATTTCTCTCACCGGAGCGCGAAGAGCGACCTATCATCTTATGCAGTTACCCTTCATTGGGTTGATACATTTATTATTTACATTGTCCGATTACATTATTTTTTAATGACATATTGCAATGATTTTATCTCAAGTTTTTCTTTTTTTTTTTTTTTTTTTTTTTGCATGGCTTACGCAGCATCAATAAAATACTTTCTTATAAAATTTGAAAGCAATATTCTTATCACATTAATATCTGGATATGCGTTCATAACAGTGAGTAAATCAATACATTTATATTTCCCAATGCGATTTTCGTAATTCTATGAACAAAAAGAAGTCATAAAAATTACATTTGCACAGAGTTTTCGATGCTACCGATAAAATGCTTTTTTCGTAATTTCTCTTTTAAGTTTTTCCCCATAAGCGATCAGTTTCCATGTTTGCATGTCATTTTTTAAGACATCTTGTGTCTGTGAAGAAAAATATTTAAGAAGTGTCCTCTAATGGTAATAAATGGAACACTTGAACAAACACCATTAGGCTCCACTTGAACTGTGAAATTGCAATAATTGACGAAATCTGATCTTAAATAACTAAGGAGTACGAATTCTTAAGACGATGCTGTGCTGATTGTCACGCTCTCGTCCCATCAGATAGCCATTCGTTTAATGGCTAATTCGTGTTATTTCAAAAAATTATGAATAATACAATAATTGCGGGAATTCGCAGACAAAAAAATCAATTCTACGTCTCAAAGTAATGTTCTGTCAGAATGAATTAAGTCTTCTTGCGGTGAATCTTTTTTGGCTCTGTTCAATACTATTCGTGTTATTGGGGTTTTATCGAGTCATGCTGGACAGGGAAAAACCTGTAAAACGTTTTAATCCATTTTAGGAATCTGAATGATTAATTCCATTACTTCAGAATGAAATGAATCATTGAATAAAAAATTTCATATCTTCATGGATCTGCCTATCATTCTATGACGGCCATCATGACCCCAACTTATCCATAAAAATGTAACATTTATAATAATACGAGTATATTCAGTATCAACATATGTTGATGCCATTTTAAAAAGGATATTTGCTTGCCGTGTGTTTCGTATGCGTCCAAATCGTTGTACATCTCACTCTTCATGTAGTTGTAGCTACTCTCCGAGGGCGAGGCGGATGAACACGGGGTGTTTCGTCCGTTTTCCGACGGAGAATTGCACATAGATTGTTCCTTGTAGAAATTCAAAATGTCCGAATGTTGCAGACTAGGGTTTGGAATTGCCACGCTTGTCGGCAAACACGGCGGATTCATTTGGCCGAAGCTTGCCGACAGAGACCGTTCCGGGTCGTAGACGGGCCCCAGGGTACCATTGTCTTGGAGAAGTGCACGGGCAGCACGAGGAGAAAGGCGCGTGTCCGTGACTTTAGTTCTCTTCTTCTTTGGTGTGTTGACGACCAGAGACAGAGCTTCTGTCTGTTCTGGCGGGACAATTGGACAGGAGTAAAGAGACGGAGGGTGGAGATTAGTTGGGAGGTAGAAGGACAATGGAGGGTAGCCCAGGGGTGGATGGTGAGGGAACGGCGTACTGGGCATGTCTGGAATGCCTCCGCTCAACTTTGGTAACTGAAAAGCACTGTGTCGTTCCGGCAGCCTAAAGACACTACTATGTGAATTGTTTCTGTCCGGCATTTGAAGTATATGATTTAATGAATGGTCTGTGGTTTGTTTCTTGTCTTGCTGTTCCTGTTGTTTGTTCTCTTGATTGTTATTTGTCTCATCTTTTGCCTCTCGTTCATGGTTTGATTGAGTGTCTTTAGATTTGCTGCCATTGCGCTTCTGAAAGAATTTTGCAAGTTCTTTGTCAACAGTTACACTAACAGCTTCCTCTATTTTTGATTTTAAGTTTGCAATGAGTTCACTGAGTTCTTTGTCGTCCAGATCAGCAACGCTTTGTGAGAGTCCTTTGTTAGCATTAACTGTTTCACGTACATGTTCAGCAATGCTAAAATGGTCATTTGTAACTTTTTTCTCATTAGAAGTACATGGTTGTGGTTTCACTGGCGGGCTTTTTGCACGATGTAAGCCCTCCGCTTGTCGAACTGCAGACAAATTTGCAAAGTATGCCTGATGCAATCTGTGTATATTGTCCATGCCTCCAAAACCATTCATCTGCTTTGGTACATCGTCATATTGTCTGATATAGCTCTGAACGGCACTGAGATGGTGGCGTAACGACCATAGCTCTTCGTCATAGTAGTGCCCTTCGAGTTTTCTGACTTTTGCTGTAGATTCATGCTGCTGAGGTAAGTTTTGTTTTCTCTTCTGCTTCCTGCCTTCACTTGACCCAAACATTGCCTCCATTTCTGAAAAATTGTGAGGATGCTGCATGGAAGAAAGGATCGTCTCAACGCGTGCTCTCTTGACTTCCTTGGTGTCGCTGCTTGAGTTTTCGTCGTTTGCAGCATTCTCATCTATGTCGGATTTTGTGTCATCTACCTCACCCTCATCAGCTCTGCTTTGATCAAGAAAACTAGACTCCTCGTCGCTCCCAGAACTATGCTCAGAGCGCGCAGAATTGTCACAACTACCATCAACTCCGTTCACCATTTTGACGGTGTCACACTTGCTTTGATTTTCCGGCATGATTAGTTCTTCCTTTACCTCAGTAACTTCATGAAGTAGTTTTTCTTTATTTTGTAAAATTTCTCTCAGAATAACCGGAGGATCAGATACTGCTGTCTGATCTATATTTACCATTTTATTTCCGGATAAATGTCGATTCTCCCACGACTCGACACTCGCCTTACAGTGCAATGTCGAATGTTCCTTTCATTCAGTTCAGCCTGAAACATAAAACATGAATAGAGGTTATTTAAACACAAAGCAATAATATAGTCCTCAAAATGGTGATGCTGATGATGATGATGATGATGATGATGGTGGTAGTGGTGGTGATGAGGAGAAGGATGAACCGTATATCGATCAATCAGTACAATATCACTGAAAGCCTATCAAACGTACATTGTAAGCTTGATAACTATTTCATTTACATGTGTGAATTGATCATGCAAGCCTAATAATGATATGTCTAATTATTTTGAATGCTGACGCAAAATGGTGAAATGTAGATGAACCTTGTCTTAAATGTTATCTCTCTATGTCGCTGTTATCATAAGATATGTCACCACCGCTTAACTAACAATGTTCGACCTCTTAAACCCGCGTATAAATACCGACACAGCACTGTACGTTATCAAACGTTTATCAATTAACTTCAGTTACTTTTCTAGGAAGATCTTTAATAAGCAATAATAAATTTAATTTTCCTTTTTTTTTGCTTTTATTAAGCATGACTCTTATATACTCAATATATTATATTATATATTCAATAATCTATATCAAAACGTTTCTACTCGTACAGTCTCTCAATATATCTTCATTTTATATCTGAAACCACTAAATATATAATATATAAGACCAGCTACATGTAAGTACCATAGAGTTGATCTAATTATCTTAAAGAAATACAAATCAAATCGAAAAGTCACATACAATATGAACAAAAGAAATGGAGAATACCCCAATTCTCCATGGACGCTCTACCACATTAAATCCATATTGTTACAAGTTTTAAACTAGATCAGCTTGCGAATATTTTACAGACTTTCCAAGTTTAATAATGTTTGCTACACATTTATGGAATTCAGCGGAGAAATTTACCCAATCAAATCCAATC
>CM037789.1:12727074-12777074 GCA_021229015.1 Solen grandis
GCGTCTATACGAGGCGTCAAATCGTGTCTGTATGAGGTAAAAGGTTTTTTAAGACAACAAAATACTTTTCCTTGATCAAAATAAATTGACTATGATCTTTCTCAAGACAGGCGTCGTGGCCTGTGAAGGTTCGGCGTCGACCCGTCCCATTTCCCCAGGGTCTGTCGACATATTTACTAGGCACCAAGGAAAAGTCCCGTCAGACACTATAAATACTGGCCTGACATGTACCATCTGGAAGGAAGGGGTTGAAACAGAGACAGGCCGCTCTGATCTGCCATGCACCATGCGCCTGGACGAGTTTTCGATTTTTTAAACGAACTTTTATTGCACTCTAACTCTGATACTTTTTTTTCACTTTCAGTATTTTTCCACTAATAAACATGGAGAGCTCTTTAGTTTTTACTACGTATTTTGAGGTTAATTTGGAATGTTCTTCCTAAATAAAGCAGGATGTTTTGTTTTCTAAATATTTATCTTTTGAAAAAGCTCATTCTGACAAGAGAATATTGTGAGCCTATGGGGATACTACATTCCTAAAATTCTATGCAATAGTAACTAAATCAAATCAGTAAATTTAAAGTCAAATGACAATAAGGTAGTTCTGTAAATTCCGAAAATACAAATCATTGCGAAAGGAAACAAATGATAATGTAGATATCAATGAATTATTCATGTATAAACTGGACCAGTAATAACAGCCATATGAAAGTAATCCACGCATATTACGCAAAAGACGCACGTGCGTATACATACTCCAAGTAGATGAATTGTACATGTATATGACACCCGAAAGTATCTCAGAACCCACCAGTATTGTTGTATATTCTACTTTCACCGGCCCCCATCTACGTACATAAGGATGGATACCCAAACATTCTTGCTGTGCGTATATTTATTTCACGCTTGCTGCACCACTAAGTATATGCAATACAATTGCGTGTTATTTATTTCTGACTACTTGATATTGAATCAATATTACGTGCATGGTCTGAGTACACACCCGGTTATAAGCCATCTGACGTATTATACCGATTATACGAAACCGTTGTTTTCGAAATAACCGATATTTCGAAATGCATTGAGGTAGCTAACAATTCGCAATCGATCACATTAACAGAGTTTGCTTGTTTGAATTAATGTACAATTCCATCGTTTGGGGACATTTTCTACATGAGACGGATATACATGTAGTACTGCTTTACTGCGAAGACAAGAGGCATGTCACAGAGGGACATGTTTCCCTTATAACGGGCCCACCAGTCCTGGAAGCTATGTTATGAGACCATAATAAATACCTATTTTACGACTTTGGAATATCGCGACGTGGGTTGGAACCCACGGCCTCTTGAATACAAAGCGGACGCTCTATACCAGTCAGCAACAAGGTCCAGTCATATATTTATACATGTACCCGTATCGAGATTCCTGTTCATCCCGATAGGAATTACCGTTTGATTACGTTCCTAGAATAACAAAATATTTCGAATTTCACACGGAGCTGTTATAAATCGATTTAATTGCCTGTTCTAAAGAGGGATATAAAGCCATGGATTTAACAGATAATTATCAGTCTTGTAAATAATAGACGAACGGAGCATTTATAGGCCCATAAAACAGTATTTGTATTTTTTCTTTCTCACCTGTCCCCACGTGATCGTCATATCATGGGTACCTGCATAATTTATTAGACCCGCCAGTTCCTAACTGCTGTCCTCTATAGTAGTATGGAGCTCGTGAGATCGATAGCCAATCACAAGTGACACTACATCAAAACTTATATCAGGGCGGATTATAGAACCCATGTTAAGACTAAAGAGTACTGACAGGTTTATATCTCCACCAGATAAGAAATGTCTCACGAGTCCTTAGTAAATTGGTCGAGTTGGTCCCGTACATGTTGAAGTAGAAAGTCACGTGATTACAAGATCAAAGCAATAATGGTTTAGATTTCTACCCCGTTCAGAACTTTTATTGCCATGTTAAATTAATGCTTTATGGCCGGATAGTGTTGACATGAATTTCAAGATCTGAATAAATAATCATTTCGTTTTAGTTGTGACTAACATGAAAAGTCCTTGTGTCAATTTATCTGCTGTGCTCCTTGCAATGTCTCGTTTAATGGATTAAGGTGCTTAAGTCAGTTGTATAATGCTAATCAAATTACGGAACCCGGCAGCCTTTCTTTTCTTCTTTATTCCCGACGCAAAACAGCTGGTTGTTTTTACATTGGTTTATCTGTTTGTAAGAGGGATTAATTGAACTTGCTAGTGTTAAAGGAACAAACATAATTTTATTTCTGACTTGTTCCATGCCCGTGTTTTGTATCTCTCCGATACTGCTACGATAACAACCTGGATAAAGTCGTTAATATGTTGCGTTCTTATGCTGTAACCGATTGCGAAAATGACAATACCGGATATCCAAATTCAATGCCCTCTAGCGGGCAAGATTACGTGCACATGTTTGCGTTGGCGGGAAAAAGTATCAATGAAAATACACGTACTATTAATGAAATTGTGTGACGTAAGCCAGTGAAGTGCAGCTATTCACGCACCTACAAGCCACACTTTCTCCTTTACTGTTCCAGTTTATGCTTAACGCAACAGTAGGAATTCTTTGACTGACATTTATTTTGGATTCATCACTTACACCAACATTTTTTCATGACTTGTTTACATGATAGATGATGAGTTCCATCAACAATATTTCAGTAATTTAGAGACAGATATGGTACCGCCGATCGGCAGTATCATTAGAATGCAATATCATGGTAACACACCCGTTATGCTGACAAATTATTCCATGACATTAACATGCATTTATGCAGAACGATGTTATAAGTTTTTTTTTACTTAATCTGTTTGGCTTAATTGTTTTATTTGGCTTATTTTTTTGTTTGTTATTGCTGCATACATTCATTCTTTATATAATCTTTTATATTCAAGAGAAATTCGTTTGGATATACTCTAATATTTATTGTCCAAAACAACTTTATATTAGTATGGAGCCCTGACACTTTGAGTTGCTTCAGTAGTCGTCAATACTAACGGTATTACATTACTACACTATTTTATGTGAAATGATATTTCGTTTTCACGAAATTCTAATTCGAAAATTTTATTTAATACGAATAAATATTTCGTTAAAAAATACAACGAAATAATGATAAATTTATATAACTAAATAGATTTATTGTTACTCTATCTTAATACATATTTATTTTTTTAATTATCATATTCAATAGCTTTTAACCACGCAAAGAAGTTAATGAAAGGTATTGCTTGTAAATAAATATAAGACTGTATGGCCTTTGGTTTAAAACATTTTATTTACGTAAATTTGGGAAGAATCTAGTTCACTGTTCGAAGTACTGCCATTTACTTCATCTCCTCCTGGTCAGCACTGTTTCTTCAGGTGAAAGCAAAGAACAACATTTTTTTCCCGAAGAGGGTTGGAATCCTTATACTGAGTACCTATGCTTTTTCCCTGTAATTTTGAGCTTGAGATTTGGCGATGACACATTTTGAAACTAAGAGAAATAACATTATGATTGACAAGACCAACTGTACCATTCCATCAAGGTCTATTCCCGGCTGGAAAAGTGATTAGTATGGCCCCTACCGTACATGCTTTTTCTGCTTCTTTCATTTCAAGGGCAGGTCCCGTATTTTCAAATACACATAAGTGCTATACTCCATTTTAAATATTCCGCTCACGTTACAGTGGGGATAAAAATGAATATATTGGTGTTTGTGGGCGACATGGCTTTCAGAGAACAGCAGTATTTGTAACGAGAGAGAGAGAGAGAGAGAGAGAGAGAGGTTGGCCAATAGGGCCCAATGGTTCAGTGGTAAGGTATGTGAATCCTAACGTTGAGGGTTCTTTAAGACAAGGATTTTTATGCTCTTGCTAGACGCCAAGTACTGGTCTAACCCAGGAACCGAATGCGTTGAGATATTTTTATTTTTTTTAAAAAATGAGAGAGAGAAAGAGAGAGAGAGAGAGGGGGTGGGGGGTGGAGACAGACAGTATGAAGAGGACAGTGTTGATTAGTAGGGTAGGAATACTCAAGTGTACAACAAGGTCGTTTGTGCTGCCTGTAAGGTGAACCTTGAACATTACACCCCCACCCCCGAAATTTAGAGTATGTCAAGGGCGTCCAGCATGTTGACTGAGGCAATTAAGCATTTCTATGGAGAGTAACGTCCTCATCAAAAGGGGCAACCACTTCCGGTGTGCCCGACCTTTCCTAACAAGCAACCGGATTGTGTCCAGCTAATATAATTAGGTAAGGGACGTGTGTATTCCTTAATCAAATTGTTAATTTCATTTTCTATAATTCAGAAACAGATACCAGTCTAGATGAGTTGTTACGGCCATTGACTTATACATCTTGTGTGAGTTATTGGGCTATTTTATGTGGTGAAGCCATCTAACTCCACTTTTAATAACAGACACCTTACCAGGACTGAACAATTGTTTAAGCAGTTTTGTAAACATAAAGAACGGTTTAAATCTATGCGGAAGGTGTGAAACGTTATTGCGATTAGTTTATTTGCGAATCTCAAACATTAAAACCTATTTGACTTTCGGTTTGTTTGGTTTTTTTTCCCTTGCACTATTTGCATGGCGATACTTGAAATTCATATAAAATTTTGCTTTTAAAAAATGTCTCTCAAAGACCGAATTCGTGCCAAAATAAAATCATTATCCGCCACGAGGCTTTCCGTTTTGTCGACATCAATATGGCGGGTAATCTTAGAGAATGGCGGCACGAGTTCGCGCTGCTAGTGCCTACCTCCTCCAAGTTTATATCTCTATAATTACCTGTATAGTTAGGTATCAAGTACCAAGCAGCAACGGTGAGGAGATAATCAGCTACATCCCTGGGGCTCACACTTTTTTACCACTTAAGGACTGTTGGTGGTTTCATTCCAACTCGGCAAACTGATGGTCTGATTTTGTTCAAGGTTATTCGCTGATAGATGAATTTCCCTTTGTCAAAATGGAATATTTATGTACCGTTTTAAACATACCCATGTAACAGAGATGTCGAGGGTTTGATCCCTGGCCGCGACATACCAAAGTCGTTAAAATATTAGTAGTATATTCCTACTGTGCTTAGCTCTAAGGAGGCTCAATGTCTGGTCGGCTCAGTTAAGATAATGTGACTGGGTGTGGTATCGGGATACTTATCTAAGGCGTGATATGACAATGTGGCAGCGATGTATGTGTTTCTCAAGTAGACACAAGTCCCGAAAAGACTGAAATGGGACATTGAACTCAAGCAAAGATAGAGAAAAACACAAAACAAAAAACAACAAAAAGAAAAACAACAAGAAATATCTTTAAAAAAGATACTCGGACTTGGTAACCAGCTTGATGATTAGTGTCTGAATGGTTTAACAAGTAACAGATTTTGTTGTTGGTTTAATTGTTGTGTAATTCCTGTGTCAGTGCAGCTCTTTGAAATACCACGGAATCCAAATAATTTATGCAAGTCTTCGTAGACACTTACAGCCTTGGCGTCCTACTCTCTCAGTTTATCTTAAAAAGGAGTGTCTTACTATTACTTACTACACTTAGGTATATGTTTCATTATCATTTACTAAGGTAAGAACACTTAGGCAAGATCACGACAGTACGATACATGATTACGACAGAATGATACGAAGTCATGAGGTCATAAAAGAACGATACAATATCACGACGGTACAATAGTACGATACAAGGTTACGACGGTAAGATACGACGTTTTATTTTTAAATTGTTTATAAGTCGACGCATGGCATTTGATTTGACCGTCGTATGTCGTATCGTTCCGTCGTAGTATCGTACCATCATTATGTCCATCGTATATTGTTGGCTACTAACAAGTCGACGCACGACGATGATACGACATCGCAAAAGTACATTGCAAAATACGAGACGAGACCACTAACGTTTAAAATGCCGTATTTCAAGTTATAAGTCGACGACGCACGACAATAGTTGAAACGCATATCGTGCCATAATAACGCACATCGGGTGTCATATCGTACCGCCGTAATCTCTTATCCCGTTGTCGACCTGTATGGAAATCTCTATATTTCATACGTAATAGTCCGAACAGGATTCCGTAACACATAATGTCTTTAAATTGAGTCAAAGCAATAATGATAATATTTTGTTTTGGTTAAAATCTATGACCTTGACATTACCGAAAATAATCTCATAGTTTAGTGGGTTTATATGTACGTCCATTCCAAGATGCTGTTTTCGAGTAACTTCGTAAAAAAGAAGACGAAACTTGCGTGAAAACATGACCCTCAAACATGAGCTCTTGGCGGAGGTATTAAGCGATAGACAAAAACATGAATAGTTGGAAACGGCAAGAAATTACCCACACGTCCGTTCAGTTGCATCCCCAGGGGGTAATGCGAGATCTTGGGCTGATACAACAATCTTGCAAATGGAAGATATGGTCACGGGGCATACATCAAATAGGCGAGTGTAAGCGTTGAATAAGTGCAGAAAGCGATAGCATGTCATGATGTGCACAGATTGCCGGCATTAATATTCCTAGTTTCTAAATCTCGACACACATCGCTATTTTCAATAAGATGATCGCTTATCTTTCGCCTTCAAAACGAATCAATCATTTCCATACTATCTTGATGGTTTATACTGAACGATGGTTTTAACATCGTGAATATAGCACATGTCTTACTAATAATAATTATTCCTTTCTCTTCAATTGATAAGTGAATTATAGGAAAATGGATTTTGAATTGCCCATGTGAGCCGATTGATGAATTAGAAATCTTAATCACTTTTGCTATTTCTTTATAAAGTAGGTCAAATACATGAGGCTATATAATACTCGGGAATTTGCTCACAGGACGTACGTGAAAATAGCTCACATAACAAAAATAGCTCACCTAATTATACGTTTTTACATCAATGTCTTGACAATTATAGGACTGAGTAAACAGAACGTATAAAATGTCACTGCCCTAACATCAAAACGACGTTAAACTAAAAATACTTAATGAAAGAAATACGTGAGTCGACTTCAGCATAAAGCACTAGCCTTTACAGACTGGTCAGGCATATATAAATAAAAAAATATGCAAATAAGTATAAATGGTTTGATAATGACACGGAGTGGTATTTTGCGAGTTTGAAAACACTTATTAGGTTGGTCATATTTTAATTTCACGAGATCAGATTACAGGCAGCTAGGGATGGGATCGAGGATCGACAGAGATGTTTTAAAAGGGAGGGGTATTTTTCGACGTTGGGGGCTGAAGGACCTCACGTCTAACAAACTCTTAATACGAGTTAAAATACGCTTAGCTCTATATGTTGTTATCTTTATGGTCAATTCTGACGATCTCGTGAAAAATATACACGTTTGCGTGCCTCTGAAAATGCGTCCAATCCGCGCATGTGGAAATGAGATATGTATCTTGGTTCGAAGCAGTTTTTATGCCTGAAAATGTATTAAAATTAAAATGACGTATACGTGTTTACGGAGCGTATACGAAACACACAAGGGACGAAGAGCGGAGAGTTACCTTGAACAATGTGAATAAAATATATAAATGAGAAATGCTGCTACCAACGTGAACACCGTAAATAATTCATGGCCATATGTCGTTCGAAACATCTGCTTCACTGGTGCTGTGCGATTTACCGAGTGACGCTTAATCCTCATAAAATCAAATTAATTTTGAGTTTTTCACGATGATAGGTGCTAAAATGACACCTTAAGCAAATATCTCAAGCGTTCAGAAATTGTTTAAGCGTTGTCAAGAGAAATTTGTTTCAATCGATCTTCAGGTCTGTAGATCTGTATAACTCTACTACAAGGTACCGGGATAGTCGTGCTTAGTTAACAGAGATATGTGCGTCCTGGTGCCACTGTATCACTTTGATTACTAAAAAAAAATCATATATGCTTATACTTTCTTGAAGATAATTCAAGTGTAAAGACAATTTAACAACAAGAGGGCCAAGATGGCCCCGTGTCGCTCACTTGAGTAAGATTAATGTGTAAGGCATGGTTACAAAAAATGTGGCATTTAAATTGTTTTTTAAATTGTTTTTCTAACATTTGACTAAGTGACCTAGATCTTGATCCTACCTAAATTTGCGCTCATCTTGGATTTCATGCAGTCATCATTCTTATCAAGTTAAATGAAAACTGGGACAAAAATGTAGCCTCTAGAGTGTTCACAAGGTTTTTCTACATTTTGCCCTCCATGTGACCCAGTTTTGAACTCATTCGAGATTTGATGTAAACAAACATTCTGACCAAGATACACGAAGGTTAGGTCAAAAATGTGGCTTCTAGAGTGGTCACAAGGTTTTACTAACATTTACCCAGGTGACCTTCTTTTTGACCCCATGTGACCCATTTTCGAACTCATCCGAGATATCATGTAGACAAACATCCTTGACAATTTTCATGAAGATGGGCCAAAACTATGGCCTCTATAGTGTTCACAAGCAATTGTTGACGACGGGCGACGGACGATGAGCAAAAGGCGGTCACAAAAGCTCATCCTGAGCACAAGTGCTCGGGTGAGCTAAAAATAAATGTGATGGTATTGGCGTTCTAACGTCGAGTTTTTCAGTTCTTTTCTCATCATCGAACTCTAGAAAGTATGCTTGAAAATATAAAGGAGAATCAGCGGCACCTATTTCATGTTTGTATCACTTTGGAATCTATATGGTGCCTATCTACTTAACACATTAATGCTGTTCTTATAATTATCTATATCTATAAACTAAAGGAGTTAAGAGGTAGGTAGAAGTCGAAAGTTTGATACTGCTATTATAGCTACTATGGGTGCATGATTAAAGAGATAACAGACACACTGGGTAAGATGATAATATCTGGATTCAGGTTTTAATGAAAATAGAGTTACCATTATGCAATATCCATGTAGTCCATGCTACTCCCACTATTACTGCTTGAACTACCACCACCACCACCACCACCACAACCACCACAACAACAACTCCTTCTACTACTGCAGCCAATTCTACGTACTACGTACTTCTAGTACTACTTTTACTTCTTCTACTGATGCTACTCCTTTTACTACCTTACTTCTTCTCTTCTTCTACTACTATTTCTTCGACTTCAACCACTTCTGCTACTACTACCACTACTTCTTTTACTGATGCTACTACTTTTACTACCTCTTCTACTTCTACTTGCTCTTCTTTGCTTATCATTACTGCTACTTCTACTCCTGCTCATATTCTTGCTGTAATGCGGTAATTATACTAGAATTAAAAAATCCTTGAAATAGCTTCAGCAATGCATTAAAGCCTGGTACATCTTTACCTGCATTTACTGTATCACCTATGGAAGTGCTCCGGAAAAAAAAGAAAATAAATGGAGCCAATTACGCACGCCTGTAATAGTTGTGAGACCTCGTTAGCGTATACATGATATATTGCACACCACTCTTCACGTCTCGGATTCACGTAACAGGACGTTTAAAGTTACATCTGCGCTCATGAATGTGAATAAGTTTAGGCTTCTCTTACATGTTTCCATCTTATGTTCCTCTTCTTTACGTGCAATTTAGAGATAATATTTTTTGGGTAAACAATTTCAGTTTTGTAACACTAATATGACAGCACTATTTAGATATCTGACTGTATTCAAGTTATTGCATTGCAGCATGTCTATGTAAATATTTTGGTTGTTTGATTAATCTAAACATCTTTCGTTAACCCAGGGCCCCGGGTCATGAAGACTTTTGTCCATCTTATCTGGGTAAATCAAACAGTGGCCTAACGGTTATTTTAGTGATATAACAAAGGATTATTCTAGTGTAAAGATAAATCGGAATGTCATCATTGACTGGACAAGACACTCGTGCACAAATGGAAGAAATGTGTAAGCTCCACTGGTCACCTACGTAACAAGAACCAGGGCCGTTTTCACAATGCAGCTTTGGTCTCCTTTTTTGCTAAAGTCAAATATCTATTATTTCTGATAAAAAAAATATTTCTTCTTTATCATTACTTAGATTTTATAAAGATGCCTACAAAGGTAAATGTTTTCCCTTTACCTTCATTGATAAAACAAACAAAAGATAAAATAAATCTATAAATAAACTTGCTATGCTATTGACAGATAAATGTGATTTATCTGTAGACCAGACGGACTCTTATTTGAAGAACATTTTGATCAAATAGATCATTTACACGAGTATGTAAGTAACTGTACTTTCTACTACCGGGATCACCTCGAAAGGGGCATTCATCTTTTCAAATAACACAAATATACATATGTAAACGTATAAAGTACAGTAGATTTCACTTTTAGTCTTTTCGTTTTCACTGTCGGTTATTGCATAGTGGGTATTTATTTATGTTTTTTTTTTTTTTTTTGGAGGATGAGAGTTGAAAAGCAATGAGTCACGAATTTTAACATAAGATAAACTGCTTCATTAGTTAAATTTGGAAAATTTAAAGCAGCTCTTGCACAGAAAGACAGTGGCTTAGAATTTGATTGAAACTATCTTTGTGTAGCACGTCTATCAATAAAAAATCTACAGATGCTTGGTCAGCCAATGCAACATTCCGTGATTGTAAAGAAAATGGGTGGTTTCTCCATTACAGGCTATAGCGTTACGAACGGTATAAAACTTATATCTAGACTTCCTACTTTACCGTGGCGGCACATGGCCGATCACCTTTACTCTCCGCGCATGCGCTCACTTTACAGGATGTTCATTCTTATAACACTTACGAATTAGCTACCCAGGACTGGGGAAGATGCCATGTGTCACGTGTGCCTCGGGGATACTGTTTTCTAAAACCGGAATTCCCCAAATTGTGCCGTTACGAAAAATAAGATTTTACCATGTATTGTTACCTAAACGATTCGAGTTTATTTGTCAGAAAGCCAAGGCTTCATCTACACGGAGTAAGAGTAGAAAAAACAACAACTTTTATAACATATCTACCGATCAACTGTGAAAGAGCTACTTTAAATGTTTTAATGCATCATGTCTGTTTTGTAACATCTTTATAAATATTGCCAAGTATGATTGGGCACTGACTACTCCGTAGTAATCTAGATCGAAGCAGTTTAATAGACAGTTGTACAGTTAAATATTTAGATGCGAAACCACTTCAGATGCTATGATAGGGATGCTCACAAAAACACATAAACCTAGCAAAATATAATTTTATGATATCTATAATCTCGGACAGAAGCATAGAAATACTCACGTGTTTATGTTTATGTGTGAAAGTTTTAAGATTATACTTTAAAAAATGTTTAAAGCGATTTTAATGGGGTATTTGATCAGGCAGGTATAAGCGGTTTTGAAATATCTCGATAAACGCATCTAAAGTGGCAGCCCTCAGAACATCATGGTTTATCATCAGTTTTATTTCATGAAGATGTGGCATTTATCATAAAAAACGTCTACGGCAACGTAAAACAAGACACCCCCCCCCACACACACACATACGCCCGATATGAAGAGATCTGTATTAGATATCCTAATCCTTCACTGTGTGTTATCAGATATATTGCGGCTTGTTTTAAGATGTTATCTTGTTATTAAGTACACATGCACCCTGAACAGGACAGTGAACACAGTTATTTTCTGTTCACAAAAATGACGAGCAATACAATTTTAACCGATAAGTTTAACAAGTGTGGAGGAAATTATTTGTTTTAGTCATTTATTACCGATGCATTTCCTGGTGACACACATTTTGACTTAAATCGACTTTACTTTGATTGATAAACCAGATAATTTTCACGTTAACATCTAGCCATCATAGAAATACTGATGATAAAGCAAATTTAAATATTTGAATTTCATTTACAGCTGTCTGTTACTTATAATACCCAGATAAGTCAGGTTTCATGTTGATTGATGCGAATTTCTCTACATATTTCATTCAGTTCAAGGGTGTGCTCGGTTCAGTCGTTGCTCGTTCAATAAGCATAGCTATTTACCCTTCTTTTGAGTACACAGAAATGAAAGCTATCTCAAGCGGGATAAAAATCAGGCCTGATAAATCTCAATATTTGACTGACAGGCACCCACCCTTAATTAGTTTCATTCATTTCCAACTGTATAACTTACCGACAGTCGAATGACAAACCCGAACTTTTCATTATTTCTATGAATATAACAAGGATCCCATTTCAGGAAGCAAAACATTTTTGACATCCCTGGTAATTATAAATCAAATTGAAGATCGTGTTCAGATGTCCACGACTACATATTATCTTTCCCTTCATCTTTCCGGTGATGTATGGAGAGTAACGAAATGAGTCGCTCGCGCGTGTCAGACGATATATTGAGATTAATATCAAATTTTTGTTATTATTCTTATTGAATAAAAATGTTAAAATATTCTCAACGAGCCTGACATACTAATTATTTGATAAGAAAGATATATGTCAATTCTGGATATACACTTTTTTTTTTTTATTTAGAATAATTTTAATAAGTTATGATTTCAGTGTTCATTGAATACAAATGTTAGATTCAACACGCCCATATACTATCAGCTGATTTTGTTTTTACCTTCAAACTAGTGAAGTCTTTATCTCTACATCACGCTGTTCCGAGGTATATATTTATTATTTTTTAAATCTTTTAGTAAGTTTATTTATTATTATTATTCACAATACTAGTACGTCATAGAAAACGTACATTTTCTATCATCATAAATGAAAGAAAATACAAATTACAAGAACAAATCCACAAATATTACTTTTTTTCTTCTTTTTTTTTCAGAGTTTTCCTCGCGTTCACTAGTAGCCTTATTCATGCATGTGACTTTTTTTTTTTTTCGATTCTACGTCGTTATTGTATTTAATACGCCGCGTGGCAACGCGACGTCAGTATGGGATAGGTTTTAAATTTGACCATGGAGCCGCATAATCGAAAAAAAGGGAGCAACCTAAAAATAGATGAATTTGATTGAACATTGTGGCATATGTTGTAAATATCAGTTACTGTATTTAAAAAGGGAAATAATAACTACCAGGATTGTAAATTCAGGGACCTATACCTAAACCATGTATCCAATAAAACTTATCTGTGCTGATTTATTTGGCTATCATTGTCCTTGTTTATGAAAATTAGGCACTCTTGATTTACATGGACATTTTAGAACACACTTTAGAAATCTCTGAATCAAACGCATATTTGCCAAAATGGTATCATTGCCTAGTAGAAATATTCAGACCCGCTGTTTGTAAGTAATACTTGCATATTTATTGAAATATTCTGAAATGGCTTTGCTTCAAACACATGCGCGGCGTCTTTGAAGCTTTGCATCAAAATAGGTCTTATTTAAACATGACCTTAGTTTAAAATAGGCATACAGGAAATTTTAATCAAAATGAATTTAAGAATCTTCTTTCTTCTCTGTTGAGGGAGATGGTCATCATTCGGAAGCATTTCTCAGTTTTTTCATCAAAAGTCATTTAAGGCTCGAGATACATGCTCTGTGGAAAAAAAAACATATATATATGAAAACAACATATATTTACAATAAACACGCGTATTCGACCCATAACCTTGTAACAGATGGCCAAATGTTTGTTTATAACAGCAGACGGCATGGCAGCTTAATGCAAACAAATTAATATAGGACCAGCTGTAAAAAAATTGATACAATATTGGCCTAGGTTTGACCTGACAGGCAGAACTGAACATTAATCATGGCTGCCAACTCGGAAAGAGCAGTGTTAATATCGGCCTACTATATCAGGACCCTTGGATTTTCCCTGTAAATCTCTTTAAATTTCTCTGTAAATAAAGCATTACATGTATTCAGACAATATGTTCATCTGTTTCATTCAAGTGCGGATATTTCGAAAGGTATGAAAGGGACCGCGGAATGCCCCCACCTCACCAATCTCGCCAGTAACTGACGTAAACAGCAAGTATTGGACATGTAAAAAGCAATAGTACACTCTTCTTTGTTGTTGGCAATGATATCGTAAGGAGTATTATCTAGGTATATCCGGGTATACATTGATTCTAGAAAACTTACCGAGTGTCCGGGTTTTGTTGAAAAAATTGGAATAATATGAGGAGATGCAGAAGGTCTATGTGTACGATCATTTCATAATGAACATCTGTTACTTCCACTAATACACGGGTAACCATAGTATTTGGTTATTTCATAAATAGATTTTGCCCTATGTATTAGTTGCCAATTAGTTTTAGGTGCAAGGTGCACCATTTGTACGTGCATGTAAATACTTTTAATAAATAATTGAGAACAATTCCTATTTTCCGTAATTTTGGGACCGAGTTGCCGTATACCCGGACATGGGCGAGACAATTACTGTGGTAAAACTGCCACACCTTATCAAACGTAAACACACTTGTCAAATCCATTTCAGTGAAGTGTTGTGCTGAAATTAAATTATTAGGATTTTATAATCCATTCTTCCTAAATAGAGGAGTGTAAGTTGGTGTGTGGTCGACATATTGGCCTTTATTTCCCTCACGCAAGAACTTTAAGACAATTGTTTATTTCAGAATAATTATATTCTATACATCTATAGCCTATACTGCAATACAATTCCTTGTAATGAAGAGGAATTATTTTCTAATATAGTTTGGTCATTTACAGTGTAAATCAAATACAAGATTTATGGTAGATCGGAGGTTCTACCTGCGTAATTATGTCATACTAGGGGTATCTCTTCACCTATAATTACCTGGACGTCGCTATATACGACGGAAATACTGTCGCAGTGACGGACAACAGCAAATGCACGATACAGTTTTTAACCATATTTTAGAATTGATCTGGTTGAAAGCCAAGCTATAAATGACTTTACAAATTGTTGTTTTTTCAGTCTACCGTTGCCATAACAGCGTTTAAGTCATGTAGTACAGGTGCACCACGATTGCTCGCGAGGACTCGGAGAGAATCACAACCTCCGCGAGCCATTTATTATGCTCCTCTTTTGAAAAGTCCAAGCGACCTGTCGAGATCCAAATTTGTAGTTTAATGAAACTTTATTTTCTGAATGTCTTAAGGATAATCTGCCCATGTGAGCAAATGGTTAAAACTTTCGCCCCGTAATCAAGAGGTCGAGGATTCTATCTTTGGCCGAAGAGTGTGTTCTTAAGTATGGTTCTGGTGTATCTCCCTTGCTTGATACTCAGTATGATCTAATGGACATTTCCAAGACAAATTGACCTAGTGACTCGATATAGTATCTTGTCCACGTAGTGCGGCAGTACTGACATGTAGACAATGTCCACAAATGAATAAAATACTGTCGATAGGACGCTGAACACAAACAAACAAACAAACAAACAAACAAACAATCAAGTTGATGCAGCAGGAATAAGTCCCTGACAGTCGTGAATTCATTACATTTCATTTCAAATATAATACAACTTCTTAAATAAGAAATTCTCCCTAAACCATTTTCACTTTCTTTAACCAAACCTGCTTGACTGAAATATTATAGGTAATTTGCTTGTATTAACAATTCTATTATGTTAGTAAATCATAATTTGGTAAAATAATTGAAAGTATTCTTCTGTTCTTCTATTTATTTTTTTTCTCTAACTTCAGGTATGATAACAAGAAAATATCGCCAGTCTTTATATTAAATAAAAGGATAATCAGATACATATCTTCATCAGATAAACCGTTAAAAACATGATTATGGTTATTTCTCCTGACTATTAACCATGGTAGCATCTCAAAACACAACCGGTATATATGCATGTATGGAAATTTCTTTGATGAATCTTTTCGTTTGTTGTCATTCACTGTCTTATTTTATTTTACTGAAAAGCGTCAAAAAATGAATGACCTACTTCTGTTTCGTTAAAAAAAGAATCTTTAATAGCACATGCGAAATTTATGCACCAATTTGTACACATGGGGGAGCTGAAATTCTCGACAAAGTTCCACTATAATTCACTCCCTCGATGCAGTAATAACTCATGTTCTGTTCATTTCCCACAATGTTCGGTCATTTCCTCTACTTTCCTGTATTTCAATTACGTGCGGATCAATAATCGCAATTTTCGTCGACAATTTGGCCAATTGTCTGCTGTACTAAGTCGTCGTAAAAACGGAGAATGAGAAACACAAGTTGATAAATTGTGCTATGTAAACACCAATAATAGATGGAAATTGTCCAATTACCTCGCAATCGGTATTCTAAAATAGGGGGCCAATTTTCAGATGTTGTAGAACCTAGCTTGTCTCGTCAACTAAGAGTAACTTGCAATGGTTCGTGCATTTTTTTTTCTGTGTAGGTTTGCCGGAAAGAGACGCATTTATTATTCATAAATGTAATCTTATTATAAATTATTTACCAAGTCTCGGGAAATGTTTTTAAGCTCGCCTAAACGGCGTCATTCCCCAACTTTCAGCTGTCATTTTTCTTAAGTTTTAATAGTGTTAACAAGTTAGACCTTGTTACACGTACTTAACTACTTTGCATCTAGACGTAAAATAGAAGAAAGAACATCACTATGACAAAGTGAATTGATACAGTACAACATTTAGATGTAAACTTATGGTTTTATGTGAGTCTTTTACATTGGTTGATGTTTACACCTTTTTTTTCAATTTATGTGATTTTCTTGTATTTCAGGTTTGCATCGCTGATTATAATGAAGAAACAGGAAGGGAAACTCTAGAAGAACTGAAATTAAAGTACGGGGACGGCAGAGTTATCTTCTCCAAATGTAATGTCACATCTCAGGATGGTTTTGAAGGTACATGCATCATTGGTTGTCCTGGAAACACAAACTGAATCAACAATTTGTCGATATCGTGTAACTGTTTTATCGTCTTAAGTTTATTTAATACAATCATTTGATAATTTAACTACTTTAATGACTTCTAAATTCAATATTTGCGTCTAATTGAACACTTCATCAGCACCAATCTATATTTAAGTCTCTAGAATGGTTTATAAAAGAGGGTTAGATTCAAAAATAGGCAAAGGCTGAAATGAAAAATTCATGGATAGTGAACCAAAGTCTGTCGTTACCTTCCATCCTTTTTGGATTCTTTGGTTTGTTAATTAGCCTTACATTAATAGTTCATTAGTGGTCATTTTAATTGACGACGGTTTCAAACAGTTACTTACAGCTGTTACAATTACAAGCAATCCAATTTACTCACAACCGATACATCGAGAACTACGGAAGGGATTACGTCCTTAAGGTAAAGTCCATGTAATGGTTCCGCTTTGTCTTGGACCACTTAACCCCTACCAAGATAACCAAGGTACCCTAATGAAACATTGGGAAATCTTGGTTATCTCTGTGAAAGGCCATAAGGTCCGAAATGTAGCGGAACCATTACAGGGACTTTACCTAAACTGATTTTAAATACCAAGAATCCTTATCAAGTTTTAACATTTGTTTGAAATAGTTTGATGCTAATTTCTTGTGAACAAAGTTTTCAGAAGACACCCGATTTAAATCTGAATACCGTTTAAGACAATTTCAACGAATGTTTTTTAGTAAAGCATGTGACTCAAATAAATATATCCATAAAAAAGAAAGCATTTATAAAAATAACAAATGTTATCAAGATTGAGGGAAATGTTGTTTGTGACGTTATGTGTGTTACAAATGTTTAACTTATGTTTACTTCAAATGTTTGAATTATGTCTACTTCAAATGGTTGAATTGTGTCTACATCAAATGGTTGAATTATGTTTGTGTGTTTTAATTTGATTTCTCAATAGTATTTATCTGTTGAGCTATTTCTTATAAGTCAGTTTGGATACCAGCAGAAGGAACAAGTATTCTGGCATTTGCGCATTTCCAATAATAGCTCTATGCAAATCATGAAATGTCTAATATCATCATTAATTGTCGCCAATTCATTATTCAGTATGGCCTTGCAAAACACGTTGTTAATAATAATGACATTGCATCGATAGATGAATAGCTTGGAAAAGCAGCTGCGAGGACTCTCACATAACTACTTGAACCCTTCATTTGTATTAAGTACTATTTAACTCGCGTTCCGGTATTTATATTCAAAACAATTAATTAGTGTTTGCAGACTGTCAAACAGGCTAATAACTATAGTTTATAACAATCAGTCAAGACCAATCAGACAATCAGGTACTGTATAATATAAATTGACCGGGTATGATAATTACTGACATTAGCGCTATCTAAACGAACAAATACAGAACCCAGCTGCTAAAATATGGCAGACCCAGCATTCCGGGTTCGGTTATCTCGCCGATATGAATTCCATGGTATGCTAACAAGCTGGATTTCAGTGTTGACTCAATCTTTCAAATATTTTATATTTATTACCAGAAAATTGCGTTAATTCATTTCAAGACATATCTGCTGTTTAGACAGTTTATCATACTCTAGAAAAAACAAACAAAAATAATGACAACATCAACTTTATTTTGGGTTTTCTCCGTGTACCGCAATGCAAGCGTTTTATTGTGCAGCTGCAAACTTAGATTGCGCCTGCAATGCTAGATCAGGTTTCACCATTCGGAACACCTCGCCCGTTTCTAGGTTAAGAAAAGGTTAAGGTGTTCCGAATGCAGTTTTCACGACCGTCTCAGTAAGACAGATAAGACATATTATATTCCAAAATGTCCTGGGAAAGACGTGAATAAATGCAAATCTTAATCATTTTTAGGCAGAATTTCATAATTGTAGCATGGCGCCAAAGAAATAGTTCCTCGTCAGTACTGCGTATGGTTTTCAAAATGGCGCCAATCAAATATAATGGGAGATTAATGCCTTCATTAAATAGGCCTACAGCATTATTTTTTCCTCAAGCTGAATTCTAATGATGTTATGTTGATATATATTACAGCAACATTCCGAACAACCAAAGAGACGTTTGGTTCTATAAATATCGTGGTGAACAACGCCGGGGTCGGCGGCGAAAATGACGACAACTGGGAACGTACTGTAGACGTCAACATGGTGAGTACCCAACTGGTAATATTCAGCTCGGCGGATGTACCAACAGACAGATCATTACAGGCTGAATGATATATATGTCCAATATATCCACAGAAGGCATACAAAAATTTTTAAATCCGCAAATAGACAGACATACACCATTACAAACTGATCAACAGATTAGCATATCTATAAAAAGACTGTACAGTAGATAGGCGGGACATTAGAGACATATCCGCATTTACATTGTAGCAAACAAGATGGGCTACAGGCAGGTCCACATGACAGGCACAATAATGTGCAATGGATTGAACAGCATTTAAAAATATTTTGTAGATGGTCGCTTCAGCGCAATTAGTAAATACCCTCACTGCATTTTGATGCTACATACTAACCTTGAATCCAAAGCGGTCTGGCACGAAAGGTGGGTCAAATAATGCATCACTATATATTTCGTGGGTCATATATTACTATATATAATTTCGGCTGCCTTCGGCAGCCTATTATTATATTATTTTTCCGATGTCATTTGCGTTACTGCGGTCCTACGTCAACAATGTTTCTTCATTTTAAAAAAAATCATGTGTGGACATTTTATGGCATGAGGTGAAAGAGAAATCTTATGAAAATACATTAACTTAAAATGAAAACTTAAAAAAGGTTTATTTTTCTGTAAACTTAGTTTTTCCAGGTCAAAGGGTTTGGTCATTATATCACTATATACATGTATATAATACAAGGAATACTATTCCCGATTGACCAAGAATCATACCCTCCTTGGAAAAATGTCAATATCTCAGTCATTTATGATAGTATATTCAAATATTTTGCACCTATCGCAAGCGTATACATTTATGTACAGAAATTTAAAACTTTCTTACACATGCAAACGTTATCATCATGCAACGAAATCCGCTTTGCGAAACTTACCCCATTTTTTTTTTAGAATTCTTGAAAATAAGGGCTAGTTTCGCAATACAGGTTTAGTTGCAGGAAACTTGCGTTTGAAACTTGCCTTAAAGTGCTCGGTGTAATCACTTCGAGATGAAGTTTATATGTGAGAGGCTGTATATGCCAATATATACCACAAACACAGTATTGTGGAAATTTATTTTAAATGACGAAAGGCAGATAATAAAGAGTAAACAATAATTAACATAACACAAATCATGTTCAAGGCTCACCACATAGGTGACTAATATAAAACCGCCTGGGTAAAACCACCATGTAGATAAAAAAGTAAACAATTTAAACATTACACGAATCATATAATCAAGGCTCGCCACAAAAGGTGACTAATATAAACCGCCATCATATTAAAGGCTAACACATAGGTGAATATAATAATAATAATAATAATAATAATATATAATAAAAAATAATAATAAAATAATATAATATAATAATACACGAATGGTAATTTAAAATAAAATGTAATTCAAGACAAAGAAAATATGATTAGTACGGGGGTAGCTACGGAGGACTGAGGGAAAACACTGCTTATGCCGATAATCTTTTCAAGAATCCTAACTGGTCACTCTTTATAACCTATGACTCTCTAATAACGATAGCGGGGTTGCCTCAAACTATTCTATCAAAAAGGCTTTCAGGGGGCGACTCAAAAATATTTAACTATGCTAAATGTCATTTGCATGTGTTAAAATGTTGTGCTTCTCTATTACATAAATGTATACGCTTACGATAGGTGCAAAGTATTCAAAGATAGCACCATAAATGCCTGTATTACTGGCATTGTTCTAAGGAGGGTATGAATCTTGGTCAATCGGGTGTAGTATCCCTTGTTTTATATATAGAGATATATGACCCGTCTTTCGTGAAAGACCCCTTTGCTCAAGATCATACTTTTCGAGCGTGTTCAATTGTAAATCCCAAGACTTGTACCTTAATATCCGGCTATTGATGGTGATTTAATAATATGAAACTTGTAACATAATAAGTATTAAATGTTCATTCTTTTTTGAGAGGTTTTTTTCTAACAGACATAATTTTCTAAAAATTTGCATATAAGTACTTTAGAATTTAACTAAAAGAAATATCAAAAAGTCACCATGCTTGTTTTAGAGATCAAGCTTATGTTAGAGCAACACTATTTGCTAAAATTTGTTGAAAAAACATGGCATTAAAAATAAGAAAAAATTCGTTTCTAAAATATTAAAATGATATTTGTAAAATAGTTTTATCACCATTTCTAACTTATAATGTATTCCATAAGTTACAGATAAAATTTTTGTCAAATATGCATTGAAAATACAAAACGGGCATAATCTCATTTGTGCCCGGACCAAAATGTATACAAAAACTACCCCAAAACTGTGAATTTTATACATATTTTTCTAAATAAAAAAAAATCAACGGACATACTTCCTTTATTTTTCAGAGTCAGTTTTCTGATATAAATGCTTTCTGAAAATGTAAAAAAATGCATACCTCACCAGGTTTTTTTTCTAGAACTGCCTTTTTATTGATTTTTTTTTTGCCGGAATTTGCATAAAACATTAAAATGTGACTTTTTGTGACCTTCAAAATTTGGCAAATATCCTTTTGGTGATATTCTTAATTCATGAATCTTTGGGCTTTCTTCTATCATTCTACTTAAAATAAATGAGAAATTAAGAAAAAAAAAAAAAAAAAAAAAAAAAAAAAAAAAATCAAAATCAGCTGTAACCCGCTGAAACGTCCTTTAATGACTAGGTTGTTGCCAGTAGCACTCTTTGATCGGCGATAAATGAAATTAGCAAACTTGCTTGTTGCATTTGTTTCGGCAGCCATTTTACGCTTCCGTAAAACCAAGCTTTAGTATAGTGATATATGATCCACCTTTCGTGCTAGACCCCTTTGCTTGAATCGCCCCAAATGTATCATATCTTTTCATGTATACATAAAATTTAAGAAGAATAAGAAAAAATCCATGCAAATTGTGAAATGTATATCAGTAGGGAGAATTCTCTCCTTTTCCATAACATGAGACACAATAAGGGGGTCAGATTTTAAAGATTGGAACGGAAAGTTGCCAATTTTTAACTACTGACATGCAGTTGGTCTGGCTGATACACAAAGCTAATTATCAGATAACTGTCTCTGTATCCATGCTCGATTTCACTTGGAAATGAGCTATCTTCTGGGTCATGAAGATGAATAGAAACTAATTAAGGTTCTTTTTTTTGTGATAACAAAATAGAAGTGTTTACATACAGACGCAAGCTTCGGGCTTCAGGCCCCGTGTTCTCGAAAATATATAAGTACAATCTCAGGCTCAAATCTGAGAATCATAATCAATGGGCATAATTTGAGTTTGAGTATGAAAATCATACATAAGTACCATTTTTATTTTCGAGAAAACGAGACATAGTCTCAATCCCCTTAATTCCACAGATGTTTTCTTGGATTTTCCATACATATTTTCGACAGAATATGATCATTTCTCAATGGTCTTGTTTGCTCCATTCTTTGGTTTGGGGTCAATGTTACAGCGACAGTATTTTAGATATTTCATGTCATTTGTCTACATAGGAGCGCTGCCTCACTGCAGTATCATACCGTTGACATGTGGCATGATACTACACCCAGTCCATTATTTTGACCGAGCCAAACATTCCTGGAACTATCATATATTCTGAACAATAAATAAGGCAACTTTTAACCAGTTGGTTCGTCGCGGCCGGGATTCGAACCCACGACCTCCTAATTTTGAAGCGGACGCTTTTCCAACTCGGTAATCGCAACTGGTATATCTAATAGTATTTGCTGTCGTCGTTGACGACGATGATGGTGGTGCCTACATTGATGATTAAAAGCCTTTAATACTTTTTTTCTGTATTTCAGAAGGGGACGCTACGCGGAACCAGGCTTGGAATGCGCTACCTCAGTAAGGACAACGGTGGAAATGGAGGCATCATCATTAACATGGCTTCCGCCGCAGGTGCGCGAGATTTGCTCATAGTTTACGCACCTGTTTTTGACTGATGTTTAATTCGAATCGTTTGTGTCGTATTCTGTATACAAACTTGCATAAATACGCGGAGAGGATTTGCAAGCGCAAATAATTTAATTGTTTAGGGCTTTTCTCATTTTATTAAAGTTTATATTCTGTTCTATACTACCCAAAGTTTGCTAAGCACCAAGAGAATATCTTATAACCTATTTTGCCTATAGTTGAAATGTTTTCATAAAAAGTATGTACATTTTTTATCATAAGTAAAAAAGTAAGATTTTGATTTTGTTATACGTTATGTTGTAGCTCTTGAATTCGATAACCATTATCAAAGAGCAAATCTTTCTCAATGTTGTGCAAAATATGTGGTGCATAGTTAACTATGAGTAGTAAATATAACATGAAATTTCGTCACATTTTCACATTTCGTCACTCGGTGTTATCTTATAGTCTTATAGATGAACTTTCAATTCAAACGAAATTTAACTTATTCACTGAGGATCACACATATTTGAGAAGAATATAAGCATTCAACTGTAAATGTATATGCAAATTTCATCAAATTTTTAATTTGGGATAACGACAATGTAAAAGGGAAATAAAATCCATTGCACGCGGTAAGTTTCCTTGGTTACAGGTCTGAACCCAAATCCATTTTCCCCCGTGTATGGCTGCACAAAGGCTGGAGTGATTCACGCGACGCGCTGCTACGCGGTAAGCTGTTCATTTCCGGTTACGTTTTCTCTATTTCTGACCAAATAGCAAAATAAGTAGAATAATAGGCAATACATTCTTTCACTTAGTCCAGAAGTATGAAAATCGAGATAAAAAATTAGTTGATCGTAAATTACTTGTTTTATTGTATTTATGTCCTCCTTGTTTATATGGAAGAGCCGTAGTATGTTGTCCGCTGTTATTTTGTCTGCCCGTCACAAATCGTGTCCACTTAGTTACTCTTTAATCCCTCTCGGATATAATGAAACTTTGCTCGAATGTCAACCATAGGTCGTGAGACGAAGTGCTTAGTAAACGTTTCGATGACGTGACTTGGTTAATGTAATAATGAAGTCAGTGTGGATGTTAATGGTCTAGTGTTACTGAATGAGACATTTGTACTTGTGGAAAACTGAAAATATACATCCAATTATAGTGTAATCAGTCTCAATCAGCTGTCATTCGAGGTGGGGGTTCTTACATGGCCGAGTGGGTTATAACATCACTTTGACAATAATAATACTGGCCTCGAATATATCATATGAAGAGGCGTTCCATTGTTAGTCGGAAGGTCGATAACTCTGCTCATGTTTCCCTCACAGTCCTCTCCTCGATTACGTCACGCTACGCTACTTTAACATTGTACAGAGTACATCGTCTACAACACATACATATTTATAATAATATTGTCAACGTATATAAAAATATAGCATAATTATTCAGTATGTTGGTTTTATAATAAATCAGCCTCTTAAACGACACTTGACCCCCAACCCCCCGCCCATCAACACTAGTAATGCTTCTGCTTAAGAAACCGCGAATTAATTAAAAACAATAAACCTTTTTTTTTCAGATCTCAGAGGATGCTGTGAAGTCAGGGATACGCCTAAACGTTCTGTGTCCTGCCTTTGTTGACACGCCCATGTTGCGTAATCTAATGTCAGGAGACCCAAGCCAAACTTCCGGCTCCGCTGACGAGAAGGCGGAACAGGAAAAAGTAAAAGCATTCGTCGAATATGTTGGAATTATGACGTAAGTTTATTTCTAGATTATATCTGATATTCATCTTGAAACCATTTTTTTTTTTAAATTATTTATTTGCGGGCAGACTAACATTTTGCTTGAAAAAGTTCATACTCAGTTTGCTTTCCACCATCCACCACTCTTCTGCTGGGTACTTTCTCTTTACTTGTTCATATACTTCGTAGGAATACAATAAATGTTGGGCTTTTACAGGCAGAAATATACAAAGTTTGTTAAATCTGTAAATACTTACTTTCATCATGAATTTTAGATGGAATGTGCCGGGCCCGTCACTAAAATAATTTAGCCGCGGATGACTGCTTACAACCTTTGCCCATAACATCGAAAATATTTTTTCCTACTTTTTTAAAATATTAAAAAAATGAAATCTAAATGTGTCATATTATGGACGTTGCTATGGTGAATGTTTAGAAAAGCAGCATAATTATCATCGAAAGTATAATTTATAATGTTATCAATAATTCATAAATTGTAAGTTTTTATTATTTTATTTAAAGAACAATTACATGTTTCTTTGTCAATTTTATCTTTAAATAGGCCTATTCACCATGGGATAGGCAATACCCAGTATATTTCGCTGATTTAAACTGGCCAGTCAGTAACTCGGGAAAATATCAAACGTATGTGTATTTCCCTCTTAACAATGTGTCACGTGAAATTATACGCCAGCATGTTCGGGAAATGCTCGTTGATTTACGTAGGTTTACGTCTCAGTTCGGAGTGAAATGGTTTATTGTTCTTTCTGCAGTAGATTCATTTTTAGAGTTTTATTACAAAATACAAAAAGGCGTTTAGCCCATGCATATACAATATTTGCGATAACATATTAAATATAAACTTCCGTCAATATATACAATTACGCATTTACACTGAAACACCTAGCATACTTATAACTTGATTTATATATGTATATTTACATTTACATACTCATACAACATATGGGAATCTCATTGGACCATTTTGTGTTTCCTTAGTCTATTTTGTTTTAAAGAAAACTCATAATCAAACACGTTTAACCGGTAACAAAAATTACATTTCATTTATACATGTATAATTATGTAGTGGAAATGATAACCGATATTGTATAATTCTAAATCAGTTGTAAAACGCACCGTCTTACTCGGCAATCTCCCTTAACAAGTAATAACAGTAAATGTAGTAGAGCGACAATTTTGATATATTATTATTGATAATGTAATAAACTTTTAGTGAAACACAATATTAAGTGTAGTGCTGTCGGATGTCTGTTTAAATCCGGGTACTGTAGTACACGAAAAGCATAAGATTTTTCAATACCAGCTCAGGTACCACGTAGATGCTTGCTGGACACCGCCCGATAGATATTCTGCTATTATAGGATAGTTGTGTCTCAGATTTAATAAGTTTCATTTTATTTATATAATTATTCTAAAGATTTATCGTTTTCTGCATTGAAAACCCGACTTTCGACTGATTTTACATTGGCTTGTCGAATACATTATTTGAATTGATTAACACTTAATTTAAAATATATTGGGGGGGTTTTAATTTTTAGAAATTTTCAAAGTCTTTATTTAAAAATCCATTAATTTAACTGAATTTATTAAGTCAAAAGTCAGAGACCCCCCCCCCCGTTTTCTGACGTATATCTTTTAAAAGATACATCCCAGCAAGTAACAAATAACGCTGCGAGGATTTCAGTTATACAGTTATTTCCCTTGTTCTAATAAACGACGTCCAGTTTCAGAAACACCATAAAACTGTAATTTCGATATTAAGTAGTTGCATTTGTTTTTCAAAATGTACTTGTATTTATCACCACAATTTTTCATTTTAATACTTTACAAGTTCTTTGTCTATTAAAAGGTTTCCATATTAATTAACCTGTTAAAAACACATAGCAATTAAATGTTAGTGATTCAAATCTACAATAAAATGAAATATTGTACACGTGAAATGAAAGGGTATCAAATAACAGCTTAATATACCGTTATGTTGCAGTATTGAAGAAGTGAGCAAAATATTCATAGACATGCTGGCAGACGACACCAGAAATGGCGCCATAATGAAGTGCGGGAAGAACACTGGGACCTCATACTGCACGATTAAGATAGACAACTGTGACTAGGCAACAGTATCTAGGCAATGGCCGCATTTGGCTTGTCGTTTGGTCGTTCACTATCAGGAGACATCCAGTGCGCATGCATCGCTAGATGGAAAAGCGAGACTGCAGAGATGGGCTGATTTACCCAATTGTTATATGCACGTGATTAATCAACAAGTACACCACAGAATACATTAAAATCATATATCTAAATAAAATTGATATTTTCAATATTTTTTTCTCATTATTTATGATATTTGTAAATTTGTGATCTTATTGTTCTTTATATAGATGCATATTTAAAGCTAAATTCACTTTAAGTCAATAGTTTAAAATATTTATTTAAGATATTTTAGATTTTATTTTCATTAAATTTTAATTCATTTTTGGCCGTGGCAAGTATATGTCACATAATATATAGATATGCTTCAGGGAACTCTAGTGTATGGTACTTTGACTGGTGATTTTATATGAATATTGTTAAAAGGGGGCTAAATTGTCAAGGACACGCCCAGCATTACTGAACTAAAAATAGGCTAATATAAAGACCTGGAAGCACATTTAAAAATTATGCCCGTTTTCAAACGTTGTTCCACTTTTCGCTACTTGTTTGATATAACAGCATCGAGTTAGTTAAATGCGATGGAGCCCTGTATTTGTCTATATAGGTTTCACTCAGCCCAGTCAAAGTCCTACACCTTGGCGGTCCAAGGTTTGTACTTGATATTAGAACTGATTTCCTCGCGGGAATCCGGTTATCCAATGTGTTGTTTAAACTGTGTATCGAACCATTGAGTTGTGTACGAAATATGGCGCCAGCAGATATCAAGATCTCATTTTGCTCGTGATTTGTGAACTGAGCGTACGAATTACTTGGTAGTGTTTTTAAAAGAAGTGTGAAACATTGTAGGAAATCAAGTGTTAGTATCATTCATCATCAAAGTATAACTAAATCTTCTTGGTTTTTTGTTTCTTGAAAACGTAGTGGATACTTGTTGAATGTAAAATCGTATTTCTTTCAATTGTTGTCATAGAAAACACAATATATCAAAAGAAAAACATTTTTTTTTAAAAAAATTTCCGTTTTCCGCATTTTCCTACTTTCGGTTAAAGTATCTCCTTTCGTGGAGATACCGTTTAATTTACCTCTTTGTTACTCAAGATATTATTTTCTTCTGTGTCTGATTATCAGTAGTTTCACCAAAAACATGGAATAATTCATTGTAATGATTTTGCGTTTAAAATCATAGCTGGCCTAATTCACATTATATATTTTGTATCCCATCTGCAATAGTTGATTTTTATCTGTATGAATGTGTATTGATGTAATGTAATATTTATTTTAAGATTGAGATATTCTAGAAAGACTATTTTTTGTTTGCGATTTCGAGTAGACAATCACTGTATTGTTAAACATCAAAATCATCACTTAATTTATCACTTTACGGAATAAATTTATCGAGTACTGTAATGTTTGTTCTTTTGTTGTCTGTTGTCTTATCCTGAACGAGTAATGCAGTAATACACGCTCGGATCCAGAGGGGGCGGGGAGGGGTCCGAAAAATCCAAGAGAATGGGAGGAAATCAGAGAAGAATCCCTAAAAATGTACCGCGCCAGACATACAAAAACTTCCGTAGTCTTAACTCACGTATAGCGATTGTCATAGTTGGCCACACACCCAACTGTCGCCCCCCACCCACTGATATAAAGGCTGGATCATCGCATGTACTATATAATTATTATATACTATAAATATGGATCCGCGCATGTACTATATAATTATTATATATTATAAATATGGATCCGCGCATGTACTATATAATTATTATATATATAAATATGGATCCTCGCATGTACTATATAATTATTATATACTATAAATATGGATCCGCGCATGTACTATATAATTATTATATACTATAAATATGGATCCGCGCATGTACTATATAATTATTATATACTATAAAGGCTGGATCATCGCATGTACTATATAATTATTATATACTATTAATATGGATCCGCGCATGTACTATATAATTATTATATACAAAATATGGATCCGCGCATGTACTATATAATTATTATATATTATAAATATGGATCCTCGCATGTACTATATAATTATTATATACTATAAATATGGATCCTCGCATGTACTATATAATTATCATATATTATAAATATGGATCCGCGCATGTACTATATAATTATTATATATTATAAATATGGATCCTCGCATGTACTATATAATTATTATATACTATAAATATGGATCCTCGCATGTACTATATAATTATCATATACTATAAATATGGATCCTCGCATGTACTATATAATTATCATATACTATAAATATGGATCCTCGCATGTACTATATAATTATTATATACTATAAATATGGATCCTCGCATGTACTATATAATTATTATATACTATAAATATGGATCCGCGCATGTACTATATAATTATTATATACTATAAATATGGATCCGCGCATGTACTATATAATTATATATACTATAAATATGGATCCGCGCATGTACTATATAATTATCATATACTATAAATATGGATCCGCGCATGTACTATATAATTATCATATACTATAAATATGGATCTGCGCATGTACTATATAATTATCATATACTTTAAATATGGATCCTCGCATATACTATATAATTATCATATACTATAAATATGGAATGTACTATATAATTATCATATACTATAAATATGGATCCTCGCATGTACTATATAATTATCATATACTATAAATATGGATCCTCGCATGTACTATATAATTATCATATACTATAAATATGGATCCTCGCATGTACTATATAATTATCATATACTATAAATATGGATCCACATAAATATGGATCCTCGCATGTACTATATAATTATCATATACTATAAATATGGATCCGCGCATGTACTATATAATTATCATATACCATAAATATGGATCCGCGCATGTACTATATAATTATTATATACTATAAATATCGACAGTGCTAGATCTCTCTATCGTTAAGCAATGATATGAATCCTAACTAGTTCGGCAGTAGGCGATCGAACCCACGGCTACCCTTCCTGAGGTGAAGTCTCTATAGCAACAATTCCATACACGGCTATATTATATATCAGCGGTAAACAGTCGAATATGACATGCCATAATGGACAAAAAGTAAAGAAAGCAAAATACATAGAGGATATTTGTTTTAAGTGGTTATAGAATGTTGCAATTTCATTATTTCCACGAGCGCGAACACACGTGGAAAATATTAAAATTGTATCACTTTTCGATAGCCACTTAAAACGCATTTTCTTTTTTATGCTAACTGATAACGAAAGCATTGGAACTACTTTGTGTATTCCATCCTGATCATACGCGGATGAATCTATGTGAATGTTAGCCATTTGCGGCGATAGTTTAGAAAAAACATTAGAGGAGTAAGACGATAGCTTTCGCCCTAAAAACACGCGAGGATTGTTAAGTCTCGCATGTATAATCAGATATTTTTAGAATTATAGAGTTGTCGCGAGTTTAAGAGGAGAGGATTAATTGGCCGATCAGACACCGCAGTAGATAAATAAACATGTGTTTAACAGGAATTATATTAAATAACGTAACAGACCATTCAAACGTCGCGTTTAAATTTTTTAATATCGCCCATACAAGCATGAATACGTATTACAGTTTGTAATTAACATCTTTGAGACGGATATGTGGTTCACACAACATGGGGCAGCCGTCCGTTGATACTTCTGGGTCACACGGGACCTGTTTCCTAGGGAATGGAACAGCTCTGTGTTTCCCTAGGGCATTGTACTGGAGCTGGGACAAGAAACTTCTGTTGTCATCGTAACTATCGTCGTACCCCTCCTTCTTGAGGTCGTCGTTTGGAAGCCATTTAGAACTCGGCCTCCTCACCGAGTATAGCTTCTGTGTGGAGAAAACAGGGAAGGCGTTTGTTGAAAATATCTGTAATTAACTGTACAACCATTTTTCACTGCAACACGTCTGTGAGCACATTAACGCAATAGGCAAATTCAAATAAATGGATTTATTGCTAGACGCGTGCAAGCAAACACCAAAACGCTATTAAAAAGAAATATATCAAGTAAACATAGCAAAACACCAGATTACATATATTTCCTGACATGTTTGAAGGTCCCCTGGATGGGGGCCACAATATTATTAAGTTTTCAGCAAGTAAATGAATGTGCAGCTTTTAAAATAAAAAAATACCAAATTTTGATGTTAAACATAAATCAATCAGTTATATCAAAATGTGGGTGATTTTTTGTTATAATATTAATACCACGTTTATCAGTGTCCTACATATATACCAAATATTACATAAAAGGAACAAAAACATTTTTTAATCAATTATTTGATATTGATAAAATATGCACTTTAAATATAGTACTATAATGGTTTCAGCATGTTAGTTAATGTATGTGTTAAATTGACCAGGTATACTGAATATTATTGTGTAAAACATAGATGGTCATGGGTCATAACGACTTAAATCATCTTGATAGTTTGTTATTTGCAAATTGTATGCATTCAATATAAATCCATCTATCTACATGTATATATTTTCTTACCTGTTTGATGGTTCCCGGGGTGCGGGCCCAGGTGACGATGAACACCAGCAGTATTGGAAGCACAATACCCAGGGCCAGGCACCAGCCCACAACCTCGGCGTAGGCCGGGTACCGGTAGAGACCGTATCTTGGCGGTTTATATCGGATGAAGGACAGGATGATCAGGAACTGTAACACAACAAATCAGTGAAGTTCATATTTGTATTTAGTTAATCATTATTACTAATACCTGATGAAATACTGTGTTACATGTATATCAGTGAGATAAAATCCTTATCTCTCAGTGTGAGTGATATAATAGATCTGCCGGAACTACTTTTTTACTTATACAGGGTATGTATAAGGGTATGTATAGCAGAAATTATCACAAAATAAAAAGAAAATATGTTTGTTTTGATTGAATATGGATTGTATCTCATCTAGAAGTGACCATTTTTTCGTTAAAAAAAAACAACAACAACAAGAGAACTCCTCTATATTACAGAAAGTCTTGATTTTATTTCCAAAAATAATAATAATAATAATAATAATAATGATAATGATAATAATAGTAATGATAATAATATTTTTCTTTTTAGAGGATAACATATTTGGCAATGCCATTCTTCCATATGGTCCTCTTCACAATTATATAATTCAATTTGTAGGTATTGAAAGTGAAAAAATATCACTTACATACAACAAATGATGAAAATCATTTAAAATATCGTCAACATATGTAAATTATCTAAATGGAATTATCATTTTTGTTTTTGTTTTGTAGAATCATTTTTAAAAATTTATACAAAAGAATTAATGATTTTGATGATAAAATCTAAATAAATGATTCAAAAATAATATTTATCTTGAAAACTGTCGAAAATAGAAGTGTGAATTGTATCAAAATAAACAACGATATATGTTTAACAATATCTGCATTTAAAGTTATGCATAATTGACATTCTCATAACTGTATTTTCAAACATCTTTTAGAAGACACAATTGACTTGCATTTCTTTATTTTCAATGGAAGCGAGTTCCATAGCTTTGGGACAACAACTGCAAAAGATTTACTATATGATAAGTCAGTTTGATTTTTCAAATATTAAGGATGAAGGCCTAGAGAGACCTATTTTTAGAATAAAGCGCGCTGCTCGTTTTTGTATTTTTTCAATTTGTACACTATTTACTGAGCTTGGTCCGCCCCATATCCAACACTCATAATCAAACAAGGGAAAATACTTCATTAATAAAACTTTTACGGGACACGTGTGATGATATTAACTGCTCAAACCATTAACTGACATTAATTTTGAAAGGGTCTTTCACCACTCACTTTGTGTACTTTGTAAGATCACATTCCTAGATAATCGAAAAGTTACACATTTGTAACTCCTGTTTCGCATATGATCACAATTGTAACATGTGTTACAATTAAAAGGGTGACAAAATTAATTCAATTTTTACATAGGGAAAATATGTATATTTCATGTATCTATCGAAATTTGAACAATAAGTATCATATCCAAGAACAATTTTATAGTTACGTGCACACATGCTGTAACAGTGTCTTGATCCTGCGAAGGTTTGTGTAACTTGAAAAATAGATTTCTCAATGCCTTTTTAACACCGAGACTTGAAAATGATTGAAAGCAAACACGGTGACTTGTTTAAGTGATATACAATGAACTATCATATAAAGATATCGGTCTGTGATATATCCGAGAAGACTGAAGTGTACATCGGAAATCAAGTGCAGAACGGCAAGATATTTGACGACCGTGTGTAACCCTTTCTCGCTCAGTGTTGCTTCGTCTTGCTCTTCCTCGCCAAGTTTTGTTATCAATGCAATAACAAGGCCAAAAGTACCGATGAATAAGACGCCATCTGGAATATGTGTTGCCATTAGATATATGATCTATATCCGTATTTCGTCCAGATCAATAGCATAGTAGTGCAATGTATAGAAGAGAGAGAGAGAGAGAGAGAGAGAGAGAGAGAGGAGGGGGTGCTTAAGAATATCTCTTTTCACACAACTTGAAGATTTGAAAGCCAACTTTCATCAAAAAACATATGTATACACTGGCTGTGTGACGAAATGTCTCAAAAATAGTTGCTAAACAAGGTCAAAACTTGACTCCAGCAATAACTGACTACAGAAGCGTACGAGCATTGACGAAGCGATTCCTATACTGCCCCCGAATCTGTTCGGTCAAAGGTATTACTGAAAATTACCAGAAGTGCTATGGGTGTACAGATGGCAGCGTTGAACCTGAGGATGTGAGGTAGCGGTCTGCCCAGCATCAGACTGAGGTCGCGGCTTACTCTGTCAGTACCTGGAACATGCGATGGGATTCACGTATCATACTGACAACTTTGGAAAATACATTGCTATATAACAATTGTACGATATGAATATACAATTTCCAGTATTATTTGACGGCGAAGAGCAAATAAGAAAAATCAGAAGGCATTAATCATTTTAATAATAAAACTTAAAACACCGTCCCCGATGGCCGAGTGGTTAGACCGCATCGGGAGGCGAGGTCGTGGGTTCTATTCCCGGCTGCGACATACCAAAGTCGTAAAAATGGTATGTGTGGCAGCACTATATCTGTCTTCAGTAGACATCGTCCCCAACTGAATGACATATTGTCGGTGGGACGTTAAACCCAACAAACAAACAAAACTTAAAAATATTTGTTTTACGTTGGTTGAAATTAAGTCCGTTTCGAGATATTAAGGCAGTGGTCAATGTTCACTGGCACATGGCCATAGCACAATTGTAAATTAAACTGCTTAGCACCATCACATGTCACTTTCGTTCAATAAAATATATTGCACAAGTACATAAAAAAGTCTTGCACAAGTACTCATATGGCATCTTCCTACAATCAAATATCTTGCACAAGTACAGTGTGCATACATGGCACCTTCCTTCAATAAAATGTCATGCACAAGTACATACATAGCACCTTCCTACAATAAAATGTCATGCACAAGTACATACATGGCACCTTCCTTCAATAAAATGTCTTGCACAAGTTCATACATGGCACCTTCCTACAATAAAATGTCAAGTAAATACATGGCACCTTCCTACAATAAAATGTCTTGCACAAGTACATACATGACACCTTCCTTAAATAAAATGTCTTGCACAAGTACATACATGACACCTTTCTTAAATAAAATGCCTTACACAAGTACAGCAAAACCTCAGTAATAAGATCACACTGAGGATTTCTGTTTGGTCTTAATAATGAGGTGGTCTGACAAATTGAGTTTCAGTTAAAACGAAATAGGGAAAAAACGTCCAGAAAATAGTGGTCTTAATAGTGAGGTGGTTTTATATGGAGGTGCTCTTTACATGAGGCTTTGCTGTACATACATGGCTCCTTCGCGTCTTACAATAAAACGACAAAATGTTAACTAGGACATTAATAGTTTTCAAATGCAAGTTATGCCTGATATTTGGGTAAAATATTGATTTGGCTTGACCTGTCTATTCAGCTTGCGTCCATCGTGTTTAGCAATTGTTTGGAAGAGTTTACCATCGCCGCGACATTAGGTTAGTTTTACAATCGTGAAATGAAATACAGGTATTGTGTTAAAACATTGAAATAAATATTTTCATAAAAAGAACCTCGAGGTATTGATTTTGAAAATGTAAGTTTTAGTTATTGTTTATTTTTTTTATTTTATGGAATTTATCACATGCGGCGCCGCGAAGCAGCGTTGCGATAAATTGATAAAGTTTATTTATTTACAATGTGTCACACACGCTATACAGCTTTACCTTTAACATACCCCACTAAAGCGTTGTGTCATTTATTATGTATACATGTTTTTTAGAATAATTTAATTCAATTAAGTTCAAACTTTTGTTTTGTTAGACTGGAAAACAAGTTTTTACAACATAGACTGATCCCTCTCGATGGTTTCTGGGTTGGACCAGAACTTGGCCATGGAAAATTCTTTGCCCCCAATGGTGTTCGAACCTACAACCTTCGGATCGGCAGTCATGTACGTTACAACTGGATCACGACACCCCCGCAGTAGTTATAGAATGTGTGATAACAAGTTTAAGCTTTGTTAAAAATATTAAAAATGAATATATGGTATTAATCATGGAAATACGTTAACTACATCTGACGTCATACCATAAATCCAAGTGAAAACGAGGCATTCGATGAAGCAGACGAACAATGTCGACCAGGCGACGGCATACCAGTCCAACCATTGGAAGATGTATAGTCCGCCCTGTAATATATCAGCACAATTGATTCCATATGACGGTGTCAATGTTTTTGGTAACATACGTTTTATATAAAAAGTAGATTATCTCAGCATGGAATATTAACCTGAGACAGAAATATAACATTTTGAGGGTCAACACTCAATGTATCCCCCACATTGTCGTGAGACATTTAATTCGTTACAAAGCATATTTATCAACGAATCATAAAAAGGTATAATGCAGTTCGCTCTACTTTCTTGTCCAATGAAAGATATGCATTTCGTTGTAAATTTGAACACATATATATAATATATCGAGATCATGACGTAGAGAGTAACATGGCTATCTGTTACTGTTTTTTACTACAATGTATCTATCCGAAGTAGCATTATATAATTTCACTTTTACATTATATCAAACGAAGATTCCTTTGTATGATTCCAATCGAAACATGTATTTAACCCTTTCCCTCATATAGACTCATTTTGACGCACTCAATAGGTACCACATAAAGCCTGATCTGCAGAAAACCACAGTTAAACCTTAACAAATTTAATTACAAAATCCTCATTTCCAGACCACTGAGGAGCAGCGAACGCTAAAACTGCACTGCGAGTAAAACGCAGCTGATCTGGTTTTATGCTGTTCGCATAGGTCTTTTCATGGTGTCCTCTGTGAGGGAAAGGGTTAAACAGCTGTCCTTATACCACTAAGTTAACAATATATTGGACCAAAAATTAATAATAACTTTGATGTTTTGAGCCAAATCACTATGTCAATCCGAAGTAGCATTATATGATTTCCTTTTGACATTATATCAATCAAAGATTCCCTTATATGATATCAGTCGAACCATGTACGGAACCAGTGGAACTACCAAAATTCTTTATATGAAACTGACCGTCATTATATTGACCAGCTGTCCAGCGGTTGTATTTTATGTCAGCAGCGGAAAATGATCCGCGTGATGGTGAAATAATTTTTATATCTAACTTGATTAAAATCATACTATTTCTATTAATACAATCGTAATAATAGATTTTAAATTAGCAATACAGTTAATAACCATAATGTTGGTTGGATAATATCCAGCAACTAATCAACTTAATTGTATTGATAAGTTGGTTGAATATTTTTGAGTCGCCCCCTGGAAGCTTTTTTTGATAGAGTAGTTTGGGGCAACCCCGCTATCGTTATAAGAGAGTCATAGGTTATAAAGAGTGACCAGTTAGGATTCTTGAAAAAGATTCTAATGTGTTTAAATGATAAACCGGTTTATCATAAACCTATGTTTGATACTACGCATTTTCCACCTGTTTTCTACAGCATAAATACATAGACTTGTATCAAGGACCAGTATCACGTCTCTACCTTGTGTAAACATATTTCTATGTGAATAGAATGGAACTACCTTTTTTTATGACGTCACTGCACAATGTGGATGTCCATGATTTGAAAACGAAAGCCGTTTACACACTGCATATTATTACGCGTTGTGTAGAACACGACCAGATTACTTTATTGATAAAATAATGCCTTTGTTCTTTGTTGTAAAAATGGTAAAAAAATGAAGATTTGTTTCAAAATTAGAGTTAAGAATTTATATGTTTATATTATTTGAAGAGAAAAGTAGGTATAAAATAAAAGGACCATTGCTATCGCAGATAAATCTGTATGCCTGTAACCGGTTCTTTCTTCATTAAAAGAGGGAGGAGGTGGGGGTCGTTGTGTCTGAAACATTGGGTACTATATGGTATTGATTATAAAAGAAAAAAAATATATTGGTACCTGGGTGCAAAATGGCAATGTTAAAAGGAAGAAGCCAATGTTCATCATCGCCACAAGAACCAGTCTCCTCTTCTTGAAAAACCAGTGGTTGCCTGGCAACAACTCATGCAGAATATTCACCACCGTCTCGGCTGACAGAATCTTAAACCGGAAGTTACTGTTTTATTACCAGCATAAACATTCCATATTCAACCATGAAATGGGGTTAAGCGATCAGTTCTCACAGCCTTAATTTAAGCATTTCTCCTAATGTGGGCAGTGGTCCAGTGGTAGGACACGCGCTTCGGGATCGAGGGGTCCCGGGTTCGAGTCCTGCCAAGGACACTGCCAATTTCCTTGAACAAGAAATTTATCCCGCATTGTTTCACTTCACCCAGGTGTAGATGGGTACCTGAGAGGGCGGTATAATTCCGTGGCGCCATGGTGTGGGCTGCCATAAGCGGAGTGAAAGACTCCCCGGGGAGATCGATAGATGGATACTGGTAGCCCGATGACCAGGGGTAAAAGCTGTAAAGTCGGTGAACGTGCCCAAGGCATGAAACTTAGACTGTAAAATGCATTTACTTTTTTTTACTTTACAAACATAGACTAAAGTTACAATAGTTTATTAAACAGGAGAGAGAGATGCCATACTTAAGATTTTTAAGCACTCTAATATTTACATCTAGATCCTATGGGAAGGTTTTTAGAGGGGTGATTGAATTTGGAAAAAATAACATGACCTAAGCAGCAGCTGTTTATGCATTACTTGCTAATGTCTTAGCATCCACAGGGAAAAATAAACTGTCCTAAATGTACAACTGGTAGGCTATGAAGGTAATCGATAGTTAGATCACCGTGGTCCAGTGGTAACGTATCCGATTACGGATTCGAAGGTTGTGGGTTCGAACCCCGTTGGAGGCAAGAATAATTCATGACCTTCCCAGGCGCAAAGTACTGGTCCAACCCAGGTAGTATGAATTTGTTTCCAAATCGACGTAAAATAAATAACTTTAAACTTTAGATCATAAGAAAATCCTTTAAACGCCTTTGTGAATCTTTGGACAACGCATGCGATGACCCGACTGTCATCGTCATTTACGGTTTCTTTCTAAAATTTAATAAACTACTGTTTTGCAGGTTAAATTCCATTGCAGTGTTAAATACCATTTTTTACATATAAACTTTAGTTTTGGCATTGAAGTCAATTAAAATGACAGGGTCAACTGAAGAGTTAAATTCTACAGTTATTGTAGATTATGAGTCTTATAGATGCACCATATTTTGTATGGCCTCATAAATAACTTTTTGTCATAGTATGCGAATAAGATTCTGGGTTGGAAATTTAATACATGTACTACATAATACATCTTTTATGCAAAAATCCATCTTTGAGTGGGTGGGGCCTGACCCCCCATGAAACCCCCATTTACCAAAATCAGGAAGGCAGCACTACTCATTGAGGACAATAATTGTTTGAAATTTTGTAAAGATAGGTCGAGCGGCCTCCGAGATATGGCCCGTACAAAGATGCCTGCGCGAGAAAGAAGAAGAAGAAGAAGAAACGGAGTAAAAACAATAAGTCTCCAAACTTCGTTTGGGAGACGTATATACAGCTCATCAAAATTAAGAACATTAATTCATGAATTGAATACCAAAAGCGCAGAATGAATTACTGACGAATATCACGTGACGAACCTGGAAATCCATCCCGACGAGAATGAGATTGGTGAAGAAGATCCCCGACCATAGCTGTGCAAGCGGGAAGAAGCTGAAGGCCGTCGGGTACACGGTGAAGCCAAGAGCTAGACCTGAAAATAATTAAATGCAGGGAATGTCTTTCATGAATTATTCAACGTCGTCCAACATCCCATAATAACCACACGTAAGAAAGAAACAATTATAAACAATTCAAAACTAAACTTATTACTGAAGGTCATTAAATGCCCCCGCTTTACAGCCTAGTCCATTTAAAACATACTAAACTTTTTTTGCAGAACAGGAAGCGGCGCGACGCGATGGGGCAACTTGCATGATTCCTTTATTATGTCTCTTTTCACAACGTGAAGCGGGGGTAAACCATTTACCAAACAACCCATGAATTTATTCGTGTAGTTTAACAGTGTGTTGTAATAAATATTTTAAAAGAGCAATTTAATATGGCATCGGTGTGAATTCAGCAATGCATATGTAAGCAAATGAACAAGTTCCGCTTAAGACGGGATATTTCACTTTTTCTATATGTAGTGTTATGGCCGGAATAACTAACACGAGACGGTGACAATAGTTTTTATTGGTACCCAGTATATCTGGCAAGGTCGACTTGGGGTTAGTCTCGGGAGATCTTTTTAGAGACACTCAGAGACTAACCCCAGGACGACCTTGCCAGATACCTAAGGTACCAATAAATCCTATTGTCGGCGATCACCGTCTCGTGTTAGTTATTCCGGCCATAAAACTACACGGATACAAATAATGGCAAACTTTGACGCAACCCATTTATATCAGGAACTTTCAGTTCAGTTAGGAAATGTTTCGACAGCAATATGCACCCAAGGTATCTGGCAAGGTCAACCTGTGGTTAGTCTCTGGAAGTCTCTAACAAGATCTCCCCTACACCCTTAACTGGCCAGCTATGTATACTGGTCAGTAGCCATGTCACAGCCAAACAGAAACCATGTAATATACAACAAACAAACAGAAACCATGTAATATACAATAAACATATATAAACCATGTAATATACAATAAACAAACAGAAACCATGTAATATACAATAAACATACAGAAACCATGTAATATACAATAAACATACAGAAACCATGTAATATACAATAAACAAACAGAAACCATGTAATATACAACAAACATACAGAAACCATGTAATATACAATAAACATACAGAAACCATGTAATATACAATAAACAAACAGAAACCATGTAATATACAACAAACATACAGAAACCATGTAATATACAACAAACATACAGAAACCATGTAATATACAACAAACATACAGAAACCATGTAATATACAACAAACATACAGAAGGTAGGAACTCACAACAGAAGATACAGTATTAGCAACAGTCAGTAGTTGTGACAGACGTTGCATAACCAGGGCAACAGTCAGTAGTTGTGACAGATGTTGCATAACCAGATTGTGACAGACGTTGCATAACCAGAGCAACAGTCAGTAGTTGTGACAGACGTTGCATAACCAGACAACAGTCAGTAGTTGTGACAGACGTTGCATAACCAGAGCAACAGTCAGTAGTTGTGACAGACGTTGCATAACCAGAACAACAGTCAGTAGTTGTGACAGACGTTGCATAACCAGAGCAACAGTCAGTAGTTGTGACAGACGTTGCATAACCAGAACAACAGTCAGTAGTTGTGACAGACGTTGTATAACCAGAACAACAGTCAGTAGTTGTGACAGACGTTGTATAACCAGAGCAACAGTCAGTAGTTGTGACAGACGTTGTATAACCAGAGCAACAGTCAGTAGTTGTGACAGACGTTGTATAACCAGAACAACAGTCAGTAGTTGTGACAGACGTTGCATAACCAGAACAACAGTCAGTAGTTGTGACAGACGTTGCATAACCAGAACAACAGTCAGTAGTTGTGACAGACGTTGCATAACCAGAACAACAGTCAGTAGTTGTGACAGACGTTGCATAACCAGAACAACAGTCAGTAGTTGTGACAGACGTTGACAACAGTCAGTAGTTGTGACAGACGTTGCATAACCAGAGCAACAGTCAGTAGTTGTGACAGACGTTGCATAACCAGAGCAACAGTCAGTAGTTGTGACAGACGTTGCATAACCAGAGCAACAGTCAGTAGTTGTGACAGACGTTGCATAACCAGAGCAACAGTCAGTAGTTGTGACAGACGTTGCATAACCAGAGCAACAGTCAGTAGTTGTGACAGACGTTGCATAACCAGAGCAACAGTCAGTAGTTGTGACAGACGTTGCATAACCAGAACAACAGTCAGTAGTTGTGACAGACGTTGCATAACCAGAGCAACAGTCAGTAGTTGTGACAGACGTTGCATAACCAGAGCAACAGTCAGTAGTTGTGACAGACGTTGCATAACCAGAGCAACAGTCAGTAGTTGTGACAGACGTTGCATAACCAGAGCAACAGTCATTTTATAATCAATATGGTATATATCATACATAATCGGACTTAATACCACAAAAGGAATCCGATAATATTACATATATTTGCTTACTTCACTCAATGTTCAAAACTTAATACACTGCTTATCCACATGGTTAAATTAAAAAAATTACAGCAAATAAAAACGACTCGGTTTGTGTCCTTAAATACAGTAAAATTGCCAAAAAAATCTGATTTTGTTAATAGTGAGGACATATTTAGTAGGGTTTTGGTGGATTACCGGAAGTAACCGTCTTTTCTATTTCAAGCCCACTGTCATGCGCCATGACTCCGAGAATGGAGAAACAGATAAGCCCGTTTATGAAAGCCGACAGGAAGTCACACACTGTACTGATGATGGAATACCTGTTGAAAGGACAAACGTTTCAGGTTTAGGTATAAAATGAGCACACTTATTTCATTCGTAACAATAACTCTTCCTAGAATACTCAGTAATAATGACAACTTTGTAGATACATAAACTCATTAAGATATAAGAATTAATCCGATGAAATGTGTACCTTTGCAATTTAAATGATTGAAGTAATATGTATATCTATTGAACTACATGATACACATGCTCTACAGTTGATGTGGATGATTCGACATATCATCAAATATCTTGTGACTTTGAAGTCACATACTGAAACCTTCGCTCTGCACATCATTTTAAGCGTTAATAAAATAAATCTTACCAATGTTTAAACACCTACTTTTGTCTTACCTTAAACAGTTAGATGAGAACTTACTGTGTCCTCCAATCATGAGGATGGATCCCCACCCTGTCCCCAGAGTGTAGCAGGCCATATAGGATGCCTCCAACCATACCTGAAACAATAAACATTCCATGGTGCATAACTGCACATGCTGGTGAGCATTCCTGTATAGTTTTGTGATTCTGGAGATATGCAAGACCAAGATATTTTCCTTATTTGTGTCCCACTTTTGCTGAACATTCCTGTAAAGTTTTATTGATTCACAGATTTGGAGATACTATACTCCACACTAAGCCAATCATCTGTAACAATTTGTTTTCACCCCTTCATTTTAAACAGTGTAGAAGCAACATTATCTAAAATATCAAAAAAAAAAAAAACCAAAATCAGCTAGTTGAAAAAAATGCCATTCTTATTACACCCTAAACATACTTCTGTTCTACACACTCATTCATCTGGTGATTTTTTTTAAAAATATCAACAACGTTCGAAAACGAAAGCTCAGGGATACAATGATCAGAATATATATTTGGTTCTTTAACACAAAAAAGTCAATATAATGAAACGTGTTTTGTAGTGATAACTTAATTACGCTAGACCCCCAACCCCTGTTACCAACAGATGTAATGTGCGATGCGATGACGTAAACTCCCGGTCAGATGTAAAGCCTTGTTTATGACATGACTTGACTACAGGTGGAGGAAGATCCCGAATACACGGAGGCATCCGGGTAGAACCACCGACCAAGCCAGCTGGAAGGCTTCCTCACATGAAAATCTTAACTTGACTATTTGAGTTTACCGTCGCTTCGACAGTATTTCATTCATATAGCGACGTCCAGCTAATTACAGGTGGAGTCAGACCCCGAAGGCACGGAGGCATCCGGGTAGAACCACCGACCTACCGCAAGCCAGCTGGAAGGCTTCCTCACATGAAAATCCGAATGACCCTACCGGGATTCGAACCCAAGCGGTGAGGGGCTGAGTGAGTGTTAAAAGTCAGCGACTTTACCCTCTCAACCACGGAGGCTCCGCCTTGTTTATGAGGTACAACTGTAACACATATAAACGCGAGGTGTATGAATGAGCCAATATAACCATACTGTAAAAAAATCTTTGTCGATGCAAATTAAAAAAAAAATAAGCTTAAAAAATAAAGTGATATTTTTCGCATATTTTTAATTGCTGTCATACCCTTGGTTCAGCAATCCTGTCGAAGGTTGGAGTGAGATAATACAACATGCCCATCACAGATCCGTCCAGCATGAGGGAGCGTATGAAGATGGCGATCATCAATATCATCGGCACGAACAGGGTGGCGAACATAACCTGTACGTCAGTGATATAGTTAAAACTGACATTCTTCATGTATTATTAACAAAACAATCATGTTATTTTTCGCTAGTACATTTGGTTAAAATGAAATACCCTGCAAAAACGATTGAGGTCGATATGGTCCCTCAAATCCTAAACACTGAGATAGGGGTGGGGGAGGGACAATTTTTTCATGAACTTTTCATGTGCAAAGTAATGGTCCCACAGACGAGTGTGGTGTATTTATTCGTTTTGTTCGTTACAATTCAATTGATTTGTCAGTGCAGGAGGGATCCACCAAGAAGAGAAGATATACTAGTTATTGTCCTTGGTTGGCAAGACGAAACCATCATGGACAATTTACATCCCTCAACATTGTTCAAAGGAAATACTTTAATGACTGTGGATTAATTTTGACTATATTCGCGGTTCTAGTCTGATGCGCTAAAATAAATCCACTGTTATCATTTGTACCGTCAACTTACAAGAAACATATGCACACAGAAACGCAGTGTATACAGTTTCTATCATTTTGAGGGGTGGTTTCCTTTTCCATTCAACTGCTTTTAGGTTATCATACCATTTTTTTTTATTCTATGCATGTTCTAGCATGCAAGTACAGGGGAGCCGTCTACCACTTACAAACAAACCGAAATGCCTTTCTGTCAGTGAAAGGCTATTCAAAGACAACCCCCATGTTGGCCTTTATATTTCTGTAATATACGATTAAAGGGGAATAGGTTACACATTACAAGTACTTTCTTGCGGGTCTAATATCAGCTTCATCCTTACCTTTTCGATGGATTTGATGCTCTTCATCATACATAACGCCACTAGAAATCTCCAGATGAAGACATAGAGAACAAGATTCCAAAGAATTCCACCAATGTCCTCAAATCCTGGCGACAAATCTAGTACCTTGAATCTTTAAGAACGAGAAGAACTCGAAGTTAAAATCAAACTGAAGTCTTGTATATGTATTTATTTTTAGATTCAGACACTAAATAAAGGGACCGGTCCCGGTGACGGAATTGTTAGCGCGTCCGCCCGTCGTGGGTTTCGATGCCCGGTCGCGACATACCTAAGTCGTAAAAATGGTACTGCTATACGTCCCTTGCTTGGCACTCAGCATAAATGGGTGTCCCAGGACTGGTTGGCCCGGTGTCAGGAAAACGTGACTAGGTGTGGTATCATGCCACATGTCTACGGCGTGATACTGCAGTGTGGCTATATCTGTCTAAAGAAGACATAGTATCCAAATGACCGAAAAACTATCGACGGGACGTTACAAACACACTAATTAATTATGTAATAATCATATATGTCCAAAGAAATATTTCTATGCTCATGGTGTTTTCTCATCAATACACGAGACTAGCTGTTGTGTGCATAACCTAACATCTTGTTCGTATTGCCCCAACTATCGGCATCAATTCAGCTTAGGGACGAATCTCTCTAATATATCTATCAAAATAATCCATTTCTTAACAAATATTGTTAGTTATTAAGGTAGTAAGTTGTGTGTAGCTTGTAAAACAGAAATGGGGATCTTACTTTCTTTCTATCTATTCAGGTATTACGTGGTGGTGCAAAGTGTTAATGGTGGAATTCGAGACAAGATTATTTCATTTGATATTCAAAAATTTGCAAGAAATTGTCATGGCTTAATAAAGTATTTACACTGATTAAGATACATGTATTCAGGTGTGTGTGTGTGTGTGTGGTTTCGTTACGTTGATACAATGTACGTTGAAATTTATTTTGAACGAAGAAATAACATACACTACTCCGTTTAGATAGCAGATATGTAAATGCGAGGTCCTATTGAAATGGATTTAAAGTCCCAATATGTTATACTAATGAAAACTGATTGAAATGTATGAATATCCAAATAACGTCTCTTTATCTGTCTGACATTCTTTAAACTCCCGCGATGATGAAGTCTGTACGATAACCTCGCAACAATTCTGAAAGCATAGTTAAAATTTAGAGCGCAAAAGTAGTTGCCTCTTTATTTATATCTCATCATTGCACATGCATGATAACAAATACAATGCAAAACAAAGTTTAAAATAGTGCAATACCAACAGGAGATTAACAAAATAGTACTTTATAATATCTGAGCACACCGCTCGAGTAACATAGAAATAACAATATCTGTCTTTTTCGTCGTTCAAGTTATTCCAAGTTTCAGACGAACTGATATCATATAATGAAATCTGAGTTAAATATAATGTCAAATGAAATCATATAATGAAATCTGAGTTAATATAATGTCAAATGAAATCATATAAAGAAATCTACGTTTAATATAATGACAAATGAAATCATATAAAGAAATCTGCGTTTAATATAATGTCAAATGAAATCAAATACAGAAATTCATGTATGCGTTTAATATAATGTCGAAATTATATAATGCTACTTCGGATTGATACATGGACGATTCCGTTCCATATATTGAAATTGTCAACTGATATAATGACGAATCCATTTCATATATAACTGTGTTTTGGTCCAATATAAAACCTTTTTCTGAAATCAATAAAGGAATCTTTTTAAAAAAACATATAGGATTTGACATGAATTTTTATTTTATATTAAATTTTACTAAACGAGTTTATGAAAATGTTATTACGCGAGCCTCTTTTTTTCTATCAAAGTTAGTCGCATCAAACACGCTTAATCCAGCTGTTCAAGTTCAACACACTACGCATATATAGAATACACGCGCGTGACGCGGAGTGATGTAATTCGGCCTAAAACTTATATGTAACATGTTAAATATAAAACAATATGTGATGGTTATACGAAACCGGAAACAGCTGTATGAGCATTATGTCATATGATAAAAATATTCTACTTCAGATTCATACATGGTAAAATAACGGTAAAAGATAGCCATGGGTTTCTATACCTTGGGTAAAATGGTTGGTATTTTCTTATTGAATATTGTTTAGAGCTAAGACGCGATAAATATACAGTCAACCTGTCTTAAGTGGTCAGCCAAGGGAACAAGAGAAGTTGACCGCTTAACAGAGGTGGGCACAAACAAAATTAAGGTTAAACAATGATGTAGTTCGGAAATATTTTAAACTGAATAAACTGAATATTTAACTGCTAAACTGAATATTTAAACTGCTAAATGCAGGTTGACCACTTAATACAGATGGTCGTTCATACAGATTCAACTGTATATCAATAAAACAATACATGTATAGATGCGATATCATTATGATACGAGATAGGCACACGATAGTTATTTGCAAAAATGCAAGCTCATACACCAAACAATAGAATTCTTCAAAAAATACATAGTCTCAGACATCCATTAATTTTGTGTGAGATTTGCAAATTGTACCTTTGGTGTACTTTGCGTATATGAACAACCTTTGGGAGACATTTTTATTTAATTATATACCTATACATTTTCTGGCCCTAAAACACGCAAAGTACGAGACGCAAATACAACTCAACAGATTAAAAATACGTATTATATCAGCGTCTAATACATAGTATGACGTCACACTGTGCGGACTACTTTCGGCATGGTTCCCGCTGTAAGTGGGCGCTACGTAGTAAATAGAGACGAGAACCAATACTACTGTGAGAACCAGTTTCTATTTTTATCAAAGAAATCCTCTCGTCAAATTTATTTAATAAACGATAAAAAAGGATGTTCTTGTTGTTTTTTTTTTTAATTATTATCAAAGAAACATTGTTTTTATTTTTCTTTAAATTTCTTTACAAACTTATCACAAATAACAGACACGTTTTCGAGAATCACCGTTATTTCATTGTTGTCGGCTGCAGCAATTGTTTACATTTCAGGATAGGTCTAAAACGCTGACTATCTCTTTCTTCAATTAATTGCTCACAGAAATGTCCAAAGCATCAATAATTATGCCAATGCATCTCTAGAAATGCAAGAACAAATGTCAGACATACTGTCTCTAAACCCCAAATCCTTCTCATGTGGCTAAAGCTTAATCAGCCTATGAGCAAATATCAACATACTTCCAGTTCCACTTCCTGTCATCCCCGTCCAGCCCTTGAACCCGTTCCATCAACATCTAAGTCTGTGGTGTCATCAAATATCCACAGCATGTCAGAAATAGAATGTGTCTCAAAGCACGCTGGTCAGATCTTTCAAAATGCAACGCTGATGAACTGTCCTATCACAATCATAAACAACACCTCGAAAACTGACGACACTTCTCCTACCTTGCTCAAACGCCGGAAAAGAATCTGTCCAGTTATCACGTCTGACACTGACAGTGATTGAAAAACGAAAGGTTTTCCAGCAGACATGTTTTATTCCAAATTCAGTGTTCATATGTTAGTGTTTTTCATTTTGTTAAAATCCACTTATAGCATTACAGTTAGCGTGTTGGCCGCCATTTTTCTTAAATACATGAGAAGAGGTGGGGGCGTGGCTTAAATTCCATAGTAAAATTCATCCGCCATTGATGATTTTTTTTTTTTTATTTTTTTTTTAAAGAAAAAAGTAATAAAGCCATCAAAACCCTAAAAACTGACTTCTTCTGTTTTGAAAATGTAAAGGTATATAATAAAAGGAAAATTATGTTGCAGTAGCTTTTCGTGGCTTCGTATTTTGCTTCTCGCAGCGTAGGAAGAAAGATATCTCGCTCGACCTTCGGTCTCGCGAGATATCTTTCTTCCCATGCTGCTCGGAGCAAAATACAAAGTCACGGAAAGCTACTGCAACATAATATTCTCTATATATAAGAAATAAAACCTCACAACTATGCATTACATGCATTCTTTCACTAAATAGGCATTGTTAAGTGTTATTAAACATATATCCTTATAGATTCGGTCAAAAATACATGTCATAAAAAATATACATTTTTTCGCTGTCGCCTAAAGGTAATGCACTGGTTGTTCATGAAAAACTGCAACGTTTGGGAGACTGTAGCCGAAAGATTGCGTGTGTATTTATATCTATCATTATATATAATTACATTTTGCAATGTGTCAGTAAGACATATAGTGCAACTGTCCAATTAATAAAGGATTGTTTGTCCTGTACCGATGTTTACACCGGAGGGGACTTTAGGTTTGCCCTCCGTCTGTCTCGCTGTCTGTCTGTCCATCCGTCCGTACGTCCGGATGTCCGGAAATCTGGATCCCGCGGAACTTAAAAACCGTTCAGGATAATATTATGAAACGTTGTATATGATTAAACACGCCTCTTTGTTTTTTGTTTTTTTCTCGGACCAAAATTCTGGTTGCTATGTTAACAGAAAAATATGCACCTCACCGGTAGGAGACTCGTGTGTTGCATACAACACCAGTTGCTTGTTTAACGGGGTTCGGAATATGGGTTTATGAAGTCGGCATCGGACTAAACTCCATAATTTAATTATCAGGGTTTCAATGAAAATAATATAACAATACGTTAGGTATGCAGAATTCAAAGTTGCATTGTAGTAAAAACTTCCATCATTCATAGTCCGATGTCCAAACCCCGCACTTCGAACATCGTTTAACATGTCTATTAGTAACATAGTCGATAGAGCGGTATGGTTGTCTCCTGGGAGACTGAGGCTCGCATCTCGGTCCGAAGAAATGCTACTACTAGTAAACCAAGGAAAAACGCACCAGTTCACACCTAATTCTAATGTACAGGAATAGAATAGAATATATTTATTTAAACCAGTAGGCATACTTGCCCAAGTGGTACAAATGCAATATACATACATAGCAAGACAGACAGCAAAGATAGTGTTTAAATATCAAACATCACATAATGACAAAGGAGAGAGAGAGAGAGAGAGAGGGTGGAGAAGGTACAATCAACAGGTATAGTAGAAAAAGGTGTAAAATAAAGGAAACTAATGATATTAATCACTCCAATAAGAAGTTCATTTTGTGTGTGAGTGTTAATATTCATAATATCATATATATATTTAGACAAAACCAACCTTTGGGTTACATCGTTACGACCTTTCGGCGACACATGTCGCCCAAAGGTTGGATTCGTCTAAGTGTATATGTATTATGAATATTAACAATCACACATTAACACATATGTCTTTCATATTCGAGTATTTAGGGACGTATTTCACAACAGAAGAGCCATACCTTTGTTATCTTTAATTCATAATATACCCCCGTTTGGTCTACAGGACCACAGTTGTAGACTTGAGAGTATAAATATTTGTTGGGAGATGCACATGTGCAATTTGATCAGGCTTACTCCAGTTAATGTTAAAGAGTGTAAAATAAAGGAAACTAATGTTAATCACTCCAATACGAAGTACGTTTTGTGTATAGGTGAGTGTTAACATCCATAATATCACATATATATTTACCGCCCCCGGTGGCCGAATGGTTATAGCGTCCGCCTCGGGAGCGGGAGGTCGTGGGTTCGGTCCACGGCTGCGACATTCCAAAGTCGCAAAAATATGGTACTGTTATAGCTCCCTTGCTTGGAGCTC
>CM037789.1:12777174-12818596 GCA_021229015.1 Solen grandis
TACACAATGTTATCTGTAATCTTGATGTTGACTGGGAACCAGACTACAAAACACATTGGAACTATTTGTGTAAGCAACTTGCCTCAGTACACAGAGTACTTGTTATTTTACCTTTTCACGAGGAACGAGGGTTTTCAGAAACTTAGTAAGAAACACCCCAAGTCCTATGTAGGCCAACCTGTGTTGGACCAGGTCAGCGGGGCCCTGGCAGGAACTATCCTCAAGATCAAAAGGCATGTTGCTATGGTGATGATACTTCAAGAGGTCAGCAATCGGGTCAAAACTTTCAATAAACTTGTCAGCCTGTAGTACACAATTTTACATGGATAAAAATGATAGAATGAAAATATTTTCTAATTTAACGTTTTTGTATCAGATATATTTATTCAACATATGCTGAATATAGATATGTAAATCACATAACAATGACATAAATCTTCAAGATAATGCAGACGATTTCTAGAAATTAAGACATCATCAATACAATGGTATCTGACTCATATCTAGCAAAAAAAGACACCTTTTTCCCAGAAAGAAACTCCTTTTACGTACTGGACATTTAGTCCATTCAACCTGTAAATTTCTCTGGACCAAATAACATTGTACTAGACAGATAAAATTCAAATTTGAAGAAGAATGAATTTAACTTGATCATCTATCTGGTCAGTCAATTTCTTTCTTTTGGTGGACTAGGTCTTTCATCTGGCATTTAATTTTGAAGGTTCCCCTCCATGTAGCAATGCAGACATACTTTTTAACACATTACATAAAATCCAAAAATAGCCTTACACATTCCCTTGCAGCCATAGTGTTGTCTTCCCAGAGTGCTTGCGTAACTATCATAACCACTATCTCCAAGGTCAGGTTGAGCAACGACATGACCTCTGTCACTGTGACCTCATCATTTGACTTCAAAAGAGGCAGGGCGGTCTCCATGACGAGGGCACAGAACTGCGGGACAGTCATCTGTATGTACTGCAGGGACGGCATGTCCTCATAGTCCATCTGGTCCAGCTCGGGGGCGGGGCTCAGACCAACACTGGATACCCTTGATGACCTGGGGTCAGATATATTAGCTACAATTTAAAAACTGTGTCAGCGGACAGCAGTATAAGACAACCAACATGTATTAAGTAGCTAGCTTTCAGTTACCATGATGAGGGGAATTTTTTAAAATCTGACTAAAATTTACCAACTTCACTATGCATTAGGTAAAACTTGAATTAAGTTGGAATACATCCCACAATTCTTATTTCCCTCCTAAGAAAACTACTAAAATATTCTATTTCTTAAAAATACTGTTAGTCATAATGGTACTATTTATATCAACTTCATTTACTTTAACCCTTTCCCTCATATAGACTCATTTAACCCTTTCCCTCATATAGACTCATTTAACCCTTTCCCTCATATAGACTCATTTAACCCTTTCCCTCATATAGACTCATTTAACCCTTTCCCTCATTAGACTCATTTAACCCTTTCCCTCATATAGACTCATTTAACCCTTCCCCATATAGACTCATTTAACCCTTTCCCTCATATAGTACTCATTTAACCCTTTCCCTCATATAGACTCATTTAACCCTTTCCCTAATATAGACTCATTTAACCCTTTCCCTCATATAGACTCATTTAACCCTTTCCCTCATATAGACTCATTTAACCCTTTCCCTCATATAGACTCATTTAACCCTTTCCCTCATATAGACTCATTTAACCCTTTCCCTCATATAGACTCATTTAACCCTTTCCCTCATATAGACTCATTTAACCCTTTCCCTCATATAGACTCATTTAACCCTTTCCCTCATATAGACTCATTTAACCCTTTCCCTCATATAGACTCATTTAACCCTTTCCCTCATATAGACTCATTTAACCCTTTTCCTCATATAGACTCATTTAACCCTTTCCCTCATATAGACTCATTTAACCCTTTCCCTCATATAGACTCATTTTGACCCTTTCCCTCATATAGACTCATTTTGACGCACTAAATAGGTACCACATAAAGCCTGATCTGCAGAAAGCAAAACTCAAACCTTACCAAATTTAATTGTAAAATCCTCATTTCCAGACCACTGAGGAGCAGCGAACAGCATAAAACCTGATCAGCCTGCATAAAACCAGATCAGCCTGCGAGTTACTTGCAGGCTGATCAGGTTTTATGCTGTTCGCATAGGTCTTTTCATGGTATCCTCTATGAGGGAAAGGGTTAAGATCTTAACACAATGTTGGAAAGGGAAGGAGTGATATTGACTTGTGTGGAAAGGGATTGTGTTGTAATATAGGGGACAATGAAACAGAAAGCTAAGAATCCTATATCTATTTAGAATTGCAAAGTTGCTTTAATGAAGAACCACATGAAGAGAGACTGAACATGTGGAGTAGACATAATAAATGAATTCCTAACAGAAGTATGATACCCTTAATCTCATACAGACACAGTTTGATGAACTGGCAGACAGAGGAGACCCAGATAAGACAGCTCCTCTCAGAGTCTCCTCTGTTTGTCATGTTCTACACAGTCTGTGTGGTAAAACAAAGTTCCATTCTTTCATATACCGCTTAAAGTTCTGTAAATTGATATTCATCAAGTCATAAATTTGTGAATGAAAATTCATGAGGTAAAGGGTTAATGAAGAACCACACAAAGAGAGACCTAACACAAAGAACTTCCATCTTATATGACTGAATACTAACAGAAGCATAATAATTCACAAACAAGAATTATCATTGAAGATGATGAATACCTCTAGATACCGCTTTGTCACAATTACTGTTACCATGTCAGACAATCTTGAAAAATATAACAATGGGCCATAACTCATTTAAAATCAAGGGAATCATGACATGCCAATAATATGCGTAACAAAGCTTAGTACTTATCAGTCTTGTAAAGTTTCATAAAAATCCGACCAAAGGTAGCCGAGATATAGGGCAGACAATTCTCTTCTACAGACAGACGGATGGACCAACCAACCGACCGACAGATTGACAGACTTGACTCCAATAAGGCAAAATCATGCTACAAAGTAGTAAGTGTGTCCATACTGATAGCAGTACTATATCTATCTAAAACAACTGATTTATAATTGATAACAATCAAAATTAGAAACAAGCAGTAATAACCCAGTGGAGGAGTCAGAGGTATCCCCATCCCTTCCATCACCACGGTGACGAGTGTCTGTCCATCCAATCACAGAGGGGCGTCCATCATTGTTGTTGTTGTTAGTAGATGTACTGCTGCTAGGAGTGGAAAATGGGGAGGGTGTAGTGCTGAAATCTGGGGGGAAGATAGGGAGCCATGAGTCATATGTTTACAGTCATATATAAAGAACCAACAAGGAAATGTAAATACGCGATTATACTTTAAACACAAGGAAAATGATGAATTGTACAGCCTAAAAAGGTGATGTCTTGTAACAAATGAAATATAGATACTGTAACTATGTTTAAGTGGTCGACATTCTAACAGGCCTGCAAAATGCTCTTCAAGCTTGTTAAAATATCTGTATGTAATTTTATACAGTTGTCTTAATGAAAATTTAATAACAGAATCTAAATATATTTGAAATTAATCATTTTCGTAAAAAAAAAATCTAAAAATTCAATGAATGAATAATGAAATTCAAATCATAACCAAAACTACCAAATTTGAATACAAGACAATAAATTAAATATGAGGATTTCCAAAATATAACAGTCAATGTGAGTTTAGTTCAGCCTAAGTAATATCACAGGGAATAGAATGAACAGAAAGCACTATCCAGTTACCCACCTTGTTTTGCGGTGTGCAGATTAGGATCCTGGTGACACTGTATCCGGCTCCTCAGACATGCAGCAAAGTCCGCCAGGGTTCTGATAGCGGCCAGTCGTGGTCTCCCCATGTCCTGTAGGGGTCCACTCAACAGGGACATGAGGTTCTGTAAATGTATACCAAAACACATGTTCTCAAAACAATCTCCCTAGTTTTAATAGACTTTAAATTTTTAACAATACGACAGGGTGTGGATGGGAAATATAGAGTACGATACAAATACAGTTTCAAATAGATGTGTGCAGTTTTACCCATGTACCGGTTAACCACAGTCCATAACAATTTGTGATACAAACAGGTACAAAGATTGATTATTACCGGAACTTCAGTGGTTTCTGTTTAAAGGAAATGATCAAGTACAAATTTTCAATAATTTTGTTGTTACTGGTAATTTTATTAGATCAGGGGAAGACAGTAAACCGTACAAACTCCAATCAACAGTAAGAGGTTTATTACCAACTAGTTTCAATTTTAACAAAGATCTTCATCAGGGTTAATAATCAAAGTATTTTCATAACTGAAGTAGTGTAAAACATGTCCCAATAGTCATGTGATTCTATAAATAGATATAAGTATTGTCTGTGATTTTCCATAAACATGTATAGTAAATATAGTCTAAATATAGTAACAAATAAAATAAAAATGATAAACAAATACATGTGTGTGATTACAAGTCATAGGGGAGTTAGTGAAAAACTCCATATACATGCTGTGGTTGTCCCTCTTGTCCAGTAAAATAGTTGATGTACTGCTAGTTGATTCTGTTGGATCTAGGCTGGAGTTGGAAGATGAAAGATACAGGTCCTGTAGAAGTTCATCTGTAGATTGTGGCTTGTCAGTGGATTTAGTAGTGCTGTTGTCAATGGTTGCCAACGCTTGTCGAATAGATAATTCCTTCCATGTTTGTGTTGGAGGTGGGTTGATAACGATTTTCGGTTTTAATCGAGCCTCTGGTGGTGGTTTCCATTGGGTGACTTCAGATATCTTAGGTTTATAGGTGTATCTTTTGATAATTTTGGTTTTAAATTCATATAGAGAAGGGTCTAGTTGATGATATTTAGAGATGTTTCCATAGGTTTTGTTTATTTGCGTAGCTATTAGTACAAAAAGGGCATATCCGTTTAATAATTGTTTCAGCGTGTACTGACTGAATGTGCCTTCTAAGTTTAGATATTCCACCTTGTATAATCTTATTGCACCTGTCACATAATACGTAAGGTCTTGATTGATCCATTGCGTTACTGTGTCAAATTAAGTCCACCTGGGTATCTAGTTTTAAATATTTCAATAAAACTTTCTTCAGTTCTCAGTCGTGTGTTGCAGTTCTGTGGTGTTGTTGTTAAGACAGTGATATTAACGTCGTCTGACGTATGATCTTTCTGTGTATAATGACGTGCGACTGGTTTGACGTTATTTTTCGAGCGAATGTCTGCCGTGTGTCCGTACCAACGGTCCCTCATTGTGTTCCCAGTCTGTCCTACGTATTGTATCTTACATCTTTTGCATGTGATAAGGTAGATAATACTTACAGTTCTGCAGTCATAAGATCCGTGTATTTGGTATTCTTTTCCTGTTACAGTCTTATAATAGGTGGTGGTTCTATTCATAAGTTTGTAAATATAACAATTGTTAAGGCATGGTCGAGATCCGCGTGTGATTTTACACTGTGTGTGATCGGAACGTACCAATGTTGGTCAGATATTTTGGGCTTTCCTGAAAACAGTTATTATTCTGGCATTATGAAGGGATTTTAAAGTGGGATCCTCCTTTTATATGTATAAAAATTTTTTTTACAGGAGTAGGTGCGTGTGTATTCCACGGATTGTAAGTCACGATCAAGGGTATGGTACACAAATCAAGGTTATTAGTGCGTGGATTGAGTAGTGTGTTTCTGTCCATAGATTCTGCCCTTTTTATCGCTTCAGATATCAATTTCTGTGGATAACCTCTGTTTTTTAAAAATATGCTGAGTTTCATAACATTCTCCCTGAATGTTTCTATATCACTACAGATTCTTCGTATGCGAATTGCCTGGCTATACGGATACTTTTCTTTTGATGTTCCGGGTGAAATGATTGATAATGGAGATACATGTGGGCGTCTGTGGGTTTTGTGTATAGTTGTGTATGAAGGTGGCCATGTTCATCTTTGGTAATAGTAACATCTAAGAAGTTCACTTTTTCTTTACTGATATCGACAGTGAATTTAATACTGTGATGATAGCTGTTTAAGGCCGTAATGAAGGATGTTAAATCCTCTCTGGTGAATGGCCATATCATGAAGATGTCGTCAAACTAGCAGTTTTAAAGTCTGTGTAAGTAAAAACGCCCTTTCTAGTCTGTTCATAAAAATAATCGCATAGCTGGGTGCGCAGACTGAACCCATACTTGTTCCCGAAGTTTATGTATAAAATTTATCACCAAACTTGAAACAAGTCTTACTAAGAACAAAATATAAAAGTCTCAGTAGTATCAAAGTCTTAGGTTTTAATACACTGCGGCTATCAAGTGCATGTTTACTATAATGCCTTCCCGATGGGGTATATCAGTGTACAGAGCTGTAACATCTATCATGACTAGATATGAATCTTTAGGGATCCAGCCCAAACTCATAAGTTTTTGTAAGAAATGTGTAGTGCCTTTGAAGTAAGAGGGTACTTTCTGACTCAAAGGCTTGATATAATAGTCTATATATAGGGATAGTTTTTCCGTAGGACTGTCGCAAGCTGACACAATGGGTCTTCTCGGATTGTTATTTTTGTGTATCTTCGGGAGTAAATAGAAGAGAGATGTGTGACAGTTTTTAGGGGTAGGTAATTGATATGTTAGTTTCTGAGAAGGTTGTGTTTCCTGAGATAATTTAAAAATTTCAGATTTGGTAGTTTTATTGTTTAACAAATATCAAGAAGCTGCATTGCTAAGATATAAATGTATCAATTTCCATTTAAATATTAAAAAATACAAATTTATTTGAAAAAACAACAACACTCATTACTAATAATGACCTTGAAAATAAAAGACAGCCACGAGCATGACTTTGATGTTGTTAGTAATATATTATCTTCAACACAAGACCTAGAATATTTTGTGCGATATATTGCAGTGTGAACTGCGTTATTTACCTACAAACAACGGTATACCATGGTACTGTTCCAACCCCTGGTTCCCAGCCAAGCTCTAGTTTCAAACTCTTCATCTCTATCATAAAGTGGTTTCTTTGGGTTTTACTTTTCACCAACATATTTTTAATCATTCTGAGAGTTTTTCCACATGATATATTTAGTGCAAAACTGCAACCCCACTGCAGTATCACACTGTGGCATGATATCACATCAGACACTGGGCAATCTGACTAAAGTCATCTCCTATATATACGCCATGCTACATTATTACTGTAGGAAGATCTGTACTTTAGTCAGATTGGACACTGGGCACACCCTGGCCAACCGAGACAATCCTACATGAAGAGAGAATGAAAATAGGGAAAGGGTTGGCAGTACACTTGTAACATCCCTCCTACCTTGATAATGTTTGGCCTCTGCAAGAAGATTTCTGCAGGGAAGTCCTGGTACACAACATCACTCAGGAACTCACAGGTGCTGACCAGCAGGGCGGGGTCGCGGCTCTGCAGGGACCTGTGGTTTGAAGGAAACACCTCACTTGTCTCATACAGATATTAAACCTTTTAAAAATTTTTTAAATTTTAGAAAATGTCCATACAATTCTAAGTTAAGTCAATTAATATTCATCAAGCCATACATTTCTGCATGAATATTCATGAGGTAAATGGTAAACATTATAAGCATAAAATACGGAAACATATGACAGCTGTTATGAGATAATTGTGTTTTCAAGATTGTTTCTGTTATGATACAAAGGGAGGTAACTTACGTATTGGTAGAAACTATAACATGTCTATCTGTTGGGGTAAGGGCCAACCATGGGAATATGGTCATCCTGAAACAAGCTGCTGGTTCTGGAAAAAAAAAACTTGTCATCATATCCTCAAATCCAGGGATGGAAAGAAAATTTACACTGTGAAATGGTCTGAGAAAAAAAAATCTCTGATTCTTAACATACATAATTATTGAAAGGTATTGCATTAAACTTTCTTTACCATTTTCAATTTAAAACATGAGGACTATGTACACTTAACTTAGGATTTAGAAAACAGGGCAATCAAATATTAATGAAATAGAGATAACAATAAACAATTATGAAGAGATTTGCAACTCTCTCTTTTTCACTGTTTTTGATAGAGATTGCAAACATTGTGTTGCCATATGGAAACAGATATGCTGTCCATCAGTGACTTTTTGACTTCAAACTGGTAATGTACAGTCAAACAGGACTGTAATGTGTCCATCCAACTGATCCAGGTAATTAGGGTACATATCTGTCTGACCAAGGGGCTTTGGATGCACTTTACATACCTGCTGGAGCCTGTGTTGCCTGGGGAACTGGTGGAGGTGGGGCTGGCTCCCTGTCAAAGAAACCAAGAGGTGGTTCCCTGTAGTCGGGCAGGGCACCAGGTGTCTCTGGGTGGCTGACAGCAGACGTTGCCGTGGCAGCTGTGTGGTTGTGATGCTCCCGGGATACAGCGGTGTCGACTGTCGTCTCCACACCAGCAGTCATACCTAAGGCATGGGAAGTCATGAAGATGGAATTAAACTGAGCTGTAGCTGACAAAAATGATCAAACATAATTATAATCAACCCTTAACTTAATACAGACTCATTTTGATACAATGACAAACAGAGCAGACCCAGATCAGACAGCTCCTAATAGGAGCTACCTGATCATGGTTTCCTTTGTTGCTCATAAAATACTGAAGCTCAGATTCTAGTAATTTCTACAGTTTGCGTGGCAAAGAAAATCCACAGGTACAAAAAAACTCATGTCAGAGCTTTGTGCATTATGACCCTGGAGGCTAAAAAGCAAAGCTCTGTCGATACAATAACATTACACATATGTTTATTTGAGTTCAAGGGAAATACTCATTCCAAGATATTTTATGAATCTTGCTTCTCAGAGATGGACATGTGACATACCTGTGTGATTGTGTTTCTGGTAGATACACTGGGGGGCGTGGTCCAGGTCAGGTGCAGTGTCAGGCAGCCTCATGGTGTTCTCCAGGATCTGGTCAACCAGCGGCTGCAGTGCAGGAGTCACATCCCCTCGCAGTGTGGTTAGGAACTCTATACCTCCAACATCTTGTAGAATCTCAGATGCAGAGGTGTGCTAAATTAAAGAGATTGGCCAAGCTTTACCCTACTTTTTATTGTCAGGATGACTTTTAAACAATTTATACACTTTGCTTGTGGTCAATGATTTTGATGATCAAAGAATATTATAAATCCATATTAACTCTTGGTTTATTTTTACATTTGCTGTAAAGGTCTTTTTTAATATTGACTGATAAATCATTAAACAGATTTGCAGCTTTGGTGAGAAAAAACTCCTTACTTAAAATGAATCAAGATAAGAGGGCAAATAAAGCCTATACTATAAAAGAGACAGGATTTACTTATTAAAGATGATTATCACTAATAACATCTAACCCTTAATATCAATGAGTAAATTTAAATGAATAAATTGGAATAAATTATAATGAAGATTTTAAGAGAGCAAATCTTAAAACAGTCATATACTCCTTGCCATCAATTCCAATGAATTCAATGAAAATAGCTTTGTCTATATCTATTTAATATAAATGAAGGAATGTTTTACATTTTATTTTTAAAGATAAGAACTATCACTGAAGGTGATAAATACCCCTGAATACTGCTTTGACACAGAAAAAAAAGGTTAAAATTCTTACAAAATCCTTGACACAGTTATCTGCACTTTTCTGCCAATGGGTCTTATCATAACAAATCATTATTGTAAGTGTGAAGGCACTATCAACAACAATTAGAGTCGATCTGGCTAATTCCGTACGGTCGGCTAATTCCGTACATGTCAAGAGAATCCTCAATAAAACGTGTAGAAACTATCCTGTGTTGTTGTCTATGTGTATTTCGTGTAAAGTAATAAAACAGGTATACAAATCCGATACATCTATAAATAGACACATCTGTTGACGCTCGATATTTTGATTGGTTGACGCTCTGTAACGCGGATAGTTTGAAACTACAACAGTCCTGTAGAGAATTGTTGGAATCGGCATTCTACCAAGAGGTAGAGTTATACAGGTTTATGTATCATTTTTATTCCAAAAAAAAAATGAAATGGTTATTAAATGTTCTTGTTTGAGTTTAAACAAACTTTTTTTAATTTGATTTTGGTACAAAACTATACGTAAAGGAAATTATGAATAAAAATACAAGTGTACGAGATTACACGACATACGTTTTTAAACCCTTTGTTTATCATGGGTAATTCTGTACGCTTTCATTCTTGTTTTCTCGTCAAACATATTTGCTATTAATATATGTATCAAGCAAATCTTTTTCATTTAAATGCTTTTTTAAACTATATAATAATTTTGTAGTTCTTGCTGATAAACAAAATATGCCCTTTTTCGTTATAGATCAGGCATTGGGAAGCCTTGTTCAAGATTCGAGGCATATATCATCTAAACTAACTAGGCTCGATCCAGATTTAGATCTGTTCTTGATCCACTTGAAATCAAGATCTTGCGCTTATATGGTATGTCTACTAAAATTGAAATTATACAAAATATTTTAGTAGACTAGTTTTGGTATATATATTCTGACATCATTTTTGAAAATGAATGTTGAGATAATATCAAAAAACAGGCCTAAATGCGGACCCATGAGTTAAAATGGTTGGTCGTGGTGTAAAGGTGGAATGTGGATGGTGCCGATGCATTACACACAAGCGACTAGATATCGGATTTTTTTCTGAATTATTGAATGTATCTTCTATTATAATTCATCGAATGCAAAATAATTTGTTTCCATTCATAAGTTGTCCATATATTAATTATGATGAATAAGTGTGCAAAGTATCGTATTTACACAAACGATGACGTAACGACATGTATGCTGTACGGAGTTACCCTCAATATGTACGAAATTACCCGACGTCATGTAAACCAACTTTTTGTTATTTTCTTTTTTATTTTATTTCAACTGATTTCACGAATTCGTGTTTTTATAAGAGAAGAAGGTACTTAGTTAGATAGAAGAAAAGAAAGAGTCTTCATTCTTTAAGAGTAAACAGAGCTATCCTGGTTTTCATCCAAACGTGTACGGAATTAGACGGATCGACTCTACCAAACTTCATATAATGTGACTTTTGTTAGTGTAGGGCTGCATGTGAAGTGACAGGATGTGACAAGCGGGATTCCTATATAGCCCCTACTTCTGTGAACCAGGGGTAAAAAAAATGATAACATATTGTTGGTGCGACTATCATAGCATAGGCAAATAATTCATACACAAATGACATGGTATCAGTGAGGATTACTGTACCTGTGACAACTTCAGGATTAGGTTGAGAACATCAGAATGGCGTGGAGACTTGGGGAAGTTGAACCATTCCAAAAGTCTTATCAGAAGATGTCTTTCTTGCACAAGGTCAGACTCACACACCAGCTTATGTTCTAGCTTGGATAGAATATTCTCCAGGGCTCGAACTCGTATCTCTTCCAAGTGGTGCCCTTAGAATAAAAGCAGATATTTCATTTATTTTAAAAAAAACTTGGACAGTTTTCTATATTTACAAAATTCTATCTAACACCCTTGCAACTTGGCATTAAAAAGGAAAGGAATCTTCATCTATCTTCTTTTTTTCTTGCTTTACTTTTGTTCTACTTGTACTTGTGTGAATTAACAACAAGCGCTGTTCAGAATTGGGTTGTTTTGGCTTTATGCTATTGTGATAATTTTGAGATATTTTATTGTTATTATTATCCTCAAGCATTCAGTTCTCACCCTATTTTATTCTTTAGCTACGTTCATTGTACGACAATGCTCAAGAGTGAGCCATGTACGATTATCTCAAAGAAGAAGACTAATGCTGTATTTCACCTCGAGTGCGACATAATTTGCAATGGAAACCAATGACTTCTTCCGTTCCGTTTACTGCCCACATTCAACATATTGAATGCTGACAATTTATATCATTTGATGGGAATATACTTATGCATTCGGGAATTAATTTATCATAAGGGTGAAGTATTGTTTTGATGATTTTTCTTGCAATAACATCTTATGCTGGTGAGAACTCGATACTTCAGAATCAACAATGTTTTCTTTTTTTTTTTAATTATACAATTACATGCACTGTTACGTATGACTTAAGTTCTGTTCATGTTTCAATATCACATCAAAACTAAGAGTGCATATGAATGACAGTTATCATCAATTCACATGTAAACAAAAACAATATAAGATTGGAAATTGAGGACACAAACAGCTAAATCATAACAACCTACCAAGTTTTTTAAACAGTCCATTGAAATCAACATCTTGTCGCAATGTCGATGCCATTTTTCCTTTTCATCAAATTAAAAAGCGAACTATCGCATCATAATAAGTGCATAAATTTTATATACTATTTGTTTATTCAGTGAAATGTCTAAACTTGTTTCGAAAAATCCGCCATGATTGAAGAGTCGTAATGGGGGACAACTTTGTATCAAGACGATGTTAATAATTCGAAAAATATTTAGGCCATACCGGATCTGTGAGAAGTTACAAAAACGAAAATGGACGACAAATTAGAAATTTACTCGCGTCATATAGAGCAACTTTCAAGGTAATTTTGATAATATCGTTGACACCATTATCCGATTTTTTTCTTTCATTCGATTAATTTATAAAAATTAGTAAATGTTTTGTCATTATACCCCACATTTATGGTAGTTAGTTTTCGCGATTTCATGTTTTGTCAAGCATGGGGTAATGTAACCGAATTCCAGTTCCAGCATTTTATTTGTTCTACACATTTAACAGGTTTTTGTTTTTTTTACTCCAAAGGGAATGGTGGCAGGGCCCATGGAGAAGGGAAAATTGCGTCGTGAAGATTAAATTAGTGAAATTAAAAAAAAAAAGGAAAAAATGTCCATTTTATGTGTTGTGATACACCACCATTATCATTTCAAACTTATCTCTACTGAGATCCGCTCCGGTTATTTTTTTTTTTCGTCTTTGTTTCCACTGGATCTCTACCCAGGCCATATATAAAAGCTTCGGGAAATGTTCACCAATACCTCTACTTCGTTTCGGCTGTTCAAATCGATTGTTTTAGGATGCACATAATAACAAAATTAATAACATTTACGTCTGAAATTTGAGTTAACATATTTTTATGGTCATTTTGAGTGAAAATGGGAGGCAGCCCCTTTAAAGACAGTTAAAAATATGAAATTTTTAATTTAATTAAGCATGTTTTCTCTGCCATGCACACAAAACACAGCATGCCATCACCAGTGGGCAAGTAATTAGAGCATCAGGAGCAGGACGTTGTGAGTTTGATCCCCAACAACGACAAACTGAAGGCATTAGCAATGGTTCTGGTAGTTCCCTGCTTGGCACTCAGCATATATACAGGATAGTTCCAGGACGGTTGGCCCTGTGTCAAAATAATATGACTGGGTGTGTTATCATGCTACATGTCTGCGATGTGATACTGCAGTATGATGGCACTGTATCTGTCTGTAGTAGACACAGTCTCCAAATGATTTAAGTACTCTAAGTGGGATGTTAAACCCAACAAACAGAACTCAGCTTGAATATTTAACCAAATTTTTGCATCAATCAGATGATAAAATATATAAACTGCTCTGTTGAGTAGTGCTGTTCTCATTATTGTGATATAAGCAATGCATGACAATATTTCTTTTCCTCTCAAACCAATACAAAGAATCCGTGGTCAGGAAAGAATTTTTATCAATGGGACAGTGGCCCTTTCTGAGGAAAAATCAATGTGACATTTTCAAAACTAATGTGACAATTTCAAAATCAAATATGATATTTTTGAAACATTGAACTACAACTTTAAAGTGGCTCTAAGTCATAAGTGCATAATATTAACAACAAACTCAAACCATCATAAAACTGAAACTTTTGAGAAAAGAAGTTGAATCCCAGAATAATATTTTAATTAAAAATTTGCAGAACAACATGTATAATCACAAAAAAATGACTGTCACTGAAACAAGTTAAAAAGAATACAGTATAGATACCATTCAAAGGCCAATCTACCAAAACACTTGACTGCTAATATATTTCTATTTCTTTCCATATTTAGCAATACAGAACATCCCATAAACGGTATTGATGGAATGTATCGAGATAAATATTCTGCGCAGTGACATGTAATATACGTGCTTGTGTCAGTTAAAAATCAAAATTGGGCAAAACATTTAAATAATTGATAACAAGTAATTAAACATATGCGATTTTTGTATCATAATTACCAACCATAAATAGACAATAATTTTTTTGTTGTCAGTAGATGTTCTTCCTAGTTTCATTTGGACAATATTGTACTGTTTGGTTATCAATTCTTGTGTACTTCAAATAGATATACCTATTAGAAAGAGACTTGTAAAAAAATAAATGGCTTACAAGGTGTCAGCATTTTAAGACTATTACTCAAAGTATCGGCTAAATATCAAGGCAATTGCAAGAATATATTATTAGATATAAGATTAAATTACATCTGAATTATGGAAGCTGAGGAACATTTGACACATGTAAATGCAATCAAACACCTTCAAAACACCTGGTACCAATGCCTCGATAAAAATCGTTAATATGTATCCCTCTTGGATTCTTCAGTGAAAAAGACTTTGACTGGTTGATACCGCTATTACCGGTATGTGTCCATGATCCCTCTTTACGATTTGTTATATTTTTAAAAAAAAACGGAATTCAGCTCTTTGGGCTCAGACTATTTTAAACAGACTGTATGGAGTGAGACCAAAAAGTCTGAATGTGACAGGAGCGCATCCAATGCAAAAAAGATGTGACATTTTGATTTTTAATGTGACTATGGAGCAGGCTTTCCCGATCACTGCAGAATTAAATTCTGTTTTGAACCTATGATAATCCCATGGTCCTTTACTGTCATTACATGGTTTTGATCCCCTTATCCTGCAGATGGTTGGCTAGTTTTCTTATTTAGTCTGTATAGAAATTTTGAAATTGTTTGTATCTGAAGTTTTGATGAAGGTTTAACTGAATTGTTTTATTAAGCTGAAACCATAAGGTTCTCTTGTGATCTTCTTAGTTTTCTAAAAAAATTGCATAAAGTAAGACTATAAGGAATAGGTATATGAATTAACCATGATCACTGTGCTTGTTTCAGAGATAAAGCTTATTGTAGATTATTATTTCGTTTTTTAAACTGCTGTTTTATTGAAATTTTAGTCAAATTTGCATAAAAACACTAAAATGTGACTTTTTGGACCTTCAAAATTGGCAGATATTCTTTAAATGATATCCTTAACACATGAACATTAAAATATAGGTTTTCCTCTACCGTTCTACTTAAATAAGATTCCCCTCCCCTCACCCCCCCCAAAAAAAAATCAAAATCAGTTGCAACCCACTGAAACTTCCTTACAGTTAATGTATATAATGTCATTGCATCAGTTACATACTGTTTTATAGGTTTAACATTCAGTTTTTGTTTTTATTCACAGTGATAGTGAAAATGAAATGAGGTCAGAATCAGAAGTAGGAAAGAGAAGAAAAAGCACAAGCATAAACACAAGCACAAACACAAGCATGACAAACAGTCAGACAGACACTCAGGTGACCGCCATAAACACAAAAAACGGAAGAAACACCGAGGCAACAGACAGGAGGAAACAGCGATGTTGACCCAGACAAACAGGAGTACAAACGACAAAGAATGGAAGACGACGACAGTCAGGGTAGGTTGTACGAGACAGATCTGGAAAAACTGGAAGCTGCAAGAGCTGCACTCAGAGCTGAGCTCATAGGTGATCCTGAGGACCAGTACTATACTGAGGAACAAGGGAACACCTACCCAAACCAGAGAGGTGAATATCCAGGACAATCTCCGATGGACAATCTGTATCACAACGGTAATGATGTGAGTGGTGACATGGAGGGGTCCGACTATTTCAGACCGGAAGGAAGGCTAGCAATTACCATTCCAGGCTCTCGGCATGACGAGAGGAGACGTGTATCTAATAGGGCACATGAAGGTAAGAAACCTAGAAAATATACGGAAGAAAAACAATTGTCTGATGACAGAGAACACAATGTGAGAAAAGACAAAATGTTCAGTGAAAGTGTTGAAAGATCTAAGTCAACTTCAATGAGTTTAGTAGCTCAGAGTTATGGTTCTAATAACAGTGATTCTGAGGAGGAAGAAGGAGAGATTGACCGTGAAGAGAGGAAGAATGATGAATTTGAAGATGAACTTTTAGAATATGCAATGAATGAAGATGAGGTGGTCCCTGCTAGTAGAGTGAGATTTGACTCTGGAGGGAGTAGAAAAGAAGATGCTTTTAAAAGCTTTGAAAAGGAATATGAGGAAATTAGAAAACGTAGGGAAAAAGAAAAGGAAAGAAAGAAAGAGAAAGAAAGGGAGAAAGAAAGACGAGAGAAAGAAAAAAGGGAAAAACGCCGGGAAAAGGAAAAGAAAGAGCAGAGAAAGAAAGAAAAAGAAGAAATGAAGAAAAATAAAGAAAGAAACAGGTCCATGGAGAGGAGTACAGAAAGGGGAAAAGAGAGGTCAAGGTAGGTCATGTTTTAATCGTTATCATTTTGACATTTAAAATTGTCTTTGTTTCAGTATGTGTTTGAAATCTTTACATTTTAACAATTAATAATACATATATAATGATGCCATAAAAAGAATGCATAGGACATTTGCTATCCTGTGGAAGAGGGTGGATAATGCTTCAAAAACGCAATGTGCAGGGATATCTCATTTTAATGAAACACTGTCAAAATTACTATTTTTAACAATGAACTTCACATTTTATGGCCCCACTTTTGAATGTGGGTGTGTTTACATAGATTTGCCTATAAATTTATCCGGCTATCCATCTCAAATTGTGCATATCTATATGAGTTGGTGTCATAAAAATTTTTACAGTCCTGAACATTACCCAGCAATGGACAGCATTCACCTTTGGTTTTGTTTCAAAATTAATCAAGTCATAGCAAAGATAATACTAGGATATGGCCCCTGAATTGGTGAAAATGATGCTGAGTGGGTTAAATCCCTGTCCAATAGCACACATTGCTAGTTATAACATAAAATGCTATTTGAGTTAACCTTTTGCTGCATTAACTATCTGACCAATGATGTCATTTAAATTGCCTCCATTTAATTTTTTTTCTTTCATATTTGAATGTTAATCATATGTAAAGACTTCTTTCTAAATTTAAACAAAAATATTGCATAAATGTCTACTTTATATTCTCAACATACATATTTCTCATTCCCATTTTGAAATATAATTGAAATTAATTTTTCAGATCAATGTCTCGAACGTATGAATCTAGAGCCATTCTAAGAGACGATCGAGTCCGTGATCCTCGTGCGGAAGACAGGGAAAGGGATAGAAATAGAGAACGGGAGCGTGAGAGAGAGATGGAGAGAGAACGGGACAGAGACTTTCAGAGAGGCAGGCAGTCTTCAGACACTAGAAGGTACAGTGACCATCTTTTCAAGTCATAGTCTTACATTTCAGTGTAACAAATTATTTAGATGAAAATGGAATCATTTAAGTGCAAAAAAAATAAATCCCAAAAGGATGACTGGTGAACTTTACAAAAATATACAGTTAAACTATAATAGTTTCAATATTAATGTGCATGAATTGTCTATACTTTTACAGAGGTAGAACACCGCCTAGGTTCCGAGAAGATCGGCGGAGTCCTATGTACGACCGTCGGAAACGATCCCGAGACAGGGATAGAAGGAGTAGGTCCCGAACACGTGACAGGAGGAGTCGATCCAGGGACAGACGCAGGAAAGATAATGAAGACAAGTTTAAAGGCAGCTTATCAGAGGGCTTATTTGTAAAGAAAGAAGATTCATCAGAAGATGAAATGATACTGTAAGTTTGGACTGCTATTTGTTTGGATGTGTTCATTGTCCAAGTACATGTGGGTTCAAGTTATTTCTGCTAAACAATGCACTACTCTGACACAAATCTTACATGAATTCAAGATTTCTTTCTATACTCAAACTTGTCATATGAAATATGTACCCTCTTTTCCAAAACCACTGATCTCTGTGATCAAGCTTTCACCCCTTAAATGGCATGCCAGGGCCAGGGATCAAACCCACGGCCTTGGAGACCATGGTTTTCATCCCTGGCATTGATTAAGTTGCCAAAAATTATATAGATGGTTCTGGTATATCTCCTTTGTGCTTGGCCCTCAGCATTTAAAGATAGTTCCAGGACTGATTAGATTGGTATCATGATAATGTGACATGAGCTCACTCTGTGTGAGACAGCATTACAATTTACATCTTTCTCCTGTAATACAAAGTCCACAAATAAGCGAAATATTTTCCGTGGCATGTTAAACCTATGCAAACAAACACTATGACACTAAGTTCTGATGGGATGAAAATTGTTACTAGTGTATAAAATAGGATGAAAAATGTTTTGTTTTGTTTTTTTAAATGGTTACCTGGCCTTATCATAGTTTATAGCAGATCATGCTTGCTCCTGACATGCATTTCACAAAAAGACTTGGAATTTAGAATTCCCTCAACTCTAATTTACAAAGGTCTATAATTCCACTATTAATTCTTTATACATGTTATTTTTAGATTGCTCTTACAGATAAGTTTGTTTGATTTCTTCAAAATTAAAAACAAAATTTGGTGATGCAGATGTTTTTGAGTTGAGCAAAATCGCCATATGAGATGATTCAAGTTGCAAGCCTAATCTCCCAGTTTGTTAGCACCCTGTCTGATTGTGACTGATTGTGGTTGTTCCAGTGATGACCCTGACGAGGAGGAGGATGAAGAGACACTCATTGAGAAGAGGCGGAAAGAGCGGGAGGCTCTCTTACAGGTAATACGTAGTCTCACTTTGACTAAGTAACCTTACATGGGAAATAACTTCAAAGCAAACTTATCGTAACCTGATATTTTTGTGGAAAATTGAGGTTTTTCAATGGTATTAACAATATCAGTGTGTCGAAAGTCATAATATGAACAAGATATTGATTTGTGTTTCAATTTTTAGCTTGTCTATTTGAAGAATAAGGAGAGCTATCATATCTGAGATTAGTGCCACTGTGATGCTTTGGTTAAGTTATACTTGCAAGGTTTTATCTCAATAATCACTGCACAGTTTAAATTGAAACTTAACACATGTCTTCCAACCCTGTAACCTACTATCCTTAACAAGAATTATAACATTTGGTTTGAATTCAAACAAAGCCTTTTTCGACATTGAAATTTTGCATGCAAGCTGCTATCAAGGCTCTATCATGCCATCCAGACACATAATATATTGAAACTTTGCTCATGGGTTCCCAGTTCTCTTATGCTATCCCAAACAAGAATGATTAATCACTTGGAATTCATCAAAATTATGGCCCATTTTCTACTTGTGAATTCAGGGGCACCAGACCATCAATCATTAAAACTCTTGACTAAATTTATTATAAATTATGGCACCTTTTAAACTATTTAGTGTTGGAATAGTTAGATGTGCTGTCTTACAGACAGCTTTTGTTCTTATTGGACTATTATTTATAAACATTGTATGTAAAATTCAAAATATTTTGATATTTAGCGTTTCTACTTTCTTATTGCACTAGAGCCCTGTCTTTTAACTTAACTATGTTGCCAAGTAATGTTAATACTATCCCATTATGGCAAAGGCGGGTTTTGGACCTTCCCTATATAAGCTCACTTGTTTCTGGTCATGAATTTGCAGGGGAAATCCTTTGATTCGTTACTTTTATAATCAATCTAAAAAAAAAGAAAAAAAACAACAACATATTGTTGATATGTAGATCTCATTTTTATTGATGGCAGCCCTACAGAATATTAATCCATATAAAAGTACAGCCCATTTTAACTACAAAATATGGCACCTTGTGTATTTGATTTCAATTATCCAAATCCAGCATGGTTTAGATAATTATCCCTACTTTTGTCTTCTTGCACAGAAATTAAAAGGGTCTGACCAAGAGGTGGCCCCAGCCTCTTCATCAGCAGATGAGGCCAGGCACCAGCCTTTAGAGGAGATGGAACCAATACAGGAAGCAAGCACTGGGATCAGCATACAGTGGGAACCAACACCAGGTCAGTACACTAGGGAGCTAGGCTGGGACAGGAAGAGAAACACAGTCTTTGCTTAATCTTAGGAGAAGTGATTTGGTATGACAGAGAAAAGGTGGTTTGAAATGAAAATTTTGGTAATCTTAAATATGCAGATTTAAAGCTTGCAAAGAGTGTGAGAATATTTTTTCTGTCATTCTAAATAAAAAATGTTGATGCTAAGAGTAAATGGAACATATTGTTCACAATTTTCTATGGTTGGAAATTGGCTACTTATCTCTTTTTGAAAATATTGATCTTTGTTTATGAGCTTGGTATTTATTTTAACTCCCATATTTTTCAAAAGCTGCAGACCAGCCGGAGAGTGTAGAAGGGCCAGCCAGTCCTGATTCTTCACGCAGCAGTATTAGTACAGACTCTGACTCTTCCTCCTCCTCTTCCTCATCCTCTGGTGAGGACAGTGAGGAGGAGAGGACAGGCCAAAAGGGTCGGCGGAGACGGAAACAGCACAGTGATGTGTCCGACAGTGAGGAGGAATTCAGGGAGAGACAGAAAAAGAAAAGTTCTGATAGAGAGACAAAATCTAAATCCAGGAGAAGTAGTGATGATGAGTTGGAGGATACTTATAGAAAAGGGAGAAAGAAGGAGAAGTATAGTAGTGATGAGGAGTATAGGAGGAGGGGTAGGGAGGATAGACGTGATGAGAGGGACAGGAAGGTAGATAAAGGTGCGGAGGAAGAGGGTAGGTATGACAGTAGAAAGAGAGAGGAGAGACACAGGGAGTCTGATAGATATTCAGACCGGAAGGACAGAGATGACAGGAGAAAACACAGCAGTCGGTACAGCAGTGATGAGGAAGACACCTCCAGACATAAGGATAAACGGAAGAGAGAAAAGAGAGAGTCACGTTTTGATAGAGGGAGCAGTTTGGAAGAGGACTCTAATGATAAAAAGAAGGAGAATGGCAAATCTAAGAAGGTGGACACAGACGATGAGGTTAGAACTAGGAAAGACTTGAAAATCTATGACAGCATAGATGAGAACAGTGTTGACTTTGATGAGATTGCAAAACAGAAACGGCTTTCTATAGAGGAACCAAGTCAAGGTGAGGACACAGTAGTGTGTGTGTTGATTGTGATATATCTCTACTGTATTACTCCATTTTAATCAGTTTAGAAACCTATTTTGCAAAACCCAACCCAGACAATTTGAAAATAATCCCAATAGGAATAACAAGCAAATGACAACTTTTGAAATTGATTATAGGTTAAATGATTTTAAATTGAGAGGTTTTTATATTTAGCATTTAGGAAGGATATTGTATGGCACTGTTGCAGGTATCTATATAAACTTTATAAACTGTATCCCTAATGAGGATGTTGATTAAATGTTAATTGATTGTAAATCCTAGTATTTAGTATTTAGACAATGTGACCTTTCTAAAAAGTATGTCAATTTTCTGTAAAATCATTACTTTCCATTGGCAATAGGATAGGATTAGTTTGGGGAAAAATTGTTCTTGAATTCTTGCTGCAGAAAGTTTGAGGTCCATATGAAATGAATAAATTTTATTGAGTTACTAATAATGGATAATGCTACCCATGATAATAGCAAAAATGAATCACCTCCCCACAAAAAAAGAAAATAGTATACTTTAAGGAGATATTCACAGGTTTTTAACTGCTTCAATTTAATAAATATTGTACCATTTTATAACTAAAAACTTTTATGTGATTTCCATATTTTCTATTTTGAAAGGGAATGATTGTACGACAAAAATTATAACATTTCTAATGATTGTACTGCAAAAGTTTAAGGGGGAAAAAAAGCTTAAGAATTGAGATAAGATTAAAAAAAAAAAGCATTAGAATTGAGACTTGGCTTGTTCAGGATGGTCATGATGAAACAATATGTCATTTATTCTATACAAACTATTGTTAAAATGTCTTTTACTAGCTGACGAGAACAAGGACACTGAGAAGACCAGGAAGGAGGTAGACATGTTTTCTGAAGATGCGGACATGTTTGCTGAAAATTACAATGTAAGTACACCCCTAGTCCTCAGCACTGTTAACCCTTTACCTCATGAATATTCATGTTCAAATTTATGACTTAATGAATATCAATTTACCAAACTTAAAATGGTGTTTGAAACAATGGAATTTTCTATGCTGTGCAGACGCTGTGGAATATGATCTACACTATTGTATGAGCAAACAGGAGCTAATTAACCTGGGTTGGCTCTGTTGGCTTAAAGGCATCATAACTTGTCATTAATAGGTAAAGGGTTAAACATGTTTTTATTGGCATGTAATTAAGGGTTGAGCCGCAAGTTCTCTCAACAGTACTAGTAATTATGGTTTTCCCCAGTATGGATCTTCCCTATAACTGTTCCTTTCAGCATTGCATTGTACGACCAGTTTAAAAATAGGGTGTACATCCGTGTAAATACACAATTTAAATAAATATAAAAGGGAATTTTATTTCAGAACATAGCAAAAGAGCAGTACCGGTAATTGTTATTGTGTCGCCTGCATAGCATGGCAGACACATAGGGATCACTTTGTCCGTCGTCGTCGTCGTCGTCGGCGTCACACTTTCTTGTCCGGAGCATAACTCGAAAAGTATTTGAGGTATCACCTTGAAACTTAAAACATGGATAGATCACATTGAGGTGGAGTGCAGTGCACAAGAATGATAACTCTGACTTTCGTATTTTCTGAGTTATTACCCTTTGTTGATTTTCAGTCTTAATTTTTGTCCAGGGCATAACTCAAAAAGTATTTGAGGTGCTGACTTAAAACTTTATAGATAGATAGATCGCAAGAAAGAGGAGCACAAGAATGATAACCATGACTTTCATATTTTCTGAGTTATTGCCCTTTGTTGATTTTCAGTCTTAATTTTTGTCTGGTGCATAACTTGTAAAGTATTTGAAGTGTTGCCTTAAACATTTATAGTAGATAGATCTCATTGGTCTGAGTGCAGTACACAAGAATGATAACTCAATAATGATAATGATGACTACAAACTTGCAACATTATTACATATATATATAATTAACGTCATAAGTGCTTAATGACGTCATAATTTTTCTTACAGTTAATGTTTTGAATTCATAGTCATTCTGACACTCCTCTGATGAAGACTGTATAGTCGAAAGTGCTCGGGAAAATTATTACATATTGCACTGTTTGAATATTTTATTCCCCCCCCCCCCCCCCCAAAAAAAAAAATACACAACTTATGCAGGCGACACAAGTGTTCCGAGGAACACCCACAAAATTTAATTTTCTATCAATTCTTTCATCAAAATGCTTAAATGCAGGCGACACAAGTGTTCCGAGGAACACCCACATCTAGTATTTTATGTAAATTTCTTTTTAATCAAGCATAATCATGCCTGCTGGGATGACCTGAGTACTTCCATTAATTTTGATTCAGTTTTTGTGTCACCTGCTGTAAGCAGAGGTGACACACATAGGGATCACTTTTCTGTGGTCTATCTGTCTGTCTGTCCGTCACCTTTTTTCTGTTACGCTTCAGCAGATGAAACATGTGTTCCAAAAAACACTCTTGCCATATTGATACTTCAAAGATACGTAAAAATCAGCATTTAACTTTAATTAAAAAATTTCACAGAATATCATTTAGTGATTTACAAAGCTGTATTTGTTACAGAGTCCAAATCTGTCTGCTTACAAGACTGGGAAGAATGAGAATCCTAACCTGATAGACAACTGGGACGATGCCGAGGGATACTACAGTAGGTTGACTGTTTTGTCTAAGTCTTTACATGTTCTCTGGATAGGTACAGTGGTCTTGTGTGACTGCAGGATTCAGTAAATTGCCCCATTGCCCATCTCAAATATGAGGTGGTGAAATCAGGAAAAATACTATTAAGTGTTTACTGCACTAAATGACCGATTTTGAAAGTTTTAGACGAGGATTATGGATTTTTTTTCGACCGATTTTTTTGGTACTTTTTGAAATCTGAACCGGTCGATTGAGATCAAAATCGGTCAAAACTGGTAAAAAATCGGTTTTTAGGATCCTTGGCACTAATGTTCTCTCACTATGCTGAGTGGAATGTTACACCTCTAAAAATTTGAATGGTTTTGTTGTTTGTTCAGTTTTAGAAATCAATTGCCAGACTACAGTCTGAGTCCACTAAATGTGTAAGTTAACTTGACTGATTGTCCAGTGTCAGTAAAATTTGAGTCATACTTGTTAAAATTTGGATTAATATATATTTTTGTGAACCAAATTTGAGTGTTTAAATTTTAACAGAAAAAGGCCAAAGAATGAACACATTTAAAATAGCTCGAAATTGATTTTTTTTTAGATGAGGAAAATATTAATTATAAAAATCATATTATTTTACTTTCTTCATAATACAGTCATGTAGTCCTAAAAGTTATCTTGAAACCAATCAGTGAATGAAGTTTTAGATTAAATCTACTTATGAATAAATATATGGATATACACATTTCCTTTTTGAGAATTATATCATTAGACTTAAAACAGGCATAGTTATTTTGTTTCTGGAATATTCAGATCTTTACTGTAACAATATTATTGGGTTTCAGGGGTACGTATCGGGGAGATGCTGGACAAGAGGTACACGGTGTATGGGTACACAGGCCAGGGTGTGTTCAGTAACGTGGTACGGGCTCGGGACCAGGCCCGGGCAACCCAGGACGTGGCTATCAAAATCATACGTAACAACGAGATGATGTGAGTATCTGTTGCTGTAGTAGTATTTGTCAACAGCCAAGTTTTGGAATTTAGATAGCTGTATGTACTAATGCATTAAAATACACTAGAAGAGCTTGAATACACTAGAACATCCATTTGTCTGTCCTTATTTGTCACTCCATTGATTTCTTTCTTACTTGTTACATTCATGTTATGTTACTTGCTGCAGTTCAGGTGCATAAGTTATCAATGTTTTGACCTACCGTGGTTATTCTGTATTTTCTAATGGTAACAAATCAGAGTGCTGACAGGGGTATCCAAGTCAACTCTAATAACAGGTTCAGTTGTATGAGTTTCATTTGACAGCTTTCCTTTCTCACTTTAGGCACAAGACGGGATTGAAGGAACTTGAGTTTCTACGGAAACTTAACGATGCTGATGCTGACGATAAGTTCCACTGTTTACGTCTTTATCGCCATTTCTTTCATAAAAACCATCTGTGTCTTGTGTTTGAATCACTCAGGTAAGCTTACATTTTTATTGCCACTTTCATATTTGACATATATTTTTGTAAGATTAGTCCTTTACCTCATGAGTATTCATGTATAAATTGTTGACTTTATCAATATTAATTTACTGAATTTGAAATGATATCAGAACAGTTGAAGTTTCTTTGCTGTGCAGAATGTGTAGAATCTGAGTTACAGAATTGTATGAGCAAACAGAGCGGATTGAGATCAGTCAGCTTCTAGCGGATCGAGATCAGTCAGCTTCTAGCGGATCGAGATCAGTCAGCTTCTAGCGGATCAAGATCAGTCAGCTTCTAGCTCCTGCACAGCTGCTGTCTGATCTGGGTCTACTCTGTTTGCCATGGCGTCAAAACGTGTATAAAGTAAAGGGTTAAAACAGCTTTTTAAGTTGTCTTTCATTACACTTGTACAGTGTATATGATCCATTTGTTTCTTTTTTATAATACTGTGAATTTCATATATTGGTTTATAGCTGTGTCATAGTTAATGATTTTTTTGTGGATAATCCTTTTAATATTCACATAGCTGCTAGTTTTTTTTTTCTCAGTAATACAGAATTGATTATGGACTTTTAATTAGATCTCAGAATAGATCCTTCATACTCAAGCATACAGTAGAACCTCGTTAATCCAAAGTCATAATGATAATTCGGATTAAAAATCCAATGATAAATTTCGGTTTGTGTGCATGTATGTTTGTGTTATCATTACCGGTGAGTATCGTGAAAATCTCTATGTCATAAAAACAACTACTGGTACGTATGAAATGAAAGCAAGTCACCGTCAACAGGCAAATTTTGCTGTCGCTTACATTTAAACCAACTTAACAGCGCTGATTCAGCCTCGGGGAAACTTAGCACCCCTTGCCTTTTTGCGCGCTGGTTCAATATCGCCTGACAGAAATTTTGCCTTAATTTGGTCTTTCTGTTTCAACCAAGTTGATAGCGTATTTGGTGGTACCCCAAACTCTTCGGCAATTTGCTTTTTTTTTGTGTCGCCTGCATAGCATGGCAGACACATAGGGATCACTTTGTCCGTCGTCGTCGGCGTCGTCGTCGACGTCGTCGTCGTCGGTGTCGTCGGCGTCGTCGGCGTCACACTTCCTTGTCCGGAGCATAACTCGAAAAGTATTTGAGGTATCACCTTGAAACTTAAAACATGGATAGATCACATTGAGGTGGAGTGCAGTGCACAAGAATGATAACTCTGACTTTCGTATTTTCTGAGTTATTACCCTTTGTTGATTCTGAGATTTTATTTTTGTCCGGACCATAACTCAAAAAGTATTTGAGGTATCACCTTGAAACTTAAAACATGGATAGATCACATTGAGGTGGAGTGCAGTGCACAAGAATGATAACTCTGACTTTCATATTTCTGAGTTATTGCCCTTTGTTGATTTTCAGTCTTAATTTTTGTCCAGGGCATAACTCAAAAAGTATTTGAGGTGCTGACTTAAAAAACTTTATAGATAGATAGATCTCATTGAAGAGGAGTGCATTTCACATAAATGATAACTCTCACTTTCTTTTCCCTGAGTTATTGTCCTTTGTTGATTCTCAGTCTTTATTTTTGTCAGGAGCATAACATAAAAGTATTTGAGATAATTGCTTTGAAACTTCATAGATGGAAAGATCTCATGGATTTGTAGTGCAGTGCATAAGAATGATAACTCTGTTTTATTTTCTGAGTTATTTCCCTTTGTTGATTTTCAGACTTAATTTTTGTCTGGGGCATAACTCGAAACGTATTTGAGGTGTTGACTTGAAACTTCATAGATCTCAATGGTCTGAGTGCAGTGCACATGAATGATAACTCTGTTTCTCTTTTTCCTTGAGTTATTGCCCTTTGTTGATACTCAGACTTCATTTTTTGTCTGGAGCATAAACCGAAAAGTATTTGAGGTATTACTTTGAAACCTCACAGGTGGAAAGATCTCATGGAGTGCATTGTGCAAGAATGATAACTTGTATTTTTGGAGTTATTCCCTTTGTTTATTTTTTGGATTTAATTCTTGTGTGGTGCATAACTTGTAAAGTATTTGAAGTGTTGCCTTAAAACATTTATAGTAGATAGATCTCATTGGTCTGAGTGCAGTACACAAGAATGATAACTCAATAATGATTATGATGACTACAAACTTGCAACATATATATAATTAACGTCATAAGTGCTTAATGACGTCATAATTTTTTTTACAGTTAATGTTTTGAATTCATAGTCATTCTGACACTCCTCTGATGAAGACTGTATAGTCGAAAGTGCTCGGGAAAATTATTACATATTGAACTGTTTGAATATTTTATTCACCCCCCCCCCCCCCCCCCCAAAAAAAATAAATATATATTATATATTTGTGTGTGTGTGTGTGTGATTTGGTGTTATTTTGTACCTCACAAAATAGATTATGCTTTATCAATAATTTGTCAAAAGATCGATTTTCTAGTCAATTCTTTCATCAAACATGCTTAAATGCAGGCGACACAAGTGTTCCGAGGAACACCCACATCTAGTATATTTAATCCCCCTCTCGACTTCCTGGATGGCCGCAAACTTCTCTTGATAGGTTTTGGAGTTGTGCCTATGTTAAACCCCCTTCCATCCTAATGCCGATCCAGATATCCTCCCGGTTTGGTTCCGGACCCTTCTCTAGATTGCTCGACAGTGGATAGGGTTTAGACAAACCCAGTTATTCCCCCCGGACACACCGGGTATTTCACTGGATTGTTCTGATATTGACAATTGTGAGGAATTATCTTTGGAGACAATAATTCGTTCGGACGTAAGTGTGCAGAAACAACAGAGATACAATTGATGATTAATCTCTGCTGACTAAATTTAAATTCACATATAAAGAAAGGACTCAAGATCTGACACCTGGGTTTATCTGCTGACGCGTGTCTGTTACTCAACCTGTCAGACATCGATAAGAAGTAATCAGTAATTTTTGGTCAGACATGTGCTGATAATCCCTACCTGGAAAAAGGTGCGAAAAACTTACTTGAACCATCATTCCAGTGACGCTGCAAAATAAACTGACCCGTGTACAATTGAAGTTAAGGGTGATATGTCTTCGAAATGTACGAAAATTGACTTCGAAATAAAAATTGAAAAATAGGTATAAAATAGTGAACTCGGGACCGAGATTTAACTTTGAAATAGCGAAAAAATCGAAATAGCGAAATTTGCATTAAACATTTTATTTTTATTTAAAATAAGAAGGGAGAAAATCGGGACAGAAAAAAAACTTCGATATGGTGAGGAATTCGGTTTAACGATGTTCGGTTTGACGAGGTTCTACTGTAGATGCTACAAGTTGTTGTGATTATCCTATTGTTCATTCATCACATTTCAACACAGTACATTACAATTCAATATCAAAACTTGGACCCAATACACATTGTCATCTTGTTTTGAGCTGCATTAAAGTCAAATCTTCTGTGAGTCTTCAAAATTCAAGTTATAGATGTACTTGCCATTTCTGTATTTTGCCGTTTCTGTGTTCTCTTTTCATAAAAAGTAAGTTGCCATTAATAACTAATATAAAATCACAGTAGTGAAGGTAAAGCTGCAGAAAAAAAAGGGTAGGTAATCAAAGAATGCATATTTATAAATCAAGGGGTGAGAGCGAAACTAGGCTAAATGCTTATATATTTATATGCACTTAGCAGAGTTTCGCTTTCACCCCTCGAATTGAAGTAACAGATTCCCCTGAAGTTACCTTGTAATTCACCACTTTTATCATGTGCAGTATGAATCTGCGGGAGGTGATGAAGAAGTACGGCAAGAACATCGGTCTCCACATCAAGGCTGTACGCAGCTACAGTCAGCAGCTCCTCCTGGCCCTCAAACTGCTCAAGAAGTGCAGCCTCCTCCACGCTGACATCAAACCCGACAACATACTGGTAAGAATATCTTGCTTTTCTTCTCTTATCCTTCATTCTTTTGTGGTCCAGTTATAAACAGATTTTTGATAGTAAGTTGATATTTGAAACACCTTGTTCATTTTAACCCTTTCCCTTATATAGACTCATTTTGACGCACTCAATACGTACCACATAAAGCCTGATCTGCAGAAAACCACAGTTAAACCTTACCAAATTTAATTATAAAGTCCTCATTTCCAGACCACTGTTGAGCAGTGAACAGCATAAAACCTGATCAGCCTGCTGATCTGGTTTTATGTTGTTAGCATAGGTCTTTTCATGGTTTCTTCTATGAGGGAAAGGGTTAACTGATGAATTTTTGTACTTTGGTATGTAGTTTCAGTGTGGGTATTTATAGTTGTTGGGTGTCTTTGTATGTCAGCCCATCGTCCTCGGTTGGGTTGTTTAATCTCTTGCAACCTTTTCATTTTCTTGATCAAATTTGTGGACAACATCCATGACTTTAATATATAATGTAATAGGCATTGGAGCCATGGCCCTAAACTACTGTTTTGCTTTACTTTTTTTTGACAATCTTTTATCATAGCCCGCTGCAGATAGGAATCACACTTGCCACTTTTTGTCCCATTCTACACACAAATTACATGAAAACATGTTGGGATGTGGTGATATTAATCACCTTAAGTTAGAGCTCTAGTCTTTCTAGCAATCTTAATCAAAATTTCTGAATCCCAGGTGAATGACTCCAAGTTGGTACTGAAGCTGTGTGACTTTGGTTCTGCCTCCCATGTGTCAGAGAACGACATCACCCCCTACCTGGTCAGTAGGTTCTACAGGGCGCCAGAAATCAGTAAGTCATATTATCTCATAGAGAAATCTTTTCTCTCTGTGCCAGTGCCTGTTTTTCTTGTGAGGCAATATTTCCAACCCAGTTCCTGTTTGACTATTTCTCTGTCATTTGTTTTAATTTTTATATTTCAGCTCTCTCTCTCTTGTTTTTCCTTTTATCAAAGTGTCCAGATAGAGTTAAATAGCAAAATGGTTTTCTCCATATAAAGTCATCAATGTAAGAACTAGCTTCACAATTAATGAAAATATAATTTCAATATTACTCATTTTATATAAAAGATGGTAAGGTTTTGAAGTGCATCCTGTCATTGCAAATATATGTAAGAAGTAACCCTTTTTGAGTATACAATAGACCATGTCACCCCAAAACACTTCCCACGCACCTAATCTACATGCTGGTGTAAAATCTACACATTGTGTATGGGAAATATCCTTACGCTTAAGGTTTTTCCCAAGTCATTTATTGGTCAGTTTACATCATTGAATTATACTGGGTATTGCCACTGGTGAAATGGTCTAATATAATATTTTATAGGTTAACAATATTATTCCAGGTATAAATATTTTTGATAATATTGTAAGGTTTCCTATGTCTGTTTTAGTTATTGGTATCGGATACGACCATGCAATAGACATGTTTTCTGTGGGCTGCACCATATACGAACTGTATACGGGTAAGATCTTGTTCCCGGGCACGTCTAACAACGAGATGTTGAAGTTCATGATGGACCTCAAGTCTAAGATCCCAAACAAAGTTATCCGGAAAGGAATGTTTAAGGATCAACACTTCGATGGCAACTACAATTTCCTGTACCACGAGGTGGACAAAGTGACACACAGGGTGGGTGAACAAAAAATCTTGTAGTTTTTATAGGATGTCCATACTTCAAGATTAGACAAGTGTAGGTCTGACTGACATATGTGAAAGGGGTATTTGGTTGTCTGATTTGATATGTAGGTTTCTTTCAATAATCAGGTTACCTCCTACATATGACGGGGGTTATCAGTTGATCATTGCCAATATTTTTTTAGTGATGTTTCTTACTTCCATTCATTATTTAACAAAGTTTAATTTTATTTAAAATCTCAGTTTATCAGTATTAAATATTATCTTTTTACTTGTTCAAGAAGTATTTTGCTGATTGTTTTCGTGTCACTGCTGTAAGCATAGGATTAAAGTTTTATGTATCAGTGGATATAGAGTAGTGGGTAGGACACAGGGATCACTTTTCCTGTCTGTCTGTCACACTTTTTCCGTCATGCTTCAGCAGGTAACAATTATTTCAATTGTATTATCCTGAGATTTTCTTTTATATTTGATATAAAAGTGTAATTTAGTATAAAATGAAAGGATGGATTAAAGTTTTATGTATCGGTGGATATAGAGTAGTGGGTAGGGGACTAATAATGCAGCATTCAGAGGCAAAAATAAGTATCAAGTTAGATTAGTATAATGATAAATATTTTAGTTATTTTTTTTTTTTTAATTCATATATATTTATGGATAAGTTTGTACAATCCTGTACCCATCCCCAATGGCTGTGTGGTTAGAGCGGGAGGTCATGGGGTTTGTTCCCCGGCCATGACATACCAAAGTCATAAAAAATGGTACTGGTATAGCTCCCTTGCTTGATGCTCAGCATTTAAGGGTAGTTCCAGGACTGGTTGGTCTGGTGTCAGGATAATGTGACTGGGTTTGGTATCAAGCCACATATCTATGGCATGATACTGCATTGTGGCAGCACTATATCTGTCTCAAGTAGACATAGTCTCCAAATGACTGAAATACTCTTGGTGGAACATTAAACCCAACAAACAATTCTGTACATTAAATATCATCTAAATTAATCTTAAAATCAGTTTTAAAACTAGTTTTACCCTTGCTTCACTTTATGGTTCAAAAGGTTACATCCCCTATCTTATACAGAAATTTTTCTGAAACCTTCACACAGGAGAAGACAACCGTGATGGGCACCATCTCTCCATCAAGGGACCTGCTGGCGGAATTGATTGGTTATCAACGGTTACCAGAAGATCAGCTGCGGAAGGTGAAGCAGCTACGTGACCTTCTCGAGAATGTTCTCATGCTGGACCCAGCAAAGCGTATCTCCATCAACGCAGCACTGTCTCATCCCTTCATACAGGAGAAGATATAGGGCCTTCCGCACTGTAAGATTCAGGAGAAAATAAGTGGAGATAACTCTGAAAGTCAGACCCATTTGTAGGGGAGTTAATTTGTATAGACACTGGAACTTCTAGTTTTTGTATGAATGTTTTGAATGTGGTTATTTCTTCTCAGTTTTATGAATGGAGTAGTGCAGATGTCTGACTTTGATATAACCGTGATGAAATACTAAGACTTCTTAATCTGAAGTGATTCCCAGTTCTTTGCACCAATTAAACTGCTTGGTGTAAGTGACATAAGGTTTGATTTAATCATTGTTGAATTTGCTAAGAAAGTGAGCTATTTTAAAAGAATAATTCAAAATTTACATGAGTTTTAGTGGTTTAATTAATATTTGGAAACTTGCTCAAATCTTGTTTGAAAATAATTCAAATAGTCAATTTTCTTGCTCCACACATTTCAATTTGTAACTGCAAAACTGAAAGTTATTCGGTAATTATTATTTATGATTTATGATAGCCATGTGGTACATGGATCACACTAGGAAGAGGACCGTGTTTAAACTATTATGTGACTATATTGCAGATAGTTCCCAGGAAGTAAGCAAGGAGACTTCATGTTCGCTTAAAGGTCTCGTAAAAGGCTGAAACAGTCATCATGGTCTTGAAAGATAAGTGAAGTGAGAGAGAAACTGAGATGCTACGGTGGTTTATATGTGTAAAATTGTTTCTTCTGTTGATGGTTGAATTAAAATTCGAGGGAAGCATTGAAAAATGCATCAATTTTTTAATATGGCAATTTTGTGATTTTTTTTTCTTTGTTACTGATGTTTTGGGAGTTTCTGTTTTTGTATCCTACAGATTTTTTTCTTCATCAGGTTTTCAAGGTTAAAAGACACTATTGGGTATTAGAAAGAATTAAAATAGATCATGATGTATTTGAAATCAAACTGTATATTAGACATATTTCCATATCATGATATATTTTCAATTTTCCAGTCCGATGACTCTATTTTGTGTTGAAAAGTTGAATTGAAAAGTTGAATGAATTTCACTAAGTTAAAAGTAGTCAGCAGTAAGTTTTTTCATACAAGTGACAATTGTAAAGATTGACGAAGATACAGGAAAGACAAAGAAGTGTAAAATAAGTTACTGACCTCCTTGTATTCCTTGAATGGATGAAATTCTTTATTACTATTTTGTAGAATGTGTCCATGCTGTTTTTGACATGATTTTTTTTTATAGGAAAAAGAGCAAAAAAAAAAAAGAATAAATGATTGGTAATTTTGTTTTTTCATGTCCTATATTAATGAAAAGATGAAATTTTAATTACAATATTTTATATGATCTCTGAAAGAAAATACTTCTATGAATGTATGATAATTATTCACAAATATCTGTGCATTTCATATTTATAGTGTTTTGTATTTTAATGCTTAAGTGTTAACCGATTTGTCTGATTGGTTTTGGCTGAGGGAGGGACAAAAATCAATTGTGGTTGAAACGTCATTTCATTAAAGGTTGAAATTTGACAATAAGAATATTGCATATACATAGTTTGTATAAATACAGCTGTTCTTTTTGTAAAAAAAAACCCATTTCCATCAGTAAAATCCATATAAATATATTGTCTTGAGTATGTATAAAAATTTTGATAATGAGTGTGATGTAAAGAATAAAGCACTGTATGATGTATTATTTCTCTCATTGCACACCCTGCTGAGGTTTCGGAAAATCACAATCTCCGAGGACCCTTGTTCAACTTGCCGAGCCCCGGCAGTGGAGGAGGAGAGGGGACCAGAGAAGTGTTCTAACGAGGTTGACACACGCCTATCGAGTAACTTGAAGCAGAAGTACTGTGTTCATACGTATTGTCTTCTGAATACACACACAGCGTAGATATGTAACTATGTTGGGCTTCCACCTCATATCAAGTAATCTAGCCTATTGATGCATTATGTCCAATCGATTTTGTCATATGATCAGATTTGCAGGCAGGTAATGCACATTTGTAGCTGTTCACTTGGAGATGAGGTTTCCGTGGTATTTTCTGTCTTTATAGACGTCATTAAAAAAGTTGGATTTGAAGAGAAAAATGTACTGTATGGTCATCATTGATTTTGTTGATGGACCTGTGTTGCGGGTGTGCAGTATTGCAGACAGAAGACTCAGTTAATTAACTCAAATATACTCAATTATAACGAAGTATTGTAAGATTGCTTTTGTCAACTGTTAGTACCAGCTGATGTTTAAGCATTTTTTTTCTAAATATAGTTAACCTGTGCACAAAACAAAAATGAAACATACTTTTAATGGGGAGTGTTTAGAGCTTTCACCAGAACAGGAGATGGATTTATCAGTTCTAGGAATTCTCTTTTTGTCATGCAAGTTTAAGTACAACTTACCTAAAAGAAAAGAAATGAAGATAGAAGTAAGGAAGTTAAATTTACCTTTCTGTTTTCTGTAGGAAGGAATGCAGAAGCCCCATGCAGCAAACATTTACTATAGGGACATCTTAATCGATCTACTGAGTGTTTGAACAAGTGGTAATTCTTTCCAGAATATATTTGTTTTGTATATCTAGTTAACAAACTAAAAGAAACTTGCAAAAGTTGAAAAATGCATAACATTCTGTTTTCTCCCATTTGTAATTACTACTTTGTGATAAAACTCTAAAATGAAAGTTATGTAATATACAATAAAAGTTTGATCATCTGTGGACCAGTTATGTGAGCACTGTGTCTACTTTGAAGTCTGTTCATAGTCTTAGAGTGGACTACATTGTTTTACACTACAAAAGATTATCACAGTTTTACATTATAATGTAGTGTATATTGAAAATTAAATGATGCTATGCGTATCTGAATTTATTATGGAAATTAATTTAAACATGTTTTTACAAAATAAACATAATATTTGTTAGATATTTGAAAGTTATGCATTTTTAAGGTTTTTGCTAAAGAGTTTTGTTAAATATTAGATCACCATAAATAATAATTTTTGTAAGCAGTGCCGAGAAATTTCGGTTGATTTGGTTTCCAGCATATTGTACAACGTTTTAAAGGTCTGTGCTTTTATTTATTTATTTTCTCATTCTTTAATATGTTCTCATATTTTAAAATATCCCATCAAAATGTGGACACTATATATTGCCACACCTTAAGATCTAATTCTAAGAATTAAAAACATGAAATGACCATACTTTCAAACAGAAAAAGCTTAATGAACCTTTTCTCTTTTCAAATTTATCCAGTTTACATTTATAAATTTACAATAGTCCTTGTAAAGCATCAGTGTGTATTTTGTTGAGATAATGGCAAATTGTGTGGAGATTGAGAACTTTGCTATGGTCACATTTTACTCTTTCAGACCTGGCGACTGTGAGCCGCAAACCAGACATATATACAGGTTGTTACCAAAACAGGCAGCCCAGAATCTGATTGAGAATGACTGAGTTTTGTAAAATACCCTTGGAGGAATAGACATCAGCTTTATTAACCCTGAACTCATTAATTGAAAATATTTAAAGCAAAAGATAGGATAGGTCCTGGTTTCAGGTGGCAAGGTTGCCTAGTTACTTAAATTTTAAATTCCTGTGATAAATTGAAAGGTGGGTGGGGTTCATTTGAGATCAGTTTTGACACTATGAACAAGTAGACATTTAACAGTTTAATAACCCTACATGACTTCAAAATTTAACCTTTTTCAGGTAAGATTCAGTTTTCTACCCTCAGCCCAAGAAAAAAATTAAAAGTTTGATTGGCATGATGACGCAGCATCCTGAAAGTTCTGACTTGGTGTTGATTGGGAAATGGAGGATCCTACTTGATTGAGACGTGAAATATCTCTCCCAAGTCGACTGGTAGCTGTGAAGTTTAGAGAGTTACCAAGTGTCATCTGAATTACTACAGTGTGTGGAGAGGCCGGGTTGACAATGGACTGTAGGCCAGATAGAACTGTGATACAAGGGCAAATGCACTGCTCCCTGGATACTGAATAGGATGAGCCGACCTATAGTACAGGAATTCAGACCTGCGCACGCAACCACACACACACAATCTCTCTCTCTCTCTCTACATACATTGGACCTTTTAGTACTTCCAGATGCGTTCAAATGTACATAAGCTGCACAGGGATGATAGGTAGTCAGTGGTTTACCTGGTTTATTCAAGATATCTCATGGTTTTGTCTGTGATACTGGTTGGGAGCAGCTAATCAGCCATGAATTGGGAAGGGGTGGGGAGGGCTTAAATTTTTGCAGGGCTTAACTTTTTGCTGCTAAAAGCTAGAAAGGTGGTGGTCTCTCTTAATACATCTACCCATAATACGCTTACACTTGAACAACACGGTTTCTTGACACACTAAAGTTGTTTTTACAGTAATTGTTTGGGATTGTTTATTGTATACATATTATTGCTGGTATTGACAGATTTAAGTTCACATTAAAAGAATGTATGTTGTCCTGACAGATGCTGATAAAAATGTATAGGCACTGAATATAAGATTTTTTAAACTGTTTCCATGACTAAATTTACAGTGTTTTGCCAGGAAAAAGTAGGGTTTTCTTTTTTGTTTTTTTTTTTAATTTTTTTTTTTTTTGGATTTTGTATAGCAATGACACTGCCAGAGACTGTTAAATTTCTAATAGTACAGGCCTGCTTTAAACACAAGGCTAGTCCTACTTAGGGCAACGCCTAAATGGGGTTGACATAAAAGATTCACATGATTTTTGGTGTAGTTACTATCAGCAATGGACAATTTCCAATCATTTGCTTTGGAAACACTCACCGCGTGGTGTTGAGTCCCGACAGGGTCATTAGGATTTTCATGTGAGGAAGCCTTCCAGCTGGCTTGCGGTAGGTCGGTGATTCTACATGAATGCCTCAGTGCAGTCAAGGTCTTCCTCCACACGTAATTAGTTGGTCGACTGAAATACTGTCACAGTGACGGTAAACTCAAACAAGAGGGCTATGATAGCCCTATATCGCTCACCTGAGTACCACTGCTCTTAAGGCAACTTAAGGTATTAAGGACTGTAACTTCCAAACAAGGCATAATAATCCTTGGTTTATTATCATTATGTATACATCTGATTAAGATTGCTTTATAAATGTGGATGCTAGAATGTAAACAAAGTTAAATATGACATTTTTTATACTTCAAGGGCCATAATTGGAGATAGTGGTCCAATACTAAGTCGGCAAGATAATAGTCCTTAATCTCTTTTACCAGTAAAATATTTTGAAATCTGGCCAGAATTTTTGAAGGAGTCGATTTCTGAAGTTTTATTATTTTTTTCTTTTTGTTGCCATGGCAACCAGAGTTCTTTATGGATCAAGTTTATTTTAGCAACTTTTGTGAAGGTTTACCCAAGGGTCATTACGGATCAGAATAATTTTAGCAATCTTGGTGGAGGGTTACCCAGGGAACATATGTACTAAAACATTTTGAAATCTGGCCAGTAATTTTGAAGGAGATGGTTTTTAAAGTTTTCATATTTTTTTCTTTCCGTTGCCATGGCAACCAGAATTATACACGGATCAAGTTTATTTTAGCAACTTTAGTGAAGGTTCACTCAAGGATCATCTCTGACAAAATTAATCAAATTCGAGGAGGTGTCATTTAAAGCAAATTGTTGACGATGGACTGTATTTCCATTATCAAGTATTGTCTTGGAAATTAGGTAAAACTAGGCTTTGAAGAAATATTTTTTGGAGAAATTATACTACTCAAAATTTACTAAGGATCACTTAGTTAAATCCCATTTACTTGTGTATTTGATAGATTTGCTTTTGACGATCCCATTTTGAGTGATACCTCTTAGCTTGTTTATTTGATTATTTAAGGCAATAATAATAATCATTACAAGTTGCCTTTCCAATCATTATATTAAATAATTCAAGTGTTCTGATATGCAACGAACAATAAGTGATTCTTAGCAAGTTTTGAGTAGTATATTTTAAGTTTGTGTGACCAATCTATGCTTTTGGTCCAACTCCTTGATAATTTTAGCTTTCGGTGAGTGGAGAGTAAGACTGCATTCATTAAGTGGAACTTAGACTAGATAGGTTTGTAAAATTATTTCAAATTATACATTACTGTAAAATCATTAACTTCCGTTAATATTAAATTCCGTTGATTATGAACCAAAGGGAATTTCGTGGGTACATTTATTCGTGGACCTATATTCTTAAAATCGTGAGGTCTATATAAGAGGTAAGTTTTCGTGGGGATTAATATTCTTGGATAAAACCTACGACGAAAATTAGTGTCCTAGGAAAATTAATGATTTCATCAGATTAATGGCTATTCTAGGAAAACAATTCAACAATTTTAAGGGATCCTCGTTGGCAATGGAGTCTTGTTTGTTTGTTTGTTTACCTGCCACTGACAACCGGATCTCAGAAATGTAATATTTGTGACGATGCGTCGTCACAGGTGTAAATACAATCTCTGACGACTAAGTCAGTGGTTATAGCATTGGACTCGCACGCCGGTGGACCAGGTTCGATCCTGGGCCGGGTCGAGTTTTTTTACACATTTATAAGTAAACTTGACCTCTGCATATCTTTGGTTTGAATGATAGTAAAAAGAAGCTTTTTGATGTAGTGGTTTGGACAGATCACATGTCACACAAGCTTATCCATCATTACTCAGCCGCTGGCATGCGGCAGGTCGGTGGTTCTACCCGGGTTCCCGTGTACTCGGGGTCTTCCTCCACCTGTAATTAGCTGGACGTCGCTATATGATTGAAATACTATCGCAGCGACGGTAAACCCCAATACAACAACATTACTCAGCCCCTCACCGTTGTGGATTCGAGTCTGGATTTCTTGTGTGGGAAATCTTGCAGCTTACTTGGCGGGAGATCACGGTTCTACCCAATTGCCTTTGTGCACTCTGCATCTTCTCTTTTGTTATTAGCAGAACATTCATATGTGACCGATACTTTTGCAGGGATGGTAACCTCAAGCATAAGGAAGCTATTTGTTTTGAAAAATATATCCCTTGGATAAGTTAATTGTTGTGGTTTGTTTATCACAAACTCTTAAATTCCTTATTCTTTCATTAACAAGCTTATTGTTTTCTTCAGAGAACGCATCGAACATCATTGTTTTTTACCAAACGAAACAAAAAGAATTAGTTATTTCCGATCGGGGGTTACCATCCAAAGAACAAACCGAAGTCCCGTGCCAGAAGGACTCCCAAGATGACACATTTTGTGTGACTCGTTAACTCAAGTAGAAAGACGCCGTGTCCACTTCAATTCGTTGTCAGTTTTGTTTCAAATCTCAAGATGTGTCACTACTTGACCTAATAAATGAAGAGTGAACATAACTCTTCAAGGACGCCGAATGTCCTAGTTTGGACTGTTGGGAAAATTTCATTCATGTTTTGATCACAGGAGTAAAGAAGAACAACAATTTGAATGAACAAAAGAATGTGTTCCTTTATTTGGATACAACTTCTCAAGCGACTTCAATAAAACATGAGCAAGCACTGACTGGGAAAGAAGGGGACCCTATGGCATCGTCACATTAAAATAGAAAATGTCTCCTTGAAATGCTCAAAGGCTTCACTTTAAAATAAGAAATGTCAGATCTGTAGGGGGGGGGGGGGAATACATCATGCTAAATGTCGCATTGAAATTAAATCTTTCCCAGTCAGTGCATGAAAGATAACGTATAGAAAGTAAAAAATCTATATAAATCAATCAAAAATCAAACCTTTAAATGAAAAACATTCCATCACCGGGACTTAAACGTGTTCCTTTATTGGATACAGCTTCTCAAGCGACTTTAGTAAATCATGACTAAATATATGAAAATAAATGTAAAATAAACTTCCAACGTAAAAAAAAAACTTTCACCGGGATTTGAACAAAAAGAGATGGTTGTAAGCTATGATAGCTATGATTATATAAATGTGATTACTGCTGGGTGTAGTGGAGAAGACCTTGTCGTTTCAGAACATGAGATTCTCACGCCCGTCAGATCCAAGTGTATTCCAAAGATATGCCCAAGTTTAAAACTCTGTGTGTTTCCTTCACATCCGATGTATAGGAATAAGTTGCAAAAGAAAGTGTAGATTCGATTCCTTCGAAAATATGCTTGGGCCGTTAAAAGCATTACTTTCGAGTTTCCACATAAAAAAAAAAAAAAAACATTTTAGTGGCCAAATAATTATCATAAAGGTTTATTTCTAAACCATATTTATGCAAGATTTCTATATGAATATGAAAAGTAGTTCCGTGATCAGTCAATCACATGTACAAACTCTCGAGTGCAGATTTTCTTCTAAATTTCAGTATATTTTGCTTAACACTGAATATAATAAAATGTGTATTTGTATTTGGCATAGTTCTGAAACGTCTTCTGATGCTTTTTTTTACGTTATTAACTCAAATACACTTTCTCTCTCTCTCTGCCTCTCCGGCCATAAAGCCATGACTATACAGATGTTAAAAAATATCTAAGAAAAACCTGAAAAACTACAACATACAATGATTTTATGAACATATATAATGTTACCCGAATGTCGAGCACTGTCAAAATCTCTTTCGAATGGTAAAGGCAGGACATTCACAAGCATATGGTCGATTTTTTCAAATCGAAAATAAAAATTATTCCAGTTGTTTTAGAGTAACCGAGCCCATGAGTACTACAATCCATTGACTTGTGAAATAAAACCTAAGTACATGAATAAATTTATCGACGCAGGCCCGACAAAATAATAAGCACGATTTATACAGATAAAAAGATTGTCCCCTTTATAGATATAAGCGAAGAGTTATAGGTGTGTATAAAACCCTCTACCTCGTAAAGAACTGTTCTGACATTTTGACGAGGAGATGATCAGAATGTCTCTGGGTGGAATTATCAGGGTTTCCTCGCTCATCCAATGTTGTAGTTTAGATTCTACAGTCTACAGGACAAAGTAAATTCATATTTCGTATACCATTTAACCCTTTCCCTCATAGAGGATACCATGAAAAGACCTATGCGAACAGCATAAAACCAGATCAGCCTGCGAGTAACTCGCAGGCTGATCAGGTTTTATGCTGTTCGCTGCTCCTCAGTGGTCTGGAAATGAGGATTTTGTAATTGAATTTGGTAAGGTTTAACTGTGGTTTTCTGCAGATCAGGCTTTGTGTGACACCTATTGAGTGCGTCAAAATGAGTCTATATGAAGGAAAGGGTTAAAATTCAGTAAATCCTTTAAGTCATAAATTTGTACATGAATATTCATTTGGTAAAGAGTTATGTAGTTTACCTTTTTTCCGTACAACATTAGCAAAAAA
>CM037789.1:12818696-12856989 GCA_021229015.1 Solen grandis
CCCCCACAACCACTTAAAATCTAGCGAATATGAATCAGTGATATTAAGAAAGATGTATATGTGATAGCAAATACCTTGTCTAACATCTTGTAAAAAAAAAAAAATCCAAATAAAGGGCTGGAAATGCGCGGCAATGTTTCTAAAGGAAAAACGGACCGCCGAAAGTGACCCCAAATACCCCAGCTATTGTATAATATACAAGTCAAGGTTCGACTCTTAGACTTTTCAATACATTATATTTTAATTTTTTAATTAGTAATAGATCAATATGAGGTTTCTCCCAATAAATTAAAAAAAAAAAAAAATATTTTCACAGTTTGCCCTTTCCATTGAAGATGGATGAATCAAGCCCTGCAGAGGACAACCCCAAAATTTTCCCCGCTCCCCTGTCGATACGTCAAAACCCGGCCTCGGTGATCGAAACGGGGTTTTGGGTTTTTTGACCACCCCAAAATGATTTTTTTGAAAAATGCAGTAGCTTTTTTTGTGTGTATTAGGGGTTATTTTGTCGTCGTCGGCGCTTTTCTCGCTACTTTTGTCGGTTTTGTTTCACCTTATTCAAACTTGAAATACACTAATAAAAACTCAAGATTGCATGCAGCTCGTTTGTGTTAAGTTGGTGATCCCCCCGGTGCCTTTTAACCCTCCATGTTATTAGCGGAACGATCACTTATAAAAACGGTACCACATCCATGACAGAAATTTTTCATTCAACCAGTAATTAATATAAAAGTTCGATTTTTTTTCCCAATTTTTTGATTTTGTTTAAAAAAAAAAGGAAAACTGAAATATCATGAAAATAAAATAAGAAAAGAAATTCTAAGTGTCCCTATATTGGTGTATGACCAAACCTTTACGACTTTCTGCGCCTGGGTTCCAACAATAAAATTAACACTAACAGGAAGATTTTCCCTTTTCATACACAAACACTTTCCAAACCACAACTACGGGAAAAGCCCCATCCCTATGATGGTAACTGGAAAATTTCCTCCCCACAAAAAAAAAAAAAATCAAAATGAAATAAAAAATTTTAAATTTGTAATAGGGGAATAAAAGGTAACCCGTAATTCCCGTACCTTGCTTTCATGATGACCCCTGATAAGATTTGCAAATGGATATGTACACCATCTTGGGAGGGGTACTTATGGTGTTCTAATCCCCCAAACCAATTTAAAAATAACATGTAATCCCTGATTAAGAAAAAAAAAAAAACTATAATCCCAAAAAGCAGTATTATGGAAAATAGGGAAAAGTAAAAGCCCCCCTTGAACCAAAAAAGAATAATGTGCAAATAACCAGGCCCCCTCTTCCCAAAAATTAAAAAGGTATTAAGTTGATTTTCGTGTATTTTTAGGGTGGCACAAGGTACCCAAGGTACATAAATTTTTTTTTTTTGGTACCTGGTACCCTAAATTTTTTTTTTTTTGGATTTATGGTACCCAAATCTAAGTCCAAAGGTACTCTTATAAAAAAAGAATCTATAGTACCGATGGTACTCTATATGAAAAACGAATCTATGTCCGAATGGTCATTTTTGAAAAAGATTTATGAAAAAATTGAAAAAATGAAAATTGTAAAAATGCCCTTTCGAGACTTTGGGGTTGGCCCCTGAAAAGGGCCGTTTTTTTCTTCTTTAGATTTCGGTCTTGTCCACATCGGTTGGGTTTTCAGGACATGTGTCATCGTCACTGTTTCGAGACTCTTTTTATTTGTAAGATCTGGTTGTTTATAAAAATTGATTTTTCATCTTATTTTGTTGCTGTTGTTCAACATCTTGTTTTTCCATGAGCATTATATCTGTTAATCGCGTTGCATCTTTGTTGTTCCATCATTTGCCTGTTTGAAAAAACCCAGAGGGTTATTCTAAATATGGTCTTGCTGTTGTCTCACTCATTCTTTGTCGTTCGATCAACCCATCAATTCGTGGATAAATTCTTTCAGTTGTAAATTTTGTTATGGTTGTGCGCGAAAATATGCCCGAATGTTGTGCGGTGCGCTTTTATACCCTTGAGGGGATGCCCTACTTTCACTTTAGGTACCCCCAATCAGAGAACGTTAGTTTATTCAATTTTAACCCTTGCCCTGAGTTGGAAGCATTGTCTTCGCCTTGACATTGGGGTGGTTTGACCTATTTTTGTTTTGACATATCAGAATTGTGAAAAATTTAAAAAAAATTTAAAGCCGAATTTGTAGTAGTGAATTTTTTTTGAAACATTTTGTAACTTTTTTTGAAACATTTTTATAAAAAATTGGATCATATTTTTAATGAAAAAAAAATTTAAAGGGAATTTGAAAAAAATGGTAAAATTTGAGGTTATTTTTTTCGAGACTTTTGGGGTTTGGCCCCTGAAAAGGGGGCCGTTTTTTTTTTCACAGGTATGGTTATTATTTTCTTGATTTTTTCAGCAGGTATTAAACATGTTTTATGGGTGAAATGTGCTTAATGATTTTTAAAGATATATCGTAGTTTATTTCATAAAAAGTAACATGACTAAATTTGTCATGATACCCCTGATGTTGTTGTTATTTAAGGTACTTTGGTATCGGGTTTGTAGTTTAGCGAACGTTTGGCGTGGGTTCTATTTTTCCCATGTCAGATATGCAGTGATAGTTATTTACTTACCCATAACATTTGAAAACGAAGGCCCCATGAATTCATTTCTTTTGATACTTTTTTTATTTGGGTTTGACTTGTAAAAATTTGCCCTTTCGAGACTTGGGGGGCCCCTGAAAAGGGCCCGGGTTTTTTTTTTCTTCTTACTTTTACTTTTTTGAAATTTTGTATGTCTTTCAAGGGGCTCAAGCCATTTTAGAAGGGGATCCACCATCATGGGGAAACGTTTTTTGGGATGCTTCCACATTTTCCGGAGGAAAGTTAGGCACCCCCAGTTTGTCGTTTTCATTTTGATACGGCATTCCTTCTCCATTCTCTTTTGAAATTTGTGGGGTTTTTGTTCCCCCTTTTTGAGTTCCCCAGAATAGTTGTCCAAATATTTACGGGGCTGCGCTGCCGGTTGTGTTCATGGTTGTTTTTGCGTACGGGGTGTGGTGTGGGGGGGCTAGGTTTACGTGGTTGGTAGCGGGTTGGTATATCGGAGTCGGATTTACGCCCAGATGCCTGGTTAGCACTGTCGTATCATAAAAATCAGCGCCTGTATGGCGTTGTTAACGATATCAAAGTTACGTAGTTTCCTGGTTGGTAGTGGGATTATGAAAGATGCAGTGGTTTTTAAGTTTGAGGGGGTTTGACCACTTTTACTGTTAGCGTCCCAATAGAGAATGTAATTTCCATCAATAAAATAAAGTTCGCCCTTTGCCCCAAATTGGATAGATGTTTTGGGCCCTTGACATTTGGGAGGATTGCCCTACTGACCTACTTTTTCATAACATATAAGTGTTTTTTTTTAAAAAGAAGGATAAAAATCAAAGGGTCCGAACAAAAACTCTGGTTCGAAAAGTGTGGTGTGTGTTTAGAGGAGGGGAGGGGGATATATTACATAAACCAGTGTCAATGTCAGGACTTGTATGGTCAATGCTCGCACGGCTTAGAAGTCCCCGTTTTGTGGGGACCCTATCAAGTGTTGCGGGCCTCCCTGTTTTTTTCGCAAAACATGGGCCTACAGTGCGCTACCCTATTTGGCATAGGGTTTGCCCCTGTTTATCGATTTAGTAGGAGACTGAGTAATTCGGATCACAAAAACCCCAAAAAAGGGCCCCTTTTCGGGGCCATAAAAATATTTCGAGGGAATATATCAAAATTTTTTTTAATGTTAAGAAAACAAAAAAATCAAATCATTTTTTAGCCTTTTATTGAACTCTATGAACTTTGGCAAACAAAAATATGAAAAAAAAATAGAAAAAACAATATGAACAATGCAAAACTAAAAACAACGTCATAACATTTAAATGAAAGTAGATGGGTCCAAATATTCGTCGTAATTCAAAAAAACGCCGACCATCTCAAATTTGGTGGATGTTTAGCTTTGCATTTTTTGGGTGTGATTAACATTTGTCTTCTTGCACTTTTGTAAGTTCGAAATTCTGGAAAAACCCAACACCCATTTTGGAATCGTTAAATTTTAAGTGAGGTTGCCCTCTGTCCGGATTTTAGCTCAAAAAACCCCGTTTTAAAAATCACTCCTCGAACAAAAAAATGCAAAGCAAAACAAACAAATTGCCCCACACACAAAGGGTTTTTGTACCCTTAAAGTCTAGGGGTTTCCCAGATGGGGCCATGCTTTAAAAAGTAAATTTCACAATGGGTTTTTTTTTGCCCATACGCAAATTTGAAGTCGATTTACGTGAAAAACACAACCACCAATGTTCCCCCTTTTTCGAATTGGGGGTATTCCTAGAAAGCTTTTACGTCTCGGGTCCGTTGGGGAGTTTCTTTAGACTCCACGGCATTAAAGGGGTAAAATTTGGGGAAAATGTCCAAAATATATGCAACTCATCTTTTTCCTTTTCCCCAATTTTGTTTAATGCGTCCTGCCCATTCGCCCAAAAGTTTCCAATGGTGTGATCTTGTTCTATTCATGCCTTTATATTTGCCCACATCGATAAGATCAGCTTTTCAGCGCGTGTGAGATCCATTTTTTTAGTTCAGCGTACCATTTCCATCCTTGATAATGTCCAGTTTTTTTATGCACTGTTCAAAAACATCTCGCCCCCACCCCTTTTGTGCAAAAAAACTATGGGATGTTGGGTTGACTGGAGATAACAATGCAACCTAACGTTTTTTTCACGATATCAAAAGTGTGTCTGCTTTTGACACATGGGGGGGGGTTTTTAAACTTTTTTACCATATCGTTTCGCTATTCAAGTTGAAATTTTCTTCGTACGTTGTTTGGCAGTTTGTCCTGATTTGTAGGTAATATCTTGATGACTTCTCAAACCTTTTAATCTCTTTGACTGTCATATTGGGGCATACAATCACATTGAGGGGGGTCCCAAGAGCTGCCGAAACTGAAGCTCGTTTCGCAAGTTCCCCTTTTTAAGGAGCAGCTGCCCTCTTCTGACCCTTATCGGGCGTTAATCAATGCCCACGTTGCCCCCCTGCATGTAATCGTCCATTGTCAGACCCATGGGGGGTTTTAAACCCGAGTGACCCCGGGGCTTGATGGGGGACATGTATGACTCAAAATTTTCTGGGGGAAAAGTTAGCTGGAACCAATTGTGTGTCTCTTCCGTTACATGATTCTAACTTAACAAGTTAAAAAGGGAAAATAAAAGGGGGTTTTGGTTCCCAGATCCCCGTTATGTTGTTTTTCTTAAGCCTAAATGATGTTTGGGAAAATTTCCTTGAAAAAAGTCTTCGATTTGATCTTTCCCCTGCAGGGAATGGTAAAAGTTTTTTACCCAGTCGGCAAATTTGGGATTTTCATCCTGTTGAGCGATGGCGGGTTTAAGTTTTTTGGCCCACTAGGGGTAAGGTAACAGTCGAACTTTGAACCCAGTTGAAGTAACGGGTTTTTTGGCCTCTGCTCCAAAAGGCAAAAACGGGGGTTCTGTTGATGCGCCGTACCCTTTACCCCTTTGGGGAAAGGGTATTTGTTTTGCAAACACAGATTAAAATGCAGACGTCCGACTTTTCCAGAACCGACCCCGGTGGATACGTGTTTTTTTTTTAAAAATCCTTCATTATTTTCCGAAATGTTGCTCGCTATGACCCCCCCGTGTCAGGACCCCATTTCCGTACGTAGGCGGGTTATTTACTGTCCGGAATAAGACAGAAAATTTCCCAAATGTACCCCGTACCTATGTGTAGCTTATGGTGATCAGTTTGTTTTTCAGAAAACCATAAATACTGCAAACACTGGGAAAAATTTTGTTTATGGGTTTTTTTCTCCCAGCGCCAGATTAGTGCCATTTTTTGACTATTTTGACTTCGGTACAAGTAGTTTTTGGTTGATATCGGTCCATTTTTTTGTTTGAGCAGGAATTAAAAATTTAAATGGGAGAGAATTGTCAGTGCTGAAAAGGGATAATGTTTGTCACTGGATCTTGCATTGCTGTCAGGGTAGGGGAACTGTGAAATAAAAGTTCTTTTTTGCTCATAAGAGCGGTTTTGCTCATGTTGTTAAATAAAAAATTTTTCTGACGGCGCGATGAGTTTTTTCTTTTTTTTGTTCCTCCTTCCCGCTGAAAGCAATGAGTCGACGTTTGAAATCTCAAAGTTTAAACCCTCTCAGATTTTTCAGACCCACTCTTTCAACTTTTTTACCCGTTTTTCCGTTTTTAATTTTTGGCCAGACAAATATCTTTTACGGCTCCTTCCTTTTTTTAAAGCCCTTTTTTTTCAGGTCTTAGCCCGGGGGGGCCGGGGTTTTATCGGGGTAAATGTTGGGGCCCTTTTTCTTGAACATGGACCCCAAACCTATCGTTGTAGCTTGCCCCGGAAAACTGGAATCATGGTCTTTCTTTTAAAATGAAGCTTCACCACGTTCCCGTGAGTGAAATGAACTGTTCCCCTGTGCACCAGTTTTTTGATATGATTCGTTGAAATATGATTGCTGCAGGTATTATAAATTTTAGAAATTCAAAGTGCAGGGGTGGATTAGACCTGTTTTTGTTTTTGGTAAAATGGCCAACGGTAAAATGGTGCTTCGACACCCCCTATCAAAGTGTTTTCCCAATCGGTATATAAAAAAAAGGGTTATTTCGTGAAGGGTCCCACCGTACTTGAATCTTTTGTTTTTCCTGCCGGGAAAACCAGTATTCCCCCTTTCTCCTCCAATTTTCGTAAGGAAGATGGAAAAATTCCCAACCCGTTTTTGTTCCACTTTTCCCGGGTAAATTGACACGTTTTGAAAGCCGGAAAAACAAGTCAATGTGAGGTTTTTTTGAGTTAAAATTGTTTTAGGGGTTTTTTAAATAGCCTTGCCATTTCGTCATGAGAGGGTTTTGGGAGAAGTGCCGCGGGAAATGCAAAGGGGGTAATGCCATTTTTTCCCTTCTAATTCCACCCTTTTTTTCACTTTTGAAAGGCGGGGCCCCATTTCTGGATCTTTAGTTCCCGAGTGAATTTTCCTTCCTCCTCTTCAGTTTCTGCTTGTGTGGGAAATATTTCCACGAGACCCACTTCCAATTTTGTTTTCGCATCAATGGTTTTTGTCAGCTTGGCCCTAAAACAGATTGTGTTGTTTGGGTACAAATGCCATCGAACTTCAATGATAGGGAGTAGAAAAAATCATGATTTCTTAAATTTTAAATTTGGGGTTTGGAAGAATGTACCCGATAAATACTCATCAGCCCCCCCCAATTCCGTTTGGGGTGTTAGAACAGGTTACTATGACACATGCGTTGAAAGATGTCACAATTTTTTTCAAGAAAGTGTTTGTTGTTTGGTACCTCACTTTTTCCCCTGTTTATACTGTTTTTACCTGAACATGGGTATCGGTAGACATGCTTTTCAGACGTTTATATTTTTTTAAATGCGATTTTGGAATCCAACTTTTAAAACTTTTTAGGATACCCAAGCACTTGATTTTCACTTCTTAAAAAGTTTACCCCCTCACCCCTTGTACCCGATCAAGAATATTCCACTTGTATAGCTATCATTTTTATAGTTGAATTTATCCTGAGAAGGATCGGCGTTTAGTTTCTCCGCCAAGTCCCAGTTTTCGGTCAATGGTGTTTTTTGATGCGAACCTTTGAAAAATTTCCCACTGCCCAGTTGGTAGATACCCTTTGGCAAATGTTTGTTTGGTTTTTTTGATGCGCACTATTCCCCCATTTCAAATCAGTTGTTTTTTATTTTTTTTTTGAGGTTCCCTTTACAATGTTTGGGGGACTTTGCTCATTTTCTCTAGACACAGATGCGGGGGTACGTCGATGTTTCGTTTAAAACATGATTGTAGCCATGTACCTAGTTGCAGTCACCCACATAAGAGGGGTCTTGTGATGAGTAAAATTTTTCCACATTTTGATTTAAGCGTATTTTGAAAACGTTCAACAATACTCGCTTTTGTTTCTGGGTTTTAAACTAAGAAAGAATTAAACTTGTTAGAATCTGAAATCCTTTTTAAAAAATTTGGCCTTTGTCTGTTTGCAAGAGAGTGGTTTTGGGCCCTTCTTTTAGAATAGACTGAAAGGTTTGGATCGTCTTTCCAGTTTTGAAATGATGGTTTACCAAGATTTTGAAAACATCAATGCACATAGAAAGTAGCGATAGGTAAATTTCCTTTGTACATACTTTGCATTCTGCGAGATCACTTCCCATTGATGTCAAACCCTTACCCAGTCGGGCGACGTCGAAATTTTCGTGTATTTTTTTGCAACGTGGGGTTTTTGATTCTCAACCAGCCCGTACACCTCTAAAGTGATAGATTTCAACTTTTTTTTCGCTCCCTTGTAGAGTCCTGAATTCCTAAAAAAATCGTGGGTTTATCAGTTCATATAGGGGTGCAAAAGTAACGTGCCTTCTTTAGAGGCGCCCCTGACGAAGGCAAATATTCCTGGGTTTTCCCTTTTTTAATAGGTTTTGTTTCTTTGTGTAGGTGGGTAGGCAAAACATCAAAAAAATTTCCCTCTTTTTTCATCATCCGGGTGTTTGTATAAATTCCCGCGTTTATGCCACGTTTTTGTGGATTTTGACCTCTCTCAGTCCCAAAAAATTTTTCCCCATCCTTGGATTTGCCTTTCCGCTGCGAATTTACACATTGCCCAATCAAAAATATTTGAACCCTTAAAGGGTTTTTCCCTTATTCTAAAGGCCATGTTCCCCCAACTTAAGTGAATGGTCTTTCAGTATTTTTAAAAAACAAAGTACCTTTCGCCGATGGTCTTGGAAAAATGCTAGAATTTTGTTTTTCAAGGTCAGGGTTTTTTCTTTCTTTTCAGTCACTTTTATTGTTGTTTTCTCAGCCATTGTGGCTAAAGGGTTTGAGTGCTTTTTTATGTGACATTTGGAAGCGAGAAATTTTCCCCAAAATTGTTGTGCTTTTTTGACTCAGACAATTTGATTGTCGCAAAAAACTTGATTCATTTTTTCTGTAATGATGAATTTTTACCATTGAGGGGCGGGGGGTAACCGAGGTCGTTGTTTTTTCCCCATCGTTTCTCTTTTCCCAAACAACCGAACTGGAAATAGGCATCTTTTCTATTTTCGAATGATTTCCCACAAGGGGTTTAAAATTGTTTGGGCTAAGGTGGTGCAAGTCCAACAGGGGTAAAAACCACCTTTTGTTTGAAAATATTTCTTTTTTCGAATGATACTTTCTTGGTCGCTAACTGGGGAGCTTTGTTCTTAAATAAATCGACGCTTCTGAGCCTCCGACTTGGAAATTTCCCTTTTTTAAAATTTTGACAACATTCAGCAATCAATCTCCAATTTTCTTTTGGTGCTTCTTGAATTATCTTTTTTCGAAATTTGGGCGAAGCTTCTGTAAAACAAGCAACATTTTCCCCATGTTTGCAAACGATGGGTTTGCGTTCATGATGACAAATGATGATGAATGTTTGGGCTTTTTATTTTTAAGTTTTAAGGGGTTTTAAAGCGATATTGCCAGCCTACTCAGTGGTCCTAATTTCTTCGCAGTAACCCGGGTAAAGGGAAATGGAGATTTTGGGTTTGGTGAAAATTTGAGATGATGATGATGATGATGTGATGAGAACCCCACTTGAAGAATTTTAAAGGGAAAAAATTTCGTCGAACTGTGGGTTTGGAAAACCGCATTTATCTTTTGGTGTAGCCAACCCAACCCCATCGAAATCTATTAAATGGGGGGGAAAATGAGGGCTGGGAGAATGGGGGGCCCCAAAAGGGGGATGCTTTGGGTGTTTTCCCTGAGTCATCACGTCAATCATAGGGCGATATTTTGGGGTTCCAGTTGAACAGAGCGTTTTCTTTTTCAGTGACAAATCGATCATGAGGCAAAGTCTGCTTCTTTCCCTTTTTTGTTTCCTTATGGGACTTGCGTTTGGGTTGGGTGTTTTGTGGTTTTTGCGTGGTTTCCTGGTGGTGACTTTCGTTTGGGTGGTTGTTTTTTGCTGCGGACCAAAAATTTTCTCACAGCTTTGGTCCCGTTCCATCGAAGCAGTGACGATGATGGGCCCCCAGGGAAAAACCCCCCACCGGTTTTAAAAAAATTGTCGTTTTTGGGTCAATTACTGTTTATCAGCAATGTCTTTTAAAAAGTCTTTGTTTTTCGTTCCATAAAAATTTATGTCTGTTTTGGCACGGGTTTCTTTTTTTTTCTAAAAGAGTCGTGAGCTAAGGTGAACCATTTTCCCTCTCGTTAAAACCCGATTCTACCCGCTTTGTCGTTTCGTTGGTTTTTTTCCCGACTCAACGATTCAGGCTTTGTCACTGTATGTGGTGTGTTTTCCCTGGTAGCTGTATCCTTAATGATGATGGGTCAGTTCTATCTTTTTTTATGTAGTGTAGCGGTCGGTCCTCGATCTTCACCTGTTACCACCCATGGAAAAAATTGTTCTTAAAGATTCTGGGCGGGGGTTTTGGATGAAGTCAATGATAAGATATCCATAGGTGTAGAGGGGGCATCTTGTACCCATCACAAATGGGGGTTGTATTTGGTTCGAAGTGTTTTTTATTGACCTTTATTCTTGTTTTTGAAATAATACCCGTATTGATCAATGTGGTACGACTACCCTTTGGGTTTTGGAACGTTTTGTGTGATGTAAAAGACATGGCATTTCTTTGGTGTCCCTTTCCGTGAAAACCCTAATTTAAATTTTTCCCCATCTTTTTCTCCCAAATATCATCAAAAATGACGGGTGTAAGGGTTTATCGTATATCTCTTCTCTCCCCAGGGATATGAATGAATTTGTAGCTTACGTTTTTAAATTGCGTAGAACCCTTTTCCCTTCTTTTTTAAACCAACGTGCTTGTGGTACCCCAGAAATAAAACGGTTTTTTTTATAATAAGTTTTTTTACAAATTGAGTTTTTCCTGAACCCTTTGGCCCCGAATGAAAAAGTTACTAGGAGTTGAAAAAAAATACTTTCCAGTGGTCCAAGAAAATAAAAACAGCATTGACATGACAACATTTTTTTTTATCATCATAGCAAATAAAAAACTGAACAAACTCATCAAAAATGTAAACTTTGACACACTCATGAATAGTCGTCTTTATACATCACCATTCCCGGGAATTTCATGGTATTCCCTTTTAAAAACCCTGCACACTTCTTTAAAACAGTTCCCCGAATGTCTAAGCCGTTTTGATTGAATTTCCAAGTACACCACAGCCAAAAACATAGCTCTACCCATGGTTTCCCAAATTGGGGGTTTTGTTTTTTTTCCTGTGTGAAGTATTTCCCCGTTTTGACTTCTTATTCGTCTTTCAAGTACTCTGTGTAGTATCTTATTTTGAGGGTCCCGGGGGATTCGTCTCCCCAAATCAAACCTTTCTAAGTTGTTTAAATCGGGTCTTGAAAGAATTTACTAGATTTGGCCCTTTTTTTAATTTGCGCTGCACGTTTCCAAAAATGTTAAAAACTTTCTCACAAGTGATAGGTTTGGAGTCTTTAAAAAAGGCATATTCCTCTGGGGTGTCGTTCGGTGGGTTTAAAGCAAATCGATACTACGCTCATCAAACGGTTTTAGTTTTCCCCTGTATCAATGTTTAGGGGTTCAATGTATATGTACCACACGTCAGAATAGGGTTTCGTGCAGATTTAAAAGGCAAAAAACCGTTAAAGACCCCACTTTATAGCTATTTGGAGATTACCCTCGCATCACTAAAAATATCATAAAATTTGGTTTAAACAAGAAATCCCCACGGGTGAATTTTCGTTTAAAAGCCTTGCCCCCAAAAAAAAATAACTCGTTGCAAAATGCAGCAGGTTTTATTTGTTTCAAAATGTCTGTAGATCATTGTTGAAATTTTTAGGTGAGTTTCTCGTGAATCTCCCTTTTCCACCCCGTTCAGGTAGCAACACGACCACAAGCCCAACTGGTTGACGGTCGGTAACCGTACGGGATGCTTATATTTCACGACCACGCGCTTTTATCATGGCGGAACGTCTTGGTTGTGTCTCATGAACACTTGCGATTTTTTTATGTCCTGATCGGGATTCATATTCGATGACTGTCGAATGTTTGCGTTTTGTAACCCCGTTGACCTGTCTTAAAAATTTACTTTTTGACTACTTGTACCCAAAGGGTGCCTTTTATTTGCTTTTGATGTCGATTTCCTTTTTCATCGATTATTTATACCCATAGTTTTTTTTCCTAATGCCCGAATTTGACAATGCGTCATGTGGTATTATCTGTCCCCTTTCCCAATGGTCTCTTCAATTGGAAGTGTTGGTCAGGGGCTAGATGTACTTTAAACTGTCGTGTCAAAATACAGTACCCATTCCAAGTTTTTTTCCAAATGGGGGTAAAGTTCAAGTCGAGATAGACGTAACGAAGAGTACCCTGGTTTGAAAATGAAAGGGGGTTGTTGCGTCTGTTTATCCCAGAATTCACCCAAAATGAAGTTGTATGACGAAAATTTGGGAAACTGCACGTGGGAAAGAGGTCGGAGGTAGGGTTCAACCCGGGTTCCCCTCATACTTTTCGGGTTTTTGGTTTTTAACATTGTTTTGTGCATTCTTTCCCACAAGCAGTTCAAAAGGTTTTGCAAAGCTCTTTTTCCTTTTTTCTTTTTTCCCTTTGTAGCCCGTACCCCTACTGAAATAATTTGTTTAAAGTGGGTTTTTTATCATCTTCTGTTTTTTCCCCAAATTTGGGGAACCCCTTGCTTCTTTTTTCAAATTTTAAGTTTTTGTTTAAAATCTGTTTATACACCTTTACTCATGCGTCCCCGTGCAGGTTTGGGAAGGTTTCCAATTTGGGACCTACCCCAAGAGCTTTGGGGATTTCCACATGGGTCCCGGGACTGTCAACTGCGTTTGTACAAGTTGATTTTCATTTTCCCTCTTTTCAGCACAGGTAGGGACAGTGTAAGATCATTTTTTGTTCAGTGAATAGGAGGGGTGGTACCACAGGGGTTTGGGGGGGGCAATACACGACATTTGATGAGCCCTTTTTACATTCCAAAGTTTGTTTATTTTAATCATCTTTGACTTTAAAATGTTGGGATGTCCCCCGGGGTATGTTTTGTCTTGTTACGATGGATAAGTGACAAATTCGCTACTTAATTTTTTCCTTGGGGGTTGTATCACTTCATGGTTAATTAACGCATGGTTCGTCACCCAAAAAGCATCCGAGGAAAAAAGGGGTTTTTGGAAAGGGAAAAAAACGGTTACAGTATTCTGTATTTGGTTCAATCTTGATTTTTGATCAAAATACTTCCCCCATTTAAAATGGGGGTAAAACCCTTTTTGAGAAGCTTTTAACCGAAAAATTTTGGGATGTATAAATGCTCCCCAGTTTGAAATTTTTAACCCTTCACACTGCCTCCCTTTGGGGAACATTTTGGAATCCGTGTGTCCGCACCCCCTGAAATTTGAACGGTGTTCGTTCTTTTTGGAATCCGTCAAGTAATAGGGTCCAATTTGACTTCACCTCCCTTTATGCATGGGGAAAGTGCTTTTTCTCAATGGAAGCAGTTGTTTTTTTCCAACGAATCCCCTTTATTTAGTATCGATTTTGTTTGGATACCCCGGGATCAGAATTTAAAACCAAGTCTTTGAGGGATTGAATTTTTTTTGCCCAAAACTTTGTTGCACATTGAGCTAGAGTGGTCGCTTCCCCGGAAGGATCAATTTGGTCACTGGCCAAAATTTTTTTCCAAACTCTCCACAACCTCGTCTCAAGATTCCCCCTTGATTTCATACTTTTGATTTTAACAAAAGTGAAAAACAGCCTTTTGTGCCCCTTTTGCTTTTACCATTTTAGAAACGTTCCCCTTTTTGGTTTCATGCTGTCAGGTCTGTAAAAAATTCGGGGGATAGTCTCCAATGTAGTCTTTGGGATTATCCCTTTGGCATAAAATGGAAAACCTCCTTTGCCTCTCAGTCAATCCAAAGTTTGGGGAAATCGGACAAAAGGGATGTTGAGAAAACTCAGTGAGTCGATGAATCCCTTGAGGGCTTTTATCATTAGAAAATTTTTCCATTCGATCAATTTTTGGTTTGGCTGTATCATGTGTCAGTAAGTGCCCAAATAAAAAAGTGCACATATCCTTGGATTTGAGCAATCATGTGGTACCTTTGGCTGGGTTAAACGCATGTACAAAATTTGACAAAATGTTGTTTCCCCCGAAAATTTTTTTCTTAGGCTATCCCCACTTCGCATTTTGAACCGGGGTTTTTTATGGGTTGAACATACAGTTCCACAAGCCCGTTGAGCACACAAAAGTTTGGGAAAGTTCCCCAAATTTAAATCGACACTCAAAATCAAAAAAGATGAAAGGGGCAGTCGGGGACTTCATGTTCTTGGGGGCTTTGTACGTGGGGATATAAAACTGATGTTTTTTGCTTCCAAACTTTTTTGCAATATTGCATTTTTTTGCAGGCAAGAGGTTCTTTTTGTACCCCAAAAATTTGCCCCAGGGCTTTCTTGCCCTACACTTTCAAGATGTTTTTTGTAATTTCCTGGTTTCGTTTTTCTGATCAAAATTTCTGCTATGAAATGTTTTTACCCAGTCCCATGGAAAGAAAACCCTTTTTTGGGGATAGTGTCAAGCGTAACCGACAAATTTTCTTACACCCGTGAGCTTCTCTGTTGTTTTAACCGTAGTTACAGTGTTTAAGAAGTAGCTGCATCCCAGGAAACCAGTTTTTGATGTAATGCAATATAATGTTTTATCTGATGTAAATGTGACACTTTACTTTTGTTGTCAGAGGTGGGTGATTAACAATAGTCCCTTTTCCAAATTGTGGCCCCACTTTGTACATAGTCTGGGTAAAGGGGGGCTTGAATCTTTGTATTCTTCAACCACAAGGGTGATTTTTACTAAAGCCCCCATATCTAACAATGTCTTGGCTTCTTGGTTTGAAAAAATTTTCGATTTTCTCATCAATCCATCGCTTCTTCATGTGTTCGTCCGTTTTTTTGAGTTTACAAATCCCTCCACAATTGATCGGCCAAACACATTTTTGCGTGCATGTCTACTTTATCTACTTCGTTTTTACTTTGGACATTTCTCATGTTAGGTGCGATCCAAACGTCTTTTTTTTCTTCCACCTCCCCCCCGGGGTAATGAATGTGTCTTTCTAACTGGAATGCCCCCATGAATCTAAAATTGTGGTTGCTTGTGATATTTCTCTATTTCGTTCAAAAGCGTATTCCTGAAATGTGTGTTTCATTCCCAAAGGGTGTGGTCCAAATGCTAGGGCAGGGTGATTTATGGAGATACGAAAATTTTATCGTTGTCATTTACCCGGGGTTCCTTTTATAAAGTTTCACCATGTCATGAAAAGTTGTGTGTAAATTCAAAAGGGTTTTTTTTTTTTTCAAAAGTAACATCTCACGTCCCTTCGTTTTAAAAAATTTTTGAAGTTCTCTGGACCGTGCTTTAGGAATAAAATTTCCCCTATTCCCCTTGGTCTTTTTTGCAGGTGGCTCTCTCATCGCTGCTTCTTACTCTCACATCGTTTTGGGTTATAAGTAAGGAAAAAAAGCTTTTTTATAATTAAGCTCCGCCCCCCTATCTCGGCCCATAAAGTGCGTGTGACCCCCCACTTCATCACCCAAATGATTCAGATGCTTGTTTAGAGACCCGCAATCATTTGAGTTTTGGGGGAAAGGACAAAACAAGCTATCATGACAAAATCAGATAGAAACAAAAGACAAGTGACATGCTACCGCTGTCAGGAAAAGGGGCATTTTGCATCGGCATGTACGAAGAAAACTTAACACCCCAACAGAGGGTGTGTACCCTTTTTTGAAAAGGGGCATTTTGTTTCTAATTGCCCAAAACCTACAGTGTGCTACATTGCACGAAATAGGCCCCCTTTTCATCCGCTTGTCCAAGAAAGGGATGATATACTGTACTCATAAACGCACAGGGGACAGTGAAATGCAAAAAATGGGAAAAGTTGAGACAGTGCCAAGACGGACAGTGATGTTGATATAGGATGTCTTGGTTTGGGGAAAAATACCCTAAAAACCCAAAAAACGCAAAAGAAAAAGTCAAAACATTTCATCGTGTTTTCCCGGCCCCACCCCTCAACAAGCAATACGAGTGAAAAGACCCCTAAGAAACGAAAAATTTACATTTGAAACTAGACTTGAAAAAAAAAAAAACAAATTGTGTTATGTTCATTTTTTGCTGTATGACGCACGTTTAATTATTGTTACTGACACATGTTTGTTGTTAAAACAATAAAAAAAAATCATATGAAATTTTATTATTATCTTTTTAATCTTTTTAATGGTCCTTTAAAAGGCCCTTATTTATTGAGAAGTGTTAGCACTCACTAAATACAAATCCGCCGTAATGCCTGGGCTTCTGATATGCAGGTAAAAACCCGACAAAACCCGGGGACCCCAAGGCAAAAGGGGGGGGAAAATGGGTACAAGTTTAACCCTTCCTTTATACCCCTCTTCCCTTACTTTACTTTTTTCTCCTTCTTGCACGTCGGATAACTTACGAAGGAAATTCTGTGAAAAATGAATACATACACAGCATTACACAATTTATAGTCAAAAAAAAGTAGGTTTGTAGGGCAAACCCCCAAAATGTCAGGCCGAAAAAAAAATGCATCTAACCGGTCGGTCGAATTGATTTATTGGGTGAAAAAATAACGTTCTTGGGTGCGCCAAAAACAAAAAAGGGTCAAACCCCTACTATAAAAAGTGCACATACTCTACACTTTTTTATTAGATTGAAACTGAGCGACAACGAGGTCCACCCCGACTTGCTAAAAAATTTTTCCCCAAGTCCAGCTTTGAGGAACAAAAAAGCGACCCGACAGCTACAGACAAGTGAATGGGTTTTATCTATATGTCACTTACAAAAAAGGGGAGATTCCAATTCCCGCCGTTACCTTTGAAGATGACCATTACCCCATACAGGGGTCGGGGGAAAAGCCTGAACTTCAAGTGACAAGGATCAACCCCTTGTCATTTGCATTCCTTGAGGAGGTGAAAGTTGTCATGGGATGGGATGTCAAAAATGTGGTATAGACCCACAATAGGATGGGGCTGTAAAAACATGTGGGATGGACCACAATTCTAAGAAACAAAACGGCCCTTTTCGGGCCCCCCCCCATGTCTCGAAAGGACATTTTTTAAAATTTTCATTTTTCAATTTTACAAAATTGTTTTTTTTATTACATTCGGGACTTGATTCTGTTTTCATATGATTTCCCTCGGTACTTGATTCTGTTTTATTAGGTACCATTCGGTACTTAGATTTGGTACCATAAATACCAAAAAAAAAAAAAATTTATGTACCACGTCCAAAAAAAAAATTTTTTATGGTCCTTGGTTCCATAGTGCCCCCCTATATACTATTTTTACTTTACTCAAATATCCCATTTGTTTCGAAGGGTTTGAACATGACACTCAAATTTTAAAACCAGATTTATATTAAGTTTTTGAAACACAGGGCCCGGGGTCTAACTCGAGAGCCTTCACTTACTGGCAATTCTTTACTTTTTGCATCACAAACCTTAAACCTTTCATTTAAAGGCTAAAAGTTAAGCTTTACATTTCATAAGCTTTAAGAAAATTTCTTTGCAGTTTTAACAAACACTTGCACTAGGCAAGATAATTATGCTTTTTGTATTTTTGTTGAAAAACACATCTGGAAAATCTAAAAAAAAAACTGCCTCATGGGACTTCCTAAAAGCCCCCTTGGGACACCCGTGCCAGAAATTTTTCAAAGGATTTTGAGCAATTTCCCCCATTTGTTTCAAAACTATTGTTTTTTTATTTAAGTTGGGGTTTTCATCCATTTAAAATTTAACGTAAATTCAATCTGATCAAAAAGCACATAGCACCCCCAAAAAATTTTTTAAAGTTTAGTAGTCAAACAAACAATAAAGCCATTGGCTGTTATGCATATATTTTTTTATTTATTCAACTGATGTATTATAAAGGTAGTTATCCTAACCAAACTGGGCATACATCATTATTATAATATTCTGTTTCTAATTTAGCGTAACCAACTTCCATGTGTATTACATTTATACAAGCATTTTGATAATACATGATTATCTATCTAGATCCATTATTCATACCTATGATTAGTTCTAGTTGTTCCATTTTGAAAATATTTAATATCTTTGGTATAACTGTGTGCACCTGAAAAATGTGCATGTACATCCTGCATTTTGGTATTTCTTCATTTTTTTTTCTTAAAAATCCTTCTTAAAAATCCAAATCCTTATTTAAGATATTGAACACGTTTTTCAAGTTTTAGGGAAATCATCCTGGTGAAATTTAGATTTAGTATAATTGAAATTGATCCTTGAAACTGCATGCGCATAATTATATAATTGCACAGTTGAATGGTTTTAGCAGCCACATGTATTAAGCGGTCAACCTATATACAGTGGTCAATTTTAATATTACCAAACTAGCATTGTTTTGCTTAACCTTCATTTAAGCGGCCACCTCTGTTAAGTAGTCTCTTTCTTTAATTCTCTTGAATGACCACTTATAGCATGTTTGACTGTATGTTAAGACATATATTTATTGAAATGTTTACATAATCAGTTGAATTGTTCCTTTGGCTCAGTGGTTGGAGCCGTTCCATATTGACCTCAGATACCTTGTGTTAAGCTTTTTCTATGAAGCGAAGCTGACTTCACATTATCAAGAAAGTTGATACAATGTACATCCAGATATAAACTTTAATAAAAATCAAAGGTACCTGGTACGTTGCTGTCCATTAAAAAAATCAATGACCTACATACAATAAGGTAAGTAACTTCTTCCCACTGAAACGTACATCATGTTGTTTCAATTGCCGTAACTCGTGTGAAATTGTTGGATTTTCATAAAATTGGTCTTATTATGCTGTGGAAGGGATGAATAAAGACAACCAGGTACAACCCCCCCCCTTTATCAATAATGGAATCGCGCTACAACAGTTCGCGAAGTTGATCTTTCTTATCTTTTCTTGACGTTGATTATTCTGCTGTACAGAGCCAAATGACAAATCTTGTTTCATAAAGCTTCATGTCAATTTGATAAACATTAACAGTTGTAACTTGGAGCATCACAGCAATCTCAAATAACTGTATTTGATAGGACATGGGCATGGACTTGATACTAAGTCTGTGATAGAACTTGTTAAATCTGTGCTGAGAAACTTGGTACTGGTATCCATTTTTACAAAGGACTGACTAACTTGACTTGACTATTTGGTTTACCGTCGTTCGACAGTATTTCAGTCATATAGCAACGTCCAGCTTATTACAGGTGGAGAAAGACCCCGAATGCACGGAGGCATCCGGGTAGAACCACCGACCTACCGCAAATTTTACAAAGGAAGAAAAATCTTTTTTTTTTTCAAAAAGATTAAAACCAGTGAAGACTTGTTTGTAAGATATGCTTGATACTTGAATGCAGATCACTTTAGATATATGCTATTCAAGATGACTGACCTCCGCTATATTGATGTTGGTATAACTCGTTCTAAGAACGAATAGGCAGCTGCAACGCACAGCGACTATGGCTGACTTTGATTTCTACACAATATGACGGACATGATTCCGAGCTCTCTACTCGAGTTTATTCGATGGAAGTACCATATTAAAAAGATAACAGATATGGCCCGAAGTCTTGTAATAATGTCTCCATATTTATATGGGGGAGACATATTGTTAAATCAGAGTTGTCTGTCTGTCTGTCCGTCCGTCTGTATGTCTATCGCACATTTTGTCCGGAAGACAACTCCTCTTCAACTTTTACTATTGAAGTAAATTTCTTTTATAGAAAGAAATTAATGAGGGAAAGTGCCATGCACAAGATCCATAACTCTGGCCCCAGTGTTATTCCCCCTTTTCACAATTCCTTGCCCGCTAGATAAACCCTGTTCTACGTATGTTATTTGAAACAGAATTTCACTTATGGAATGAATTGTCACACACAAGGTCCATAACTGTGGACGGAGCATGATGAATATTATCAGCCCTTTTACCATTACTCTATGAATATTGATGACGTAATTTAAGACTCAATGTTTATTTAAACAATGGGAATTTTGCCATGAAGTTGAATCAGTTATGTATTCAATTATTGCAAACAGTGTACTAGCCGCACTGGGCTGCTAGCAAAATTGATCTAATGTTCGGTAACCGAAAATCATGGGAAATCTACTACTTTTTCAAAGCAAATAAAGCAGACCCTGATGAGAAGACTCTTGTACATATGTCACTGTGTATCCAGTGTATGTTTGTGTTTGAGGGGAGAGTTAGTTTTCTATGAAATCAAATTTCTAGTTTCACAAGAAACAAGTTGGCACAGTTGCTGTTCATTTTGTATTTCTCAGTAGTTGTAGAAAAACACGGGTTAAAGTGTTGTTTTTTTACCAATACTTTGTGATCCAGGTTTGAAATAGCACAAGAATTAGCTAACATTTGTGGTGTTGTTTTTGTACATGGTGGTACTAATTTACATTTTCATTCCAATCAAATGCGCGATATTGGGAAATCATTAATTTTATGAATGGATTTATACTCGCCTGACTATCAGGATACTTCTTCCGCATATGTAAATTTGATCCGCATAATAAACTGAATAAAGCGTCCCGTGATCACATCAAGCGCTTTATAAAAGCCAGTTCTTCTTTTGGCGTTGAAAAATGTAGCCTCGAGCGTTGCACAAAGATGCCAAGCAGGAATTTGACCAGTTAAGTCATTTTAATCATTAAATGGTAAGGTTGATAAAATGGTTTCTTTGTTTTAGAAACTCTCTTAGAATTTGCCGAATTCATTCGTTGTTTCGGATAAGGATAATTCGGATATGCATGACGATAGAAATTTACAGAGTAACATCGCCTCGGGCGAGTAAGTAGTAACTCACCGGTACACAGAGATAATCATGAAGATGATATTTTATCTCTGGACAAAGGACAAGACAAGCACACATCCAAGCACTATTCACTTAGTGGCATAGTAACAGTGAACGGGTACTAAGTATTGAATATCACTGCTGTGATGCTGAAGGTACTTCTTGGTGAGGATGCTGACACAAAGTCAGACTTAGTTAGATAGGTAATGTCTAAAGCTAGGTTGCGAGAAGGCACTCAAAATGATTACACATCAAAGTTTAGAAAATTTAGTAGCTGGTGTTCTGAGAGGAAAAATTGTTAAATATGCAGCATCTTGATGATTGTGCTGATTTTCTTACCTCGCTTTTTCATTAAGGATTACAGTACAGGTTACAGGTCTATGTTGCGAGTGGTATTAAATCAATAGGTAATGTTTTTTTTATAGGTTAACATCCCTACATTATTAGGCCACTTAAGGGCATATTCAGTTTGAGACCACCAGTTACCAGATTACTACCCGAAGGGGTTTTACCCAAAGTTTTTCAAGCGATTAAAAAGTCCCTTTGACCCCTCTTGAAAACTTCATTAAAAATAAGTTATAAAACAATAAAAAGGGGCTTATGCCGAAACGTTTTTAAAAAGAATAATATAAAAAAATGTCTTTTATATGGAGGATTGAATGTATGTTCCTCTATTTGACACCCTTTTTTAAATATGTTTATACTTTTAAAGGGGTGAAGCGAAACTAGGCAAAGTGTTTATATAAGTATAGCACTTACCCTTTTGTTTCCTTCACCTCGTTTGCATTTAATTAGGGCAAAAAATAAAAAAAGAAAATGGCAAGTATTTAAATGACAATTATATCTTTGTGCTTCTTCATTTCCATTTGGGACCCGTGTTCTTAAAACTCCGCAAAATAAAACTTTTGTTTTTGCCCGCGACACCGTGCCCCAGGGCTTACAATAGAGGCGAGCGTTTAGGTTTCAAACCCAAAAACCAGTTGCTGTTTGTTTTGTAAAAACGCCCCCACGCTTTTCAGTCTTTGGGGGAATTTTATCTTTTTTACACAGAAATGTACCCACACGCAGTATCACTCCGTAGTGTGTGGGGTACCATACCCAGTACATTTTCCCGCACTGAGTCAACGTTTTGGGAATACCTTTTATGTTGAGCGCCAACGAGGGGCTAAACGTATAATTTTTCGATGCCGGGGGGCGAAACCAAAAAAGTCCGCGTCGAGGCGGAGCTTTAACCCCGTCACGATACAAAAAAATGATAGTTAAGCCATCCCTTATGCAAGTTCCTCACTTTTTACATACTATCAAATTTTGCTAAACACTCCGTATTTTTCCCTAGAGTCAATAAAACACATGCTTAAATTTAATGCTTGTACCTGAAATGAAAAACGAATTGACCCTTTTTTTTATCATAGCTTTTTTCAAAATGATAGAAAGAGACTAAAAAATGGGGAAAAAACGATCAAATCCTGTCATTTTTTCGCAAAATTCATAATTTTTTTTTTTTTTTTTTTTTTTAAGAAATGGCATTTTATAAATGGAAGTTAAATCATGTTACAATACAGAAAAAAAGACCATGAAAAAGGCCAACATCATCACAAATATCCTTAAAAATTTATTCCATTTAGAAAACAGGAATAATGAAAAATCAAAATTTTCAAAATTTAGCTGCTTTAAATTTTAAGGTGTTTTCACAAAAAAAATTTCGCACTTTCTAATTTGGAAAATTCACAGTATTGAGGACCCGAGAGGCTTTTTGTAACTGGTATAAGTTTGGTACATAAACAATATTTCGTACAGAAGCAAGATTTGTTTTAATGTAAAATTTAGTGTACACGCTTTTAAAGTCGCTTGTCTAATCGTGTAACTCTACGGGAAAATAGCCAAACTCCACGCAGTGATCTCCCTTGCACGCTCACTTAGCAAAAGAATCATTTCCCTTTCACAAGGCTTACAAAATGGCGTCTCGTCTGCTGACACTTTTAGAAGGGTCACAACACCAATATCATTTTTAAATGACTTTTTTTTCTACCCAATGCGAAATTTGATGTTATAAATAAAGAAATATACTTAAAAAAAAAGGAAATCTACTCGCAGTAAAATACGAGAATATTACATTGTTTAACATTTTCATCAGCAAAATTTTAGTTCTCAATTATGTGTAGTGTATTATATATATATATATATAATATATATAGACTATAGGATGTTTTGTACTTTCGTCAAAATGTAAAAAAAATATATTTCTTGCACATCATTTAGATGTCTGGCAGATGCTTTATCATCGTGCATATCGAAATAAAATAAATGTCCCACAGACGGGGCACTAGATCGACAACGCAAATTCGAGGGAAAAAGATGCCCAATTGTCGTGTTTGCCAAATCTACAAAGTGAAAACGTGACAAAGTAAATCCATTCTTCGGGGTGTGTTCGTGCAATGTGTAGACAAATTAAGGGGGCGTAATTATGCTAGTACTCAACATTACATTGCATTTCGGGGCGTGCCTGGGACTAAATTCGGTTTCGCAGAATTGCAAGGGGGGGGGGGGGGGGGGGGGGGGCCGGGGCAGCTCCGGAAAAAAATTGGGGTTTGGTTTTTGATTTTTGATTTTTCCGGACGAAGTATACGCAACTGCGTATTTGCGTAAGCCTAGGGACGCGCCGCATTGTGTATGTTGAGGGAGGGGATCAAACCCCCGACCACGGTTACAGTGGTTACACTGATCACTCAGCTACCGCGCCGGTTAAGTAAAAATTTTGTTTGTATATTTCTTGCTATGATTACATGCTATGAATATACGTATGTTTTGAATCCTCCCTGTTATCAACAAATAAAGTAAAGAATGTTTACATTCTATTTTTTTTTAACATCCCGCGCATATATATGTAGCAACACATATTATACAGTATGATTTTTTTCTATTTATATGTAAATATTCTCATCCAAAAGGTTATACTGTTTTGATCAGTCACGCAATAATATGCCTTATGTATAAAGGGATATTAAAAATAAACTTGTTGAGACAGTGGTATGCTAATACTGTACTTGAATAAATTAAACATCATTGTACACTCGTGGTTTATAAACAATGTCTGCATATTTTTATCTGTGTAAAATTATCTATGTCGTATTCAGTTGAGTACAAATATAAGATACGTCGAAATAAAGGCGATTCTAATCTAGAGTTATAACTTTCTGGTGTATGCAAATTTTATACGATTTAAACTATAAGTTTGACGTGTATCTGAAATATTTCATTTGAGACGATAGTTCGATAAATGTATTTGAGCAACCATCCTTACCGTAGTGACATCACAGCATGATCAACAGGTTTTAAAACATTACACTTATATATAAATACCTCTACATTTATACAGTCGAAACTCGGTTTAAATCCACAACCTATTAAAACCAGGCTCTATCCGAAATCTTCTGTGATCCGATTTCTTTCCTCCTTATTTCTGTATAAAAAAAAACATGGAATATTCGAATCTATGTTATTCGAAAAAAAAAAAAAAAAAAAATGCCTTATCCGAAATATTTTTGGCCCGTGCCAATAGGTTCCTATGAGTACACGTTATTATTTGATCTCTCTTTGCTAGTCCCAAATTTAAAAACAAATAGTGGAGACGTACATGACCGCGGAACGAAGGTTTTGGGTCCGAATCTCTTTTGGGAAGAAAAATGATTAGGCAAAGGAACCCAAAATTGGATAGGCAAATGTCGGCAAAGATAGCTCAACCCCCGATATTCTTCGTCATAACACGCCATGATTCGGAATGTGATTCTTTTTTTTAAGAATTTCATTCATGATAATATTATCTTTGCTAATCAAATGTCAATATTTTGATTGGTGTTTCATCTATTAAGATGCAAAATGTCGTCCCCCCCCCCCCTTTTTTTAATAAAAATTGAGAAGAAGAAAACAAACTCTCGAATTACTTCCTGTTGACGTCTTTTTTGGGAATCCTCCTAGACCTGTCAAAATTACTTAGTTGTGATAATTGCAGTCTGTGTCCGGGCGTTTGCGTTTTACCTCTTACAGAATAATTCTAATTTTTGCAATAAGGTAAAGGGCCGTTTGTCAATAATTTTGGACAGACTTATTTAAGTAACTCATCCATCATTGGGAGAGAAAAAGAGGGAAGAGAGAGCGAGATATTCTCGCCGACAGATACCGAGCTACTGTCAGTCTCACACATGCGTTATGTCAGGCAAGTCCCTTTTCAAGCCTTTAGACCATTATTTTGGCTAAAAATTGTCCGTCTAATTTATTTTGATGAAGCAAATATGGGGAAACTACCTGGGTAAAAAGGGTCTGCCTATAATCAGCCCCTAAAAATATGTGGTACGGGTGAAAACTTATCAAGAATGGCTACTGAACAGGTACTCATTAAATATTGACATCACTAGGCACTGGTGAAATAAAATACAATCTGATTTTGCATAAAATTCAATTTATTTTGTGATAAATTACAAACCTTTTGCATTCAAAATGTATTTTGAGATTTAAAATTCACATTCGTCCCCGCATGAGGTATCTATCAGTCACGAGTGAAATACCTTTTTAAGTACGCTATCTTAAAAAATATAGTTTTATATATTTCCCTGAACAAAAAAGCGATGATAATCAACATGCATGTCTTTTAAATTTTTTAAAGCAAGACCGGGTGCTAAATTGGAAATTTAAAAAACAATAAAATCCGCGATCCAAGAAAATCTCTATTTTTTTAATAAAAACGAGAACAACAAAATGAACAATTTCCCGCCTCTTTTTTGTTTTTGTTTTTTTGGAGGTAACGATGCTTTACATTTCGTTTATTTCGCCATTTAATAATTGGGGTTCCCCCTTGTTTAAAGTCCTATTTTGTAAAGGGTGGGGGGGTGGTTTTAAAGTTTCTGTGTGTTCACGCCTCGGTAACCCAAATCAGCTGTGACAAAGTCCTGCAGTCCGGGTCCATGTCTTGCACACGTGCCATGCCGCCGTGTGTTCACGAGGAATCCCAAGTTGTTTCGATAGCGGTAAATCTCCCCCCGGCGAACTTGGACTGCATCCCGCCCCTCCCCCGAGGTCCTTTGGTAGACAAAGAAAAACCGTGAAGAACATTTTTAAAGAGATTACAACTCGTCATAGATATTTAACGCACTGTAGTCATCTTTCAGTTTTATTTGAACGTCGATTGTATGATGCTACGTTTTTACTTAGCACCCAGGTAGGTCAAGCAAGCCGCATACGCTTCCACTAGGTCACGATGACTGTTTAATCTTCAGATGGAAAACTTGACTATTAAACATTTACATTAATAGTTTTTCATGCATTTTTGACAGACTTGGATAAATAGATAAAACAAATCGTTGTTAAGCTTACCAATCTGAGTTGTGAGAGGAATGGGAAATCTTTGTTAAAATATCTGCCTTTGGTATTATATGGCTGGATTAGCAGTTCGTCTTAAAAACCCCAACCCCACGAGTAGACCTACGGCGGTTTGCGGTTGCAATATCATGCTATTGACCCTATCAGTAGAGCTTACATGTTCCAGTCCTGCTCTTTGATAGTGTAAATCGATTCCGGCATAAGGCAGATGGCAAAAATATTAGAGAAACTTTCATTTAACTGGCGTCTTATGAAGGGTCTCATGTTTTTTGTTTGTTTGATTGTTTGCTGATTAGGTTTTACCGTCTCATCGACAATATATCAATCATTTAGAGACTATATCTACTTGAGACAGATATAGTGATGTCACATTGCGTAACATGCCGTATACGTGGTATGATACCACACCCATTCACATATCCTGATACCGAGCCAACCGTTCCTAGAACTACTCTTATATTCTGAGCGCAAAGTATCACACGTCCCAACGCATAAGGTGTACATACCAAAGAGTAGGTGACGAAGCTGCACGGTTTCCAGATGAGGTAGTGGGCGGTATATTGCGCACTGTTGGTCAGGCCCGGGGGGATGGACCAGTTGTACTCCGCACATATCATGATGAAGGCATCCATGGCTAACGCTTGTTTGTTCAGGTCAACGGATGTTTGGTGGGACGGCCCGGGGTTTACGGGAAATTAATAGACTGTTTGAGATTGGGGGCAGATCAGCTTCGTTGGGTCTGGAATGAATGAATGAATGAATGATGAATGAATGAATGAATGAATGAATGAATGAATGAATGAATGAATTGTGCAATGTCCCGTTGACAACATTTCTGTCATTTGGTGCTATGTCGAATTGAGACAGATATAGTGTTTTTACACTGCAGTATAGTCATGTGGCATGGTGCCACACCTTAAAACATTATATTAACAACGGTCAACCTGTCCTTTGATAACTCTTATATGCTTGGCGCCAAACAAGGGAGCTATGGTATCATTTTCAAAGATTTACGTATGTCGTGATCGAACAACGACTTCTTGTCTCGATGCGACCTCAAAACCATTCTGACACCGGAACGGTCAACGATGTTATTTAAATCTAGCCGATTTCGTCATAGTATACGGCTGCATTAATGTTCATGACGTCACAATACATTACCTTTAATAGCACACTAAACAAAAGTGATGACCACTGGATTTCTGTAATACTGCGAAGTATGTGGTTATGCAATTATGCAAAAATATAACGGAATACATGTAGCTCATCATTAGTATGTTTATCTTATTCACACGTGGATTTGATGAATTTCTCAGCGAACAACTGTGTTATTTATAAATTAATTTTCAAATTTCGAAAAGAGATTCTGACCAACCTAACCTCGATATGTTTGTACTAAATTAAATTTGTAATTTTGCAATGTCATTGAAACGATAGTTTAATCTTGAAGCAGCTCGTTCACATATGATCGGTAGAAATACCCGTACCCCCCTCAATAACGTTGGTGAGGTCTTTGTTCCTTACTTATAGACTCGACAATGTAGATCACATTACACGAAAAAAACGCTATTTTCGTAAACGTAACTTCGGCAAAATTGGTTAAATACAGAATAAGGTCTCCTCGAAGCATGTGCTTGTCACGTGACCGTTCCGCAACATGGAGTCTTCATCAGTACAGGGTAGCGATTTCCTAAGTTCAGTCTATCTAGGTAGCTCATGCGCGAAGAGAGAAAATGATCAGCCAAGTGACGACAAATGAATAAAGAAAGCTTAATGTAGGTTTTTGTAATTTTAAATATAGTTTAAATACCGTCTATGACGTATTGCCTGTGATGGGGAAACTACACGTTTTTTTCACGATCACGGATGGTTGCACTGGATGGCTATGCAACTGTAAATGGTTATTAATAGATGTAATCACACATAAAGTATAGATAAAAAAAACACAAATTCTTAGTCAATAACCATCTTGAACAAGCTGCTTTAATTGTATAAATTTCATAAAAACGAAATTTACGATTATTAAAAAAAAGAAAAGAAATATCTTCCACGGTACTTGAGGACTGGACCGTTTGGTCCCCCACCCCTCCTATATGCAACAATGCTATTTTATATGATCTATGTCTCTGTATTCTATATTTAACCGATTTTCCCGAAATGGGTGTCCTCACCAACATAAAGGACAGAGAGAGAAAAAACTGTTTTTATTTCTATCAATCATCTGTGACCGAGTTGCTTCAATAAGTCAAAAGTGATGTAAGCTAGATGCACACAAAAACAACAACAACAAAAATAAAAAGGAAGAAAAAAAAAGTGTATGGTCAGCCCTCTATTACGCACTAATAATTTAAATCGGCATTTGTATTCATCCATTTCATTTTGTCGCTACGTTTATACTTCGTGAACATCGATTTTAAATGCAGTGAATGGAGTACTTAACACTGTTTTCATTTCATCCTTCATTTTATGCAAAGAAGGTAATGTATTTCGTTCTTGATTATACATGTCAGTACATACGGTTGATGTACTAACAATGAAGTTATACAACTCTATATACTTATATCTCAGGTTACGTCAAGCAACGAGATGGCTAGAGGGATAACATATTAATAAGTATTACATTTGATTTAATACACAGTAGTGCTTAGTCTTGCGTGTCGCGAAATTTCAAATTTACAAATAATCTCAATCAAAGGTATCCGGCAGACATAAGTATAATTTCACTAAATATGTTGTTTATATATTCATTTGTAAATTGAAAAGGTAGGTATCTAATGCACCCAACACTTGATGCTAGCTTTTATGCATCATTTAATTTTCTCATACTTGTTCTTAGTGTGGGAGGGATGAAAAAAGCAACAGAAGTACACAGATTTCAACCTTGGTTACCTAATCAGCTTAATACAATTTAAATATGTATCTGGTCAGAAGAAATTTGACAGACAAATTTCGCCATTATCTTTGACCATGTATATGTACTATTAGAGCATTATCAGTGCACTGTATGGATAAGTGTAGTTATGAATATCAAGTAAATTTGGAGTAAACACCAGTACTTCCTTAAAGCCATCCTTATTCGAAGATTTCATAACTTCCAATATTAATGTCAAATGTATGCAGAAACATAGATCAATTAGCAATAATTTAACGTAGAGCCACACAAGGCCGGTTCAAGTTTATTACACTGAAAAACAAACGCTCGCTTTAAGATTATTTGCATAAGAAAGAAGCCTTTACGCACCCAAAAATGACAACATCATGATCCTTCTCGATTGCCCTTTTGACAAACTGCGTCACTCTGTCACACATGCGTCCTTCCCTGGTAGAACTCATAAGAAGTTTCCCATCTTAAATCGTGGCATGTTGAGTCCGATAGTTCTTCCACAATACAGACGTAATCGCTCACACATAAATGTATGTAACTGGCTGAATGTTCAGCAGTATGTTGATACGTTCTGCATCACAGTGCAATCTGGCGCTAGAGCGTCCCCATGACAGATGCCCTAAAATCATCTGAATTTGACTTCGACAAATGAGTGCACGTATACTTGCTTTGGTCCAAGGTTATGTTCTTTATGAACCTTATATGTCTTGTCTTATATCACATAGGAGTGGCTTGTCAGAATGTGTGTGTGTGTGTGGGTGTCGGAAAGGCGTTAATAAGACTTTTACCCACGAATATAACGTAAATGCTTAATTTTGTGAAAGTGAGTCTTATTTTTGTATTAAACCGCCCAGACATGAATTATGAGAACATAAAGGACTTTATACCTAAATACCGTATTCCTCGTGCAGATCGAGCAATATATAGTGTTGCCAATTTACGTTTTTTCACGTGACCAACACAGACGCTTCAAATGCCAATCATAGGCGAGTTGCTCACACCATGTGTTCCAGTAAGTTTCATCTTCTGGTTCTTGGCGGGGGTACCAACCCCTTACACTACGTTATCTGTAATTTTGAGGAAGACCGGGAACCAGACTAAAAAACAGAAGGAACTATTTGCGTGAGCAACTCGCCTCTGCTTTTTCAAAACACGATGACTTTGACGCAAGCACGTCAAAGGAATTCGCGTACATCATCATGTGTGGTGATATAGATCTGCCGGAACTATTTTTTTTTACTTATTAAGAAATATGCAGCAGTTAGCTTAAAATATAAAAAAAAAAATGTTTTGAGTGGAAAATATGAAGTTGTATCAATACTCGTTGAGATATAAACCGTATCCTCTCAAAACAAACCAGTGTATATTGTACAACAATAAACTTTGATCTACGTAATGCGCAGATTGCCAAAATTCATTTAGATCGAGTTCGTACGATTTAATCTCTGATCCTTTCTATGAGATTCGTGCAATATTGGGCATGTTTTCTTTGTCTGTATAGTGAAGTTTTAATATCACCTGGAGAAGGAAATATGAATTGATGTATAGATGTTGCTGTTTTTTTGTTGTAAAGTTGTCTGCAGTTTGGAGTACGCACATGTAAGAAAATGTGAATTGCGTAAGTGACTTAAACATCGTTTAATTTTTTTAAGTTCGTGATATACGTATAGAGACGAGTTTTTATAATGTCCATAGTGTCTCACAAGTATGTACCATTGATAAAAATAACTCAACAGGTACAGTGAAAACCTGCTTATAACGAATGTCTAGGGACAAGGCAAAATTGGTTTGTTTATTACGAAATTCGTTTGTATCGATAACTTATTTCGTTATAGTAACAGATGCAATTGGTTCAATATTTTTGCTGTATTAAAAACAAAAGGATAACTTACATAATACAGAAAAACACATTTTTAAGAAATGATGACAACTTTAATCAATGGTGATAATAATTTTAATCAACGGACGCAATTACAAAAATGTGAAAATTCTGTAATTTCGCACACTATTTTCTTGTCAAAACTGTTCTATAATGTTAGTCTTTTTTATCTAAAGAAATCACTGATCACATTTTGTTTGCAAGGTCGGAACATTAATATCTCTCCAGATACATGTAAATTTTGGGCTCGAGCTCCCTTAAAACAAATAAAAAGGTCTTCCCCAAGTCCTCATAAATTTCCAGAACGGTGCCTCTTTCTACTAGGTGAGATCGAGGTATCCTAGTATGAATCACGAATTTTGTTCTCATTTTTTTAATTGCTGATATAAAAACTAGGTGGTATTCCAAAACTTTACCGCGATATCCTTTTTCTTTAAACCCTTATAGAACTTTAGTAAGGATTTCAAATTTAGTCTCTAAAGTAATGCTTTTACGTTTTAAACCTCTATCCATTTTTATTCAATATAACTTGATAAATATCTGTATAAATGAGCTCCACTGTAATATAATATGTTCACATAAACTCTCATATTTAAATACGGTATACAGTATTGTACTAGATAGATTTGAGTGGTCACCTTTACACCAGGTTACAAAAACCGTAACCACAAACATTGCCACGTAATCCTTTGTTTTTCATGCAAATTTAAAAGGTCATGGATCTATCATTTTAGACGTCGCCCAAGTTTTATGTCATTTCGTATTCACCTACATCTTCAGACCCCGACAATACCGGTTGTCCTGCTTTTTCCATACAGTGTGCTAATCTTAAGTTAAGATTTTATCTTAAGATATCTGCTGCATGACCCAGATGGAAAAAAATTGAACTTTAAAGCTGCTCGTTCACAGATTGTCATTGGCTAAGAAGTTGGGTTTTAACTATATGTGAGTATTATGCCTATCAATACCCATCTACAGACGTATGCTCACCCAATGTATCCATCCGTGATTTAAGAAAAATGGATCGTTTCCCCATCAGAGGCAATAGCGTTACTAACGGTATTGAAACTATACTTAGAATCATAAAACATATATTTAGATTTTCCATTTTCATTTGCCGTCACTTGACTGATCACATACACTCTTTTCCCATGCATTCACATCACAGGCTGAACTTACGAATTCGCTAACCGGAACTGGTGAAGTCGCCATTTTGCGGAATGTAAAATGACGTTTACGAAAAAAGGCGCTTTCCCGTGCAATACGACCTACACTTGTCGAGTTTATTCGTCAGGGAACACGAACTTCACCAATATTAAAGAGAAAGAATAAAAAAAGAAAAGATAATCGCATAGCCTACTTACCTCGCTTTTGACTACTAAGAGATAATGAAGTATGACTGTGCTGAATGGGTACTTTCATTGTAGATTTTCAACGGTATATATTCACGAAAAAGTTACAGTCCTATTGTTTGTGAGATAACAACTGCTGAAAATATTTACTTCGTATTCATGAAATTTAGTATTTTTACTGAAATACAGTTATGTCTCTTTGATGCACATTGAGACATATTTCTGATCAAAACGTTATAAATTCCTGCATCATATTATAGTTTGTTCCACTGTTAAAAAAAAGGTATGACGTTTAACCGCCGATTGCTGTGAGAGGACACCTTAATACGAGTTTTTTATCTATGCTTTATTTTTGACTTCTGTGATGAGTGCTTCACAGATAATAATCGTACAGCATATACCGATTACATTTTCCATTACTATATATTCCAACAACCCCTCATTTAAAGGATAGTTCTTGTTATCTCTGTGTCAGCTGCTTTAGGATACATGAAAATTCCCGCACGATTTTTATTTTTTTGCAGATGTAAATTCACGATACTGATTCGGGTAACCTACCTCTTTAACCTGATGTTGAAAGATATTTCTAAGTTACTGACCAGTTTTTTTTTTCTTTTTTTTTCCTTAATATTTTTAGTATTAAATATCTCAAATACAGTTTTGTGATTTTAAAGTAACATTTTAACCAATTTTAAATGAGGAACTGTCAATTATGTACAGAGGAAATAACCTATTAAATATAGCGATAATGTATTGGGGATTTTTTAACATTAAAACCCATTTGAAAATTTTCTGGTACTATTTCAATATTTTCAGCATTTGATCCCCTACCTCACAGTTATTTCCAGTTGATAAACAAAAAAATAAATAAATTAAAAATTAATTTAAAAATTTTTTCTTTCCCGGTAATATTTATTTAAAAAGGTTTACACCGAAGTGCCTCTCTCTAGGGGATTTTTTGCGTACGAAAAGAACCCCCCCTTGACATCCCTACCCAAAAAATTAAATTATCAAAAAATTCAATGTTTCTTCCCTATTGACCCTTATAGTTTTTTTTTAAAACCCCCCTCTTGAAAAATACAATTTTGGTCCTTTCTATTTTTACAGTTAAATTCCATTATAAGCAAATTTTTCTCACGAAATTTAAAAATAGTTGTAAACTTTTTCATTTCCGAAATATAACTGCATCATCCCCAAACAAAAATGGGAAACAAATTTTGATCTATTGGGAAAACCCCCTTTCCCAAAATTTTCGTGTAATATTTTTCAATGCATTTAGGAAAAATGGAAAATTTTCCGGGGGTGATTTACCCTTTAAATAACCCACTTACTGTCTTAGAAAAACCGAATTTTTTTTAATTTTTGCCAAAAAACTATTTCTGTCAATAAAAAGTATGTTTTTTTTAAAGTCCACAAGAGAAAAATAGTTTTTTTTTATTTTTAATTTTTTTCTCTTAAGAGCATTTAGTGCGGAAAAAACCCCGTAACTGTACGTACCCGGGTTTTAAAACCCAACTGTGCATCGGTAATTTGTCTTTTTCCCAAGCCCCTTTTTTAACCCTTTATTTTTTATCATGTAAAATTGACGCGCAACTTGTTATGTAATCCCCCTTGTAATTATTTAGGGTTGAAACCTACCTTTCTTAGTATCGGTTTAAATAAACCCCCGATGCCCCATTTTTTTGGGAAATATTTGTTTATTTAAAAGATGTATTTTGAAAGCTTTTTGTAGTGGCTTAACAATTACTTTGATATTTTTTTTTAAAAATATTCATATATAATATCATCTAACAGCGGATTTTTTTCTTCCAAACCCTTTGATACTGATTTTTTAAATTTTTTTAATGTTTCGGCTGTCTAATTCTGGTAAAGTTGAATGCTCTTTATATTTTCGAAGTTGTTAAATTGAGTGTCCTCCCCTGCCCTCCCCTCTTCCTTCATTTACTCGAGAAAATTTTCAAAATAATTATAATATTCATCTTTTGATAATTGTTAGATTCTTGTAAACTATTTTGTATTTGAAAATTTTCCAAAATGTCGAGGGGTTTTTTTCCCATTTTGTTTTTTTTTTATATCAATCCCTATTAAATCTTAATTTACATTGCCGACAAAAATTTTGAATCGTTTTTTTTTTTAATAATATTTCTTTTGTAGTTTTTTTTAAAATGCTGACTCATTGCCCTTTTTTATTGTCACTTTTTGTTACATTTCATCATACCATTTTGTTTTTTTTTTTATCATTAAGTGGTGTCCAATATCCCCCCATATTTGAAGTACTTTTTCCCTTTTGGACGAAAAAAAATTTGGGTTGAATTTTTTTTACCAAATTGCCCAGAGTCGAATTGTTATTAATTTCTTTATAAAGAGCCTTCTGGGCTTTAAATTTAAAAATTTTCATATATTTAAAAATCCCCTTAATTTTTCTTTCCATTTAAAAAATGTTTTTCTATGTTATGGTAACTTTGAATTTGTTTTAAATTTAGATGACAGTACGGTGGTGGTTAGAAAAAAAAATAAAAAAAATCCCCAATTTCAAATCTGAAATATCATGAAAGGGTAAAAACTTGTTAGTAAATATCCCCCCACACCCCCCCTTTTTATCGTCTACATATCATTTTACCTTTTTTTTTATCATTACATAATCTACCTTTTACAATCCAAAAAATTCGTGGCCTTGCAAAGATAAGTAGTGAGTTAAAAAAAGGGTTAGCCCTTAAATCAAAAGATGTCGGGGTAAAGCAGGCCCCTATGGCCATTTTCTTATCTTAAATGAAAAAAATCGTTTAAAATAAAACACACTTACAACAGTTCTTGCATTCAGTCCCGTTATAAAAACTTTTCCCTAATTGTTTATACATATCATGTTTTTTTCGATCGAATTAAAATGTCAACCAAAAAAATCATGCATAGGCGAGTTTCGGTGGTATCGCAAGCCCTAAGAAAATCTTTATTTTTTTAAAAAAAAAAATGTTTAAGGGGTAACAATTTTGTTTGAAATATATAAACAAAAATTAAAAAGTCAAGTAGGGATTGACTCACGTCTGTCTTTTCAGTAACAGTGTTAAATTGTTTAAAGGGATGTTGACGATGGGGCAGGGCGTTTGAGTAGTGAGTGTAAAAGGGTTTTCTTAGGCGTAATATTAGAGTTAGAGATTTTAAAAGGGGGCAAAAATCGCAGAAAAAAAAACCTAGAAAAAAACTTACCCATTTTTATGGCAAAAAAAAAGCAGAAAATTACCCGTAAAATAACCCGCTATACGGTATCGTCATTTAAATATTTGTTTTTAATATAAAAATCGATCGATTTTTTTTAGCTAAAAAATGACCATTATAAGCAAGTTACTTTTTAAAAATTTAATTAAACAAAAAACCCCCATATAGGGAAAATTGGTTCAAAAAAGTAATAGACGGGAACCGGGGGCGTAAGTTAAAAATGGGTTTTTTAAATTTGGGCCCAAGGAGCTTGATGGGATAATCAAAAAAATGGAGCAACCACCGTTATATAGAAAAAAATAAAACCATGTAACAGCCGTTGCTCCCAACTGGCTTAATGTTATACCCCATTAAAATGATTTGATGTATCAAAAACTAAAATCGGGGCTATAATCCTATTAGGTAAAATTTTTCCAAACCCCCCTTTCCCTTTCGAACATCTTACATAAAAAACTTTTCTGGGTTTAGATCGGTATAATCAGAACTCCCGGTACATTTTTTCCAAAGGGCCAGTAAAGCCAAAAAGGGCAGACGCCCACGTGGTAGCCGGGGACCCTCTTGTTTATCATAGCCTTCCCCTGTACAGACACTTCTTGTCTTAATTGAAAAAACCCTTAAATTTATAAATAAAGTCCATCCCATTTGCTTTCATCATGATTGAAACTACGTCAAAATTTAACGGTGTTGCACTGTCGATGCCCAAAACTAAATGACTGCGGGAAAAGGGGAAAACCGAAGAGCTGTGCTTTTAAGGACACCTACAGTATTATTTCTCGACGGGAAATTTTTTATCAGCTATTTATTTTTTTTAAAACGCATAAAAATTTCTTATACATTTCAGCTAGAGTTGATAGTTTTCAGTCGATTTCCCCTCTTCAAAAATTTAAACACGATAGGATCCCCAGTCGCGTTGATAACAAAAGGGCCTATAAAAAGCCTCAGTATCGTGGACTAATTCCCTTTATTTAAATATCATTTTGAAAGGAGGGGGGTGTATTTAGGGGGCCCTGTTTTGTTCTGCCGATAAATAGCTCAACATTTTTTTCCATCAAAATACACGTGTTTTTCTTGTTTTATAATAATTTTTCAATGTCTGTTAAAACGTGAAATCACAACTGTATATCAACAAAATTGTAAAAGAATAAAAAACAAGCTATTTGCGATATTTATACTTAAAGAAAACCCAAAACTGACGTTATTTAATGAAGCATTGCATGCGTCCTTTGGGGAACAACGTTCTGAACAATTTTTTGAGATAGTTCCAATATTCAGACTTGCGGAACTTTACGAATCTCAATAAATCTACAAAAAGGGTTTTTGACTTCGGGGAAGGGTTTGAAAATATAGTAACGAGTTCCACGAAGGGGAGAAAATCCTTCCTAGGTATTTTTTTTTGTAAAATTTTAAAAGGAACATGTTTCATAAGATTTAATTATCATGAAAAAGAAAATATAAAAAAACATTGATTTGGTTTCATAATGTGCAAATATCTGCTTAAAAAAATGATAAACGCCTGAAAATGTTATAAAAATTTTAATTTTAAATTTTTTGGATAGATGAAAAAATTTTTTCTTTTGCTTGGCGTGTTTTTTTCGGAGCGCTCTGTAATGATCTAAAAATTTGAATTTTGAAAAACCGTCCCCAAATCACAATTTTTTTTACTCTACGTCCCCAATTTTGCCTGATGATTCTTTTTACGGACACATCGGAAGGTCGAGGAAATTTAGAAAATTGACGAAGTTTGCGGAAGATACTTATAAGTTATTTTTATAAAAAATGTATATATGAATTTTCTTAATAATTTTTGCATTGTAGTAAACCCTTTTTCAAAAAGGGATGTTTTTTGTTTGTTTTTAGGGTTTAATGCCCCCAACAGTATTTTTAGTCATATGGAACTGTTATTTGGACGATATAAAATTGCCACATGCAAAATCCGCCCTGAAGTGGATGATTTCCAAACTAGCGCATTACTGACAGGGCTAACCCGTCCGCAACACCCCTTTTATGTTTGTTTGTTTGTTGGGTTTCATAAAGTTTTCCCCGACTATTTCAGGGATTTTGGGGAAAATTAACTTGAGAAGATAAGTGCTGCCACACGCAATTCACGCCGTAGCATTTTTTGTTTAAAAATTTATCGGGGTGCAGCTCGCCTCATCCCCTTTAAAAAGGGGCAGGGCTTTGTGGTTCACCCCATTGGTGCTAAAACGGGAACATGGACGTTTTTCCCGCCACGTATGCGACGATATATCCATTTCCTAGTAGAAAATCGTTTTTACTTTTAAAAAATATTTCATTTACGAGAGTACAAAATGGGGTTATACGAAATGTGTAAAAAAAAACGATGAAGACCAATCTTTTATTAAAAAGGTGGTTGGGGGAAAGTCCCCTTTCGGCAATTTAAAAGGTTTTTTTTACGTTTACTTTAAAAAAAGGCGTTAAAATTAACGAAATTGAAAAAAACGATGGCAAAAAAAGTCGCAGAAGTTTTTACTTGAGATTTCAGGAAAATCGGAGAAAAAAAAAGCGCCTTTTCGTTGGGGATTTTTTAATCAATAAAAAAAACTTGATTCGAACTATGGGAAAGTGCGCATAAAAGTGACTCTTGCGACGATTTTTCCCCAAAAAGCAGTGAAATGGCTTTTTAAGGGAAAAAAGTTCCCATTTAATATGTTGAGCGTTTAACTGGGGGGGTTTTTGGCCCAGGGGGGTTG
>CM037789.1:12857089-12907089 GCA_021229015.1 Solen grandis
AAACTTGGTAGAAGTGCACTAGACAATGCTACACACCTTGCAGTTTTGCAGAAGAAGATTTTCAAAGTTTGCATATTAAAAATCTGTTTTTAGCTCCTGTGACATACTTTTTCAACCAATCAAAATAATTTAATCAATCTTGATAGAGGGCATCATAAGGATGATTCCTGTGAAGTTTGGTTTGAAATCCATTCAGCGGTTTAGGAGGAGATGTTGTTTAAAGAAAACTGTTGACGCCGGATGCATGGACGCCGGACAAAAGGCAATCCAAAAGCTCACCATGAACCCTTTGTGCTCAGATGAGCTAAAAAACAGCAATAAAGACCTGAAGATGCTACAGTGTAACCACCCTAACCATGCATGATAGAAGGAAAGTCAAACGCCAGATTGACAAGGACACTGGCTGATCCTCATAGCTCACACTGAGTCCTCAGGCAAGCTAAAAATTAATCTTTCCCGGTGTAAAACTAAGACAAACTAAGTGTCAACAGAATACCGTACCTGGTCACCAGTACGCTGAAACGGCAGCTGTTCGACCTCTATATACTGATAACCTGCAGGCATAACAACAAAGAAATACATCTTTAACTTTCTGCGAAAATCAGCAAATATGTCTAGTTGTCTTATTAGTTAATTCATCTGACAACAAAATTTTGATATCTTTCATGTTCAGTACTTTCCAAATCCCTCAATGAAGAGATGATAGTGCATCCACAGGCATTACAGCATAAATGGCAGTGTGTATGAGGTCCTGAAAGAGTCATCAGTACACAGATAACATATATTGGTTAATTGCTGAAACATAAAAGGACTAGGAAAGGTAGGCCAAGAATGAGTTGTAATAGAGAAAAACAAGTTTATCAACAACACTGACAAGGACTATCACTATAGGTAATTCATACCCCCGCATCCCACTTTGTCGTCATGTAATGTGAGTGTAAGACAGGACGTGACCTGATGGGACACAACTAGACAAGCATAGTTCCTCTATAACCTATATATTGCTTCTGTAAAGCAGGGGTATAACTAGACCTATCACGGAAGATGATTGATACTCCTGCTACAATGCCTGGAGATACTGATCATTATGAAAACAGGACATGATGTAATTCCTATAGAGTTCAAGCCTCACTTTATAATGTTGGAGTATCAGACACAGGTCATATTCCAGAACACCATCTCAACATGCTGTCACAAGTTATGATCTGGACAAAGGAAGCTGATGCCTGTCAACCCGCTAAACAAATAGGAAACCATTGCCATAGTTACCAGTGTTGTCCAAGCTGGCTAGGAGGACAGCAATGATCCCTCTCTGTTCCCCACTTCCAGGGTAAAACGGTGAACCAACGACAAGGTCAGGGTGACCATCATTGTTGACATCAGCAGAGGTCATGGAGAAACCAAGGTTACAGTACTGAATCTGAGCGAAATAAAATAACAGCACAAATATTCCCAATCATCTGTTTTAGCAATTGTCAGAATTGAATATTATACATGCTATGTAAAACATAATAATGTTGCACAGGCGATTTTCAAAGATCTGACTCTTTCATAAAGTTTTAAATGAGATAAGGACAAATAATTTTAACAAATAAAGCTCAAATGGGCTATGCTGTTTACCTCATATCATATTCCAAACAATAATTTCCAAACAATACTCGTAGCGCTGCTTCACTGCAATATCATGCAATCAATGAATATTAATACCAAACCCAGTCTTTATCCTGACACTTGGGCAACCAATCCTGAAACTTACCTATGTGTAAGGACCAAGAAAGGATGATAAGCAAAACTCATACATTTTGCAATCAACCTGTACCATTTTTAACAAATTAAGTACTTTGCAGCAAGTGATCTTCTTAATTAGTTTTAATTACTTGCTCACTAAGACTGGTTGTAAAATGGTTTATCTGGCTCCTGTTCTAAAAATCCATATTAACTTGAGATTTTTATCAACTCAATATTTTGAAAACCTGCAACTTCCCAATTTCTTGTCCTAGGAAGTAGAAATGTTGGCTTAACAATATATCCAGCATCTAGATATAGATATCTAAAATTACCCCAATAAATGTATTTCAAAAGTGTAGCCAAACAGAGTTTGAGATATTTTAGAGTTGAGGAAAATTTAAATTTGAGATGTTCCAGGAAATCTTATGTGGTAGACTTATACACTTGACAATACAGACATTACCTTGTCACATGCCAGAGTGATATTGGCTGCTCCCCTGGCCACATTTCTCCGCGAGGGTTGTCCAAAGTACACCATGACACTGCCCTGGATACAGAGATAGAGGCATTATCTCAGAGTGATTCTATTGTTTTGGGGTTCAAATAAACACCATTTATTTCCCCATAATGGGGCCATCCCCATGTACCTTTACAAGTAAAATATTTGCAGTTTATTAAAATTAAAGATCAATATATTTGTTTAGTATGAATAGATAAATGATCTATTGATATATAAACACATACACATGCATATCAATCTACATTCAATTCATTTTATTACAATAAACCTTTTTCTAAAATATTTTTCATTCTCTTAAATTTGAATTCTTCTTCACATTTCCATTGGTCAAAAATAATTAATAAAAACTCCTCTTTTCTTGATATTTCTGAGATATCTTGAGAGTTTTACTTATTATCTCAGAATGATCCAGTTGCAATGTGAAATTAATATTTTTTGTTAATATTCAATTTCCATGAATCTCCTACCTCAAAGAAAATAATTTTCTTTTTCCATAAAACAAGAGATTCATGCAAATACAAGAATTTTGCTGAATTTTATAGATAACATTAAATCAATAAACTATCAACAATAAGAACTATCACTGAAGGCTATTTATAACCCCCCCCCCATGTATTGCTTGACAAAGCTTACAAAATACTTGACACAGTTATCTGCTCTTGTCTTCTGATTGGTCTCATTATTCCAAATGAGAAGGCATTTTCGACGACAGCTACAAACTTTACGTTATGTTAGTGTAGGACGAGAGTGATGTGACCAGACATGAGGAGTGCGATTATTACCTAGTCCCTGCTTCACTATAGGAAGCTAGGGAATAATTACTCACACATTAACAAGAGCTGTCAGAGGATCAAAACGCTTGTTGGTAAATCAAATTCTTGCCCTTCTCATACTCTGTATATAATAATTAACAAAAATGATCTACCTTTATAGTCTGATACCCCTGAATATGTCTATGAAGTCCTGATTTAATCGCATGCATAGTTACTGAGATATAAGCATAATAACATTGTTCATGGAAAACTTTAAGCAAAATATTGAAGTTAGAAAAGGGCCATGACTATATTCAATTCAGTTAAGAGTTATCCTCTTTGGATTTCTGATGCCCCTGAATACACTCACAAACTTCAAGTCAATATAAAAGATTTCTTAGATATAAGCAGATAGTAGCTTTAACCAAATTTTGTAAGTTAAAAAGGGATCATAATTTATATCAAATTTAATCAAGAGTTATCTACACACCTTGGTTGTCTGATGCACCTGAACATATTCATAAACTTTCAAGTCAATATCATGAATGGTTACTGAAATATAAGCTGGATAGAAGCTTGCATGTAAAACTTTGACCAAATTTTCTATTGCATGTAAAACTTTAACAAAATTTTCTAAGTTAAAAAGGGCCATAATTTGTATTAAATTTGATCAAGAGTTACCTACCTTGGTTGTCTGATACTCCTGAACATCTTCATAATCTTAGTCAATACAATGAATGGTTATTGAGATATAAGCTTGATAGTAACTTGCATGCAAAAACTTTAGCCAAAAGCTGCAACACCAACACTGACACCAATGCCGACACAAAGGTGACATATTCACCAAACAGTCAAACTAAAAAAAACATACTTCTACTTCATTGTAGTCAAAAGTTTGTACCATAACATCAGGATACAATTATATTTATATATAATAGAATTCTTTTACCTAATATTACCTAGATAATTTATTCATTAATCTAAAGATTTTTTTTTCTTTTCTTTTTTTTCAAAAATATTACATAAAAACAAGGAACGCTTCCAGTTATTACAATGGAAATTAAAGCCTCTCCAATACTTGTTGCTACAAAGATTATTTTACATTCAAGTTAAGGTCTGCTTACAGACTATCACAAACAAACCCATCTGAATCTTTGATGTAAAACAGATCAACCACTGATCATGTAGTATCCTAGAGTAGCTATTGGATAACCAGATAATTTAAAATATATATATGTAAACATAGGAGAGATCTATTACATGTGCTCTATTAAGAGCTGAAAAGGCTCAACAGAATTGATAGAAAATAACATAAATTATGTTGTATTTCGGCAATTTTTATAATAATGTTTGTAGAATATGTCCAAGTATTATTTTTGTGTTTTTTTTTAATATTTTTTGCTCATCTGTGCATAATACAAAATGTATGTTATCACAATCATTGAATGTCATCCACCCGCTGTCCACAATAATACACAATCATAATGTATACCTTTCATTTCAGATGCCTGTAGATATTCTGACCCGGCCATTCCAAATTCTTAATTCTTTTAAATCATGAAGAAATCCTAAATTTGGTCCTAGATTGGCAAGCAACCATGGGCTAAGACAAACAAGAGGGCCAAGATGGCCCTAGATAGCTCACCCGAGAAAAGTATCATTCATTGCCTGTACAAAACAGATTGCTTTAGAATTAAGATGATGAGGTGAAACAATGCTCAGGAATTTTCTGACCCCATCCACAAAAGTTATCATCATGACAAACATTCTGCCAAAGTTTGAGGATGATTGGACCAAAAATGTTGCCCTCAGAGTATAAACAAAACTTTTCTAAGATTTGACCTACTGACCTACATTTCTGTCCAGCCCCACCCATTTTCAAACTGGTTTGAGATATCTCATGACAAACAATCTGCCAAGTTTGAGGAGATTGACAAAAATGGCCTAGGTTAAACAAATTTTCTAAGATTTGACCTATTGACCTACTTTTCGGTCCGGCCCTGACCCATTTTCGAAAGGGTTTAAGATATCATCAAGACAAACTTTCTGACCAAGTTTGAGGAAGATTGGATCAAAATTGTGGCCTCTAATGTGTAAACAAGATTTTTCTAAGATTTGACCTACTGACCTACTTTTGGATCCAACCTGACCCAATATCGAAAGGGTTCAAGATATCATCAAGACAAACTTTCTGACCAAGTTTGAGGAAGATTGGATCAAAATTGTGGCCTCTATGGTAAACAAGATTTTTCTAAGATTTTACCTACTGACCTACTTTTGGATCCAACCTGACCCATTTTCGAAAGGGTTCAAGATATCATCAAGACAAACTTTCTGACAAAGTTTGAGGAAGATTGGATCAAAATTGTGGCCTCTAGTGTGTAAACAAGATTTTTCTAAGATTTGACCTACTGACCTACTTTTTGATCCAACCTGACCCATTTTCGAAAGGGTTCAAGATATCATCAAGACAAACATTCTGACCAAGTTTGAGGAAGATTGGATCAAAATTGTGGCCTCTAGTGTGTAAACAAGATTTTTCTAAGATTTGACCTACTGACCTACTTTTTTATCCAACCTGACCCATTTTCGAAAGGGTTCAAGATATCATCAAGACAAACATTCTGACCAAGTTTGAGGTTTATTGGATCAAAATTGTGGCCTCTAGTGTGTAAACATCAAAATTGTTGACGGACGACGGACGACGGACAATCAAGTATCCCAAAAGCTCACCCTGAGCTATGCTCAGGTGAGCTAAAAATGCTGTCCCATACAGCATCTAGTCTCATTGTCTGCTAAAGTTAAATGAAACTCTGTTGAAAGCTTGAATACACAATTTATAATCAACTAAATGTATGACCGGCAGAATTGACCTTCCTGAGCACCAATTTATAATCAATTCTCCAAAAGACTATGTCCAAAAAGTTTCTCAATATTAACAAATGACTGAAGTATGCTAACAAAACATTAATCTACTACTGATGTTTAGCCCTCTAAATACCAGTCAATCTATAGTCACAGTATGTAATCAACAAGGATCAGTACAGGGCAAAACATTTGTATAGTTCTTGACCTTACTAAAAGGTCATATAAAGGCCCAAATGACAAAAACACAATATCCAGATTTTCAATGAAGACAGCTGATTGAAAAATAGACAGACAGACAGAGATATAAACATTTCCTTTACATGTTATCAGCAGCAGTGACCACAGTGCATCTTATTGTAGCTCAAGCATGAATATATATATTTTTTAATATTATCAAATACCTGTCAACTCTGAAAATATATGTACATGTAATTTCCAAATAAAATTTAGTCAAGTTTCATGACTCTTCATTTATTCCTCATTGATATAACATATGACAATTCTATCACATATCCTTCCTTATAGACAAAAGAAAATAAAGAGTATTCAGAATATAATCCAGAGATTTGTGGAAATTTTTTGAAAGTTCAGGGACAGTTGACACAAATATAAAACCTGGCATGACTAAGCTGACAAAATCTTATGAAAACAGGACCTAAACCAGGTCTTCAGTAAAGGTATGCCTTTCAATATGTTTAAGATATAAAAGGATTTAAAGTTCCAATATTTTGTTGGTGTTAGCTGGGTTTAATGTCCCACCGACAGTATTTCAGTCATTTGGAGACTATGTCTACTTTAAACTGATATAGTGCTGCCACACTGCAGTATCACGCCGTACACATGTAGCATGATACCACAACCAGTCACATTATCCTGACACCAGGCCAACCAGTCCTGGAACTACCATCATAAATTATGCTTTATATGCTAAGCGCCAAGCATGGGAGTTATACTAGTACTCTTTTTATTGACTTTGGTATGTCTCTGCTGGGGATCGAACCTATGACCTTCCACTCCTGAGGTGGACACTCTAACCACTCAGCCACCAGGGACGGCTAAATACAGCATTTATAAAGTTAACACTTACATGGTATCCCAGGGGGCTGGTACCTGCGTTCACAAGTGCTGGTGCCCCGATTGCAATGTCGTCTGCTCCATCCAGGTTTATATCCATCACTGCTACTGATGATCCAAACCTGGACTGGGCCTGTCCAATGATTTTATTCCGTATTTTGGTAAAAAGAAACTAGGAAATATTCAAAGATGATAAATTGTATCAACACAAACATGACATATTATCATTTTTATTAAGCCTAACAGATTCCTGTTTGTCATTTAAAAGTAATAGTGAATCCGTGGAGCCAGGCTCAAAATATCTCAAAAACATCAAATTAATAAAATAAAATGATGTTGTATCTGAAATGGAAGCTCTCCAAGGTGAAATTCAGACACAAGAGGACAAACAAATGTGAGGAAAGAAAAACACAACTATGAACTATCTTCAGCTTCTCTTTTCCATTTCACAGACCATTTTAATATATTGGTTGACAAAATGAATGAGTTTAAGGCAAACCTGCATCACACACAATGTTTTGTCTTATTTCATATCAATTCAAACAGACTTTGTGTGGACTTTGTCAGTAATCTATGAAACAAATGCAACTCTGAATTTTATTTTTTTCAAATGCTTAGAACAAGCTATTTTAACCATAGTTCTCCTCTGCAGTTCCTGTGTTGGACCAGTACTTGGTTCCCAGGAAGGTCAATTCTGCCGGTCATACATATACCGGTAGTTGTGTTCTTAACTTTGGTAAAGGATTAAATATCAATCTAAAATGGTACTGTAATTACAATTAAGAGAAAATAGTCAATGACTACCTGACACTTGAATTATTAATGGTTTTGTTGCCTTGATAGCTTTATCAACATACAAATCTTATTATTTTATTCATGGCAATTCTAATCTCCTGATACATGTAACTTATAAGACTTTGCCTATGGACAATTAACCTACCCATAATATTGTATTGAATATGAAATTACTTACTGTGCCCCAACCTCTGATTATCTGGCCTTGACCTTTGACCTCCAGCTGGTCAAGGTCAGGATTTAATCCAGCTGGCAGTCCACTGTCATCACCTAGCAATTTCCAGAAAGACCATATTGATTATTCAAAATAAAACATCCATCTAGTCCAACAAGAAGTGTTCTTTGGAACACATGTGTCACCTGGTAAAAGAAGCATGGCAGATTTTTTTTTTTTTTTTTTGTCAAAGATGACAAAAACAGATGGAAATACATATGTTGCTAATCTTTTGAGTCAATTTTTGCCACATAAGAATAAGAGAAAATGGAATGAATGACATCAAAGGAAATTTACTGTTATCTATTGTTCCTATAGCCACCTAAGTATCTATCCTTGAGTGCGAACGGACAGACGATGGAGTAGTTATCCCTATATGTCACCTCTGCCTACAGCATGTGACACAAATATTACCGTGACCAAAACATGTGATTTTCTCATTATACTGAAATGCTCAACTTCTATTTTTCAATTTATTACAGATATGATTACCTACAAAATTCTCTTCAAGATGCTCAAGTCTACTTTGAATTCATGTTTGATTTTGCGTTTGAAATCCAGTATATGCTTAAACAATGATAGTGATGTCAATTTGATTCATGCAAAATCTTATGCTTCAAAACAAGTAAATCTTAACATATTAATTTAAGATGTTCCGAAATATAGATTATAAAGCAGATCCTATTATGTATATACAACAAAACAAGAGAAAACATGTGACTAGCACCAGGACAGCTCAGCTGTTTACCATATATGATGTACACTCTCCCCTCCTGTGGACTGCCTGCAGTACCATACTGTGGGGCTGTTATCACCAGGTCCTGTTTACCATCAGAGTTGAGATCACCATAGGCAAACTTTCTACAGAAGTAGAGAACTTTTGTTATTATTTTGTTAATGTTACCTAGGACACAATCTTTTTTTAACATTCATGCTTACTTAGGTCTCTCAATAATTCCTTAGGTGTAACAGTCTAATGTGTCTTGAAATGGTTCTTGCCTTTTGAGAGGATTTAACCCACGATATTCAGATCCATAGAGTAAACGATCACTAACCCTTGACAATAGAAACCACAGGAGATATGAAATTTCATCATGATGACAAAAAAAATATATCACCCTTGATGGTAAGAATACATTTTTTCATTCCATCTTATCTTCACAATCACTGTATTTTTACATTAATGTTCAATAATGGAAAGAATTTCACATAGCATTCTTTAAGTATATTTGGCTTATATTTATATATATTTATAAAAATGAAAATAACAAGCAAATATCAACAAAACAATGGTGTGTGTGTGTGAAAGAGAGAGAGAGAGAGAGCATTTACCATATAAACAATCAACAACAAACATTGACATACCAGTCCAAAAAGGTCGATTTCTGTATAACTTGCACTTTACTATTTTTTAAGAGTGGATATTGAAAATAAAAGTTTATCCATGATTTTGGAAATATTACCACTTGGTGTGCCAGAACAAAGTATCTTTCACTGCTATTTTTCACTCTTTCACTCAAAAACATGAAAGTACCTACGCCCCAAGCTGTGCATAGTCATTCCTGACATACAGAATCCTGTCGGGGTATCTTGGCTGACCTGCCTCATCAGTTGCTGCAGACCTCTTGAATTTTCCCATCTTACTCTTTCTCTTCATCTGTTTTAATCTTAACTTCTCCTAAAAGAATAACATTTAAAACTTAAAATAATGGTCCCTTGTTACAGTAATTACCATATTTTAGATCCAAAGTTTCCATATCTTCTTGCTGTTTTTGTATAACTAATGAAAATTTTTCAGAAATTTATTTATAGAAATAATTTCATAATATGCGTTGGCAACCTATGAAAAACTATTTCAGATAATGATATTTACATTATTTGATTAAATTCACAGATTTAGAATGCTTATCATGTGAGTCATGATTTCAAAAGAAATCATTGTAAGATCAACCCCACTTCAAACATCCAAGTATATGAAGCACAATACATTTTACAATTTAGCAATCTCAAAATCTAGCAATATTTTCAGACATACCCAGAACTGTTTGGAAGGCTTGACCTTGACCCCACGCAAGACCCTCTCCACTGTGAGGTCCTCAGATGAGACCCCATTCAGTATGGGCTTCCTGTACAGCCCATGACCCTTCGGGTAGGGGTTACCATATCCTCTGGACACAGTGGCATTACACTGGACAAACATGGTACTCTTAGGGATACTGCACTGTCTGTCATATATACAGGGAAAGGTTTTACATTTGAGAATGAAAGATATGTCTTAAAAGCCATTTGTGTAAATGAATTAACCTCCATATGTGTCCAATGGATTAAATATCATACAAATCTTTCTAATCATAAAAATCAACTAGAGGTATCTATAAATGTTATTTTTAAAGCAGTTAAACACCTTTACTCAACAGCAGTCAAATGAACAAATTGCCATGGCAAAAAGGGGAGATAACTCTTTAACAGAGAGAAAAACATACACATATGCCTTCCACTGGTCTTCTGTAAATTTATTTACACAAGTGAATATGTGTGTGATGTTCCATTGCAATTCTTTAAAGGCATATAAATGTATTGAAATTTTAGTAAAAAGGATGCAACACAACAGGACAGGATGGTACAGTGTGCAACACTACAACACTTTAAACAAACCTTTACAGTAATAAAGGTGGACATTAAATGTGGGATTGTTTTCATGTCTTTAACAGATACTTTCTCCAACTCAGTCCTAAAAACTGGCTTTACATCAACATCCATTTTATCATCAAAATGTCTCAAATAGCTTTATATTAACAAGATATGGTAAACCTACATCTATAAATGAAGACCTACCATTATATAAAAAGAAAAACTGCAATAGCCTTTAATGAAATTAGCATTTTTTCACTACAGTGAAAATTTTTCAAAGTTAATAGGATTCTTATTATTGTTCTATACTAAATTTTTTAAAGTGACACCATTTATATGTAGATCTGAGGGAGTGAGCTGTCTTATTAAAATTAGAGCAATCACTAAAGGATATTCAAATCCCACAACAGTATCTTGCCTCAATAAAATATGCAACTGTCCCATTGACTAGGGACAAACTGAAGGACAGATTGACCAAATGACAGAAGACAAGTGATTCCTTTATACCCATAATTTATTATTGAGTATTTAATCAACAGAATGCTACACACTGTGTGCCATCCTCCAACATGGTGACTGTCTCCTGCCAGATGCGGTTTGTCCAGCCGACCATGTCGTTAATCCCGCCCAGGAAATAGTCCTCAAACTGGTCCACAAGATAAGGACTCTTCTTGCCATAGTCTGGATACAGCTGGACATGAGGGACACACACACAACATTTGAATATACAGTGTACGCATCTATGTATGTACATTTGTATTCTGTTAACGATACAGTTGGGAAAATAAAAGAGCGGTCAAACCTGTCTTAAGCTGTCAAAAGGGGGAAAATAGCAAAAAGAAATAGGGAAAATAAAGAAATAGGGAAAATAAAAAGCAATAGAATTGAGGTGGAAGCAAACAAAAGAAATGGGGAAATAGCAAACAAATGATAAGGGGAGAAATAGCAAACAAGAGGGCCAAGATGGCCCTGAAGTCGATCACCTGAGAAAAAACTGCCTTCATTGCCTGTACAAGTTACTCAATTATAACACAGTCCATGAGATCATTTCAATTCGACAAACCAAACAGTGTCTGTGGTCAAAATTTGAAGTCAAACTTGACTGAGAGATTATGGCTTTAAACATTGTCAATGAAATGATGAAAAGATTCTAAAGTGTAAACAGTGAAATCTGGCATTTTTATTAATTAAAGGGCATAACTCCTGACTTAATTATACGATATCAGCCATAGTCAAACTTGGCCTAGAGAGTATGGCTATAAACATTATTATATAGCTTGATAATGATTGCTTAAGATGCTAAAGTGCAAACAAGGTGAAATCTGCCAATTTTTAATTTTAAAAAGGCTAAAACTCCTGTCCAAATGGCCAATAATAGTCATAATCTTAACTGGTCGAAAAATTATGGCTACAAACATTGTCATAAAGTCTGAAGATGATTGCTTAAGAAATGAAGATAATAGAGTGCAAATTAAGTGGAATCTTGCATTTTTTTATTATTAAAAGGGGCATAACCCCTGACCTAATTGGCCGATATCGGCCATAATTAAACTTGGCAAAGAGATTATGGTAATAAACATTGTCATAGAGTTTGAAGATGATTGCGCAAGAAATGAAGATGCTTGAGTGCAAAAAAAGTGAAATCTGGCATTTTTTTATATTAAAAGGGGCATAACTCCTGACCTAATTAGCTGAAATCAGCCATAATCGAATTTGGCTGTAAAAATATGGCTATAATCACTAAAGTTTGAAGATGATTGATTAAGAAATGAAGATGCTAGAGTGCAAACAAAGTAAATCTGGCTTCTTTTTTTTTTTATTTTAAAAGGGGCATAATTCCTGACCTTATTTGCCAACATCAGCCGTAATCGAACTTGGCTAGGAGATTGTGGTAATAAACATTGTCATAAAGTTTGAAAATGATTTTGCTTAAGAAATGAAGAGGCTAGAGTGCAAACAAACTAATTGTGGACGATGGATGGACGATGGACATTCATCGATCCTAATAGCTCATCCTGAACACATGTGCTCAGGTAGATGATAAAAAGATGTCAAATATTAAAAAAAAAGCTTGTACAGTGTTACTGTGCAGGTTCATATCTACACACTCCTTAATAATGCAAATACCAATATGGCATTGTTTATAGCTTGGATTATTATTAAATGCTTTCATGTAATCACAACAGCTAAATGTAATGTGGTTTGAACCATGATACAGTGTTCTAAGGGATCTGCATTGTATTTGTTAGAATCTTAATGCTACCTGATGAAAATAGGTTGAATAGCAGTCTATATTTCAATGTAAATGCATCACATTGAATTTAAATAAATCATAATGTCTTAGCAAGCAGTGTAGAGCCAGATAAGAGAGCTTCTGGGAGCTGTCAGATCAGGGACTCCTGTTTGTAAATAAAATATTGTAGCTTACCGTTTGCACAGAAAAAAGCTTTAAGCTTAGTAAATTATTATTCATCAAGTAATGAATTCATGGGTGGAAGAGTTTAACCCTTAACCTGCTGGAACCATAAGTGCTAACCTTTGCCACCAGTAAAGAGTCAGGCCTGCCTGCACATCTGTTAGCTGATCAACTTTTCAACAAGTTTTCAGCTTATTATACCTAAAATTGATAATGGACTGTTCCAAAAAGGTGCCAGCTAAGTCCAATTGAGAAATTCAGCAGATTAAGGGTTGATACACAAAATATTGTTCATAATGGTATGGATCATAAGGATGGTAAACATTTCCACTGTGGCCTTTACTGCTGATGGCTTTAACCCTTTCCCTCATAGAGGAAACCATGAAAAGACCTATGCGAACAGCATAAAACCAGATCAGCCTGCAAGTAACTCGCAGGCTGATCTGGTTTTATGTTGTTCGCTGCTCCTCAGTGGTCTGGAAATGAGGATTTCGTAATTAAATTTGGTAAGGTTTAACTGTGGTTTTCTGCAGATCAGGGTTTATGTGGTACCTATTGAGTGCGTCAAAATGAATCTATTACCTCTTGGATAGCTAACAATTCTCCCAATCTGAAAAAAGAAATGTCTTAATATAAAAATCAACTTACAATTCATCAAAATTTATAATACAGTAGAAACTCACTTAGCTGGCACCTCAATAATAAGGCAACTTCTAATTACTGGCAAAATTCGCGGTCCAGATTGCTTTGCTATATGTTTTTTTGCCCGCAAAACTCAATAATGCAGGCACCTGGCTATTGCGAAATGCCGGCACCATTTTCGGTCTGACTGGTTACGTGAAATACCATCGTAAGTTATGTTAACCAGTCTCAGTATTTTGCAAACCAGTCTATGTGTTTCACATGCCCGACATTTTGACACTTTCTTTTGTTTTGATAGCAGTACACAAGGAACAAACTGACAACAGGTCCAGGTGTCAGTATTTTTCAAAAATGGGACATTAATGGATCCCTTTATCAAAAGCGGTGTGTATGATGTTTGTATCTTTTTGTCCAATAAGTTTAGCAAAAGGCGTTTGATAACGCTATGTTTTCGATGCATCGTCATTATCAACATAGTTTGTGAATATTGATTTACTGAACTAAATTAAATATACAGCACATACTGTGAATAATCTGAGCTACAATTAGTCAATTTTCCTACTGAGATAATGGGTAAACATGTACATGTATGATATGATTTCTTTTGCAGCTTTTGTGTTGTTGCATGTTATTTTTATTGTATTTATTTTATATTTCTTTTGTTATATTTAAATAAAGATAAAAAATATTAAAATGGCTTATTTAATGAGTTATTTGAATAATCAACTGATTACACAAAACTCACATAACACACACACATAACACACTAGTGTAGGGTTGATGTGTCAAAGGGACATAATCCCTTTTGACTTTGTGAAACCTTGCTATTAAAGCCAAATTTCAAATTAAGGCCACTCATGCCCGGTCTAATATGTGGCCTTAATAGTGAGGTTCCACTGTAATTTTCAAATACAAAAGCTCATCAAGTATTGTGTTTTGAGTGTTAAGTCATTCCATAGGATACAGAATTGCTACAAAAACTAGATGAATAAAATGTAACACAACAAACTGAGCAACATATTTAAAACATTTAACACTAACAATGATTTTCATTATAATATATATGCATTCAAAGACTGATTCATCTTCTGTGTGCTCTCAAGATGGGCAGAATTTTTCTTTCTTTATTAAGGTCTTGGGTTTCATATTTGAAAGGATCTGATTTCAAAAAAAAACAAACAAACAAAAAACTTCTTGTAAAACAACACCTTGCAGGATGGGATGTAACATGTTTAACTCCTATATAGCATTGTTTCATTTTTTGATGCTGGGGTGTAACAGACTTTGGTTCAATGTTGGGCCATATGTTATATTGACTCAATGGCTAGTGAAGCGTGTTATAATGGACATATCCAGTACTAGCCTGTACCTTGCCAGGTAGAGCAATTCCGTGCAAGTCTCAATAGCATTCCTGGGCATCTTGGAGGAGGACTGATAGTACTCGGTGTAGATCTTCACCAGGTCATCTGTGGGGATGTACCTAGAATAAGTCTCAGGGTTAGCTTCATGTACAAGGAACATGCTCAACAGCCATGTGTAGACAGGCTGCTAAAGCAGTAAAATAGACTTCACTGCTATACATTTTGCCTGTACCACACAAATGCTAGCTTGGTTATGACTTATGCAACCAGACCTGCTTGCTTGTATTTTGCATGCTGATGGGTTGATGTATTGATCACTACTGCTTAAAACTATTGGGGTTTGGAAGTAACATTGTATTACATGTCAAGACTAAGAATAGCTTCCATTCTTGCCTGGTTTTCAAAGGTAAGCCATGATATTTGGGAATAACGTCAAACTGACAAGGGATTTTGTTTACAATGGTCAGTTATGTGTATACTGTTACCTCATTTATATACCATGCTGTAGACAAGTAGCATGATACCAAGCCTAGTCACATCATCCTGACAGCTGTAAAAACAATCCTGGAACTACCCTTTAATGCCGAGTGTCAAGCAAGGGAGATAAACCAGCGCTGCCTTTTTTATGACTTTCAGTTTGGAATATCATGGCTGGTGATTGAGCAGATTACCTTCTGGCTGCTAGGACTGGTCACAAGATAGATGCTTTTTCATATTCTTAAACTAAATGCTGGTCTTCTTTAATATATATAGGACATTTATTTACTTGTTAATTCTTTATGAAGAACTTCAATGCACTTAACAAATTAATCATATAAAGAAAATCCTACATAACTCATTAGATATAATAAAAATAAAAAAAAAAATATGAATGGGAAGAATATAAGCTACTGTAACTATTTAAAAGAAAACAAGAGAGCCAAAATGTAGGCATGATTACAAAAAATGTGGTATCCAAAGTGCTTGCAATGTTTTTCTAACATTTGACTAAGTGACCCAATTTCAAACTCATCCAATATATCATGTAGACAAAAATCTTGACCATATATTATGAGATTGGGCTAAATCTATGGCCTCTATAGTGTTCATAAGGTTTTTCTAAGATTTGACCCAATTTCGAACTCATCCAAGATATCATGTAGAAAAACATCCTGACTAATTTTCATGAAGATTGGGCCTAAACTGTGGCCTCTAGAGTGTTCACAAGCAATTGTTGATGACGGACAACACACGACGGACAAAAGGCGATCACAAAAACTCAACCTGTGCACAAGTGCTCAGGTGAGCTAAAAAGGGCATGCGTACCATCCTTCGAAATAGGGCACATAAGATGTATTAAACTCATATCCAGTTAAGATATCCCCTCCTGAAAAGAAAATAATACACTTTTGTAAAGTGTGTTGGTTTAACATGATGTCTATAATCAAAGTAAATATGTACATTATAAACTGTGTGTATCAAGTGTGAATGATGAAATATGGTGAAAGTACAATCAAGCCTGTCTTAAGCAGTCAGTCAAGGGAACAATAGAAAGTGGCCGTTTAACAGAGGTGACTGCTAAATGAAGTTTGAATATATAACAAAAAGCTACAGTTTATTTATATTAAAAGTGACCGCTAAATGCAGGTTGTTCGCTAAGTACAGGTGGCTGCTGATACAGGTTCAACTGTTTAGGTACTGGCAATGTCTTACCCAGTGTCAGCAATCCCTGAATAACCCAATATATGACAATAGCAGTTAATCTAGTAGGCTCCTAGAACAATCAATTTAAATTGGCTTTAGACATTCTGCAGATTCCAAGAGATCAAAATCTAATAAGAATAAGACTCATTGAACAGTTGATATTTCCAATAGAAAACACTATGAAATGTACTTTAAGATTTAAGTTGTGTGAAAGATTTTCTACTTTCGTTTCCTACTAAATATCTTTAATAGAAGGCCATAGTACCAGAGAATTCAACATGCAGAGCGAAATATTATATACAGTACAGGAACTTACCAATGTCCCCAACAGAATGAGCAGCATCAAAACTGCCATGAAAATTGATCTGAAATTACAACAAGCAATCGGTTAAGGTCCACAAGGCCATGTTACATACCAAATATCTAAACCATGATCTTGTTGTTTCTGACAAGGATATCTTTTAAAAATCTTTTATATGTAAGTCTATGTAAAATAAATTGACTCCTGCTGCAGGGCCAATTTTGACCCAAGGGCCATGATTTGAACATACCTGGTAGATGTCCATTTTAACTGTAGGCCTTGTGGTTTCTAAAATTTCTAGTTGTTCTTTTTTCCATACAAAGTCTGTGTTTAATTAAGTGACCACTAGGGTGGGGCCAATTTTGCCCCAGGGTCATGATTTGAACAAACTTGGTAGAGATCTACTAGATAATGCTACACACCAAATATCTAAACCAATCAAAATAATTTGAACAACTCTGATAGAGGGCATCATAAGGATGATTCCTTTGAAGATTGGTCAAAATCCATTCAGTGGTTTAGGAGATGTTTAAAGGAAATTGTTGATGCAATACACACACACGCACATACAGACGACAGACAAAAGGCAATCACAATAGCTCACTATGAGCACGTTGTGCTCGAATTCCAGACGTTTCACCCCCAAACCATTTCCTCCCCTAGACGTTTCACCCCCCAAGCTGTTTCCTCCCAAGTCGTTTCACCCCCAATTTTCAAAGATCGAGACGTTTCACCCCCACTTTATATTAAACTTGTTAATATGTATATTATTGTATTTTTTTTTCCTAAAAGAAGATAATGCATTGTACTTTTTTAACCTTTAAAGAAAAAATTAAAATGATCTTTCATTGATATAATCGGACATATATATTAGATGTTATGTTGACACATCCATGATATAATCAAAGACCTATTAAACAAGTCAGTTGATGATGTGTAATAATGTTAATGTAGGTATGATCATTTCTAATCATACTTAAGATTTTGTAAGTCTTGAATGAATCAAATATGTTGAAGTAAGTGTGTGTGTGAAATGAAAATATGATATAAAAAATAACAACAATTTTAATACAAAAAATAAACAACACAAATACATATTTACAAGATCAACAACTGAATAGTCGAGGAAAACTCTTATTTTCTTACATAGTTAGTGTAGCCGGGGTTTCAATAAGAAACAATACGTGGATTCTTTTTCGTCTTTACCAAATCAAGAAATAAGTTCCAAATTGTAGTTTCACGTAATATGTAAAGTTGAAACAGTCGAAATATCTTTCTACTCAACAAGAAAATGATGTCATTCAACATTGACAAAGTTGAAGAAGTTGATTGAAGTAGAAGAACCAGAACCGTACGGTTCGGCGACCAGAGAGAGAGTGCTGTGAAATTTAGGGAGGCGGAAGACAGCGAAATTTAAATTAAAAGCTCGTGCAGCACGCACTCTGTCTCACTCTCAAAATTCAGATATTTACTAATAAGGTAAAATACTTTCAGAAGGTTTTATAAATATTCATAAGAAACAGGTCACATGTTAGACGAATACAAAACGAGGCTGGCGAGTACAAAACACGAGACTTAATGACGGACACAAGATTCACGTGCACTGTAAACAAATAATACGTCACACACAGAAACTTTAAAATACATTAACTATATTATCTAACCCTGTCTATATTAGATATTAACCATGGCTTTATGTTTATTGAAATATAAATTAACCGTGTCTTGGTATAACTTATATAACATGTGCAATACATCGATGATACTCTTTAATCACCATTTCTTACATGATGCACACACTAGAGTAGTAAACAGAGGTTAAATAGTAAAATTTAGATTTCCTTAGAAATATTTATATGTTAATAATATTTATATTTTTTTTATCGTATTTTGCACTTGTCTAGAGATTTAAGAGTCTTTTTCCTGACAGCTTACTAATTCGTATATAAAAGTTATGTACAAAATGATGATTTACATGAACCCCACTTTCGTAAGACTTTTGCCTCATCGTTTAACATTTAAATCTCACTATGAATTAATAGTGAATATCTACCAAATTCTGATGAGCGATGTATAATGGTAAAAATGAAAAAAAAAAAAAAAAAAAAAAAAACGGAATTAACTTGGTCTACAACACGTGAGGTTATACCAAAATAAATGTGTCATAAATTTAGGAAATATTAAAAATATAATTTAAATTTTTTGTAACCAAAATTTTTTAGTAATTAAATTAGAAATTTTTTAAGTTTTTTTTGGAAAAATTTAAAAATATATATAAAATTTTAGATGTTTGTAAACAAAACTGGTTTTCTAACGTAAATAACTCAAATAGATTAGAAATGTATAATTTGTTTAAGCATGATTTTTGTTTGGAAAAATACTTACAGAAAATAAATTTAGAATAGCCTTAACAAAATCTAAAATTCCCACGACCTATCAATAAAAAAAGGGCAGACACAATTAATCCTATTTTTTACTAGTAATAATAATAATTAATAATAATATCATATCACTAGTATCTTTAGTAAGATTTACTTCTACAAAAGTTTTACTATATCACCATATTGCAAAAAGTATCCCGTATTGGCTATAAATGTGTATACACAGATAAAGGTGTTAATTGTGTATTTAAAGCTGGTAAGTATATGGTCCTATTCACTAAATAATTGCTAACCTGATGTGTTTATTGGCAACACTTAACGGCACGTGTCACTTAACTGCTACTGTGTATAGTGGAGTCATTCAGCCGACATGCTTAATGACACACTTTCACACCAGGTGCATGTCCATAATTATGTAATAGAATGCAATCCTTTTTTTTAATTTTTACACGAATGTACATCTGATTTTTATAAAAATCATTTATTTTTTATTCAAACTCAAAGGTCATTGACATTATCATATATTTTGATTTCTAAATTATGGGAATATTATATTATACTTGGAAAATACATAAATTATCATTTCTTATATAGTGATACTGTCAATACTATTCACAACTTTTTTATGTTAATAATGTCATTAAATAACTAAATAAATCAAACTAAGAAGATAATTATCATTAATAACATAAGGATCAATTAATATACAATAATTTCTACCCAAAGGACTTCAAATAAAAATAATAAAAAAAATAATGTGGGAAAATATGTTTTAAAATACGTATAAATAAACAATGCATTTTAAAGTTACTGAATTGGTGTTTTTTCTCATGTGTGTGTTTCCTCATCTAATACATGTGCACTCGATCACATTAACCTTTCAAAGTCTTAATTTTTTTCCTTTTTTTTTAAACCCATCTTATAAATAACTAAATGGATGCCTTCAAATGTAATTAAAAACAATTAAATTAAAACATTAATGAAATCAAAATATTAATTAACAACATTTTTTTTATCCTATCACACTTTTGCACTGATCAAATTAACGTAATTACTGATTAATTTGTAATTAATTAATTAATTGTAAAAAAATTTTTAATTAATTTATGATAATATAAAGTAATTAAATCAAAGGCTTAAAGTAAATAAAAGAGGGGAGGAAATGACCTGTTGTATGCTCAAATACAGGACGTTTCACCCCCATATTGGGGGTGAAACGTCTTGGGAGGAAACGACTGGGGAGGAAACGACTTGGGGGTGAAACGTCTGACAACCTTGTGCTCAGGTGAGCTAAAATTAAAATAAGGGAAACAAAACTGAAACCTTATACATTACCATTTCAATACATTTTCATGAAATTTTCAGGGAAACAACCAAATTTACAGCAATAGACTGGTAGTTCTTTCTAGATTTTATATTACCAAGATTTCCAAATTTTTAAGAATGTAACTTTAAATAAAAAGGAATGAAGTGCTGTCAAAATACTGATGGCCTTCAAAGACAACTGAAAGAACATACATTAGGAAAAGAAATATGTTCAACATACACACCCTTATTTTTAAATGTGAATTTCAGCACACAAAACTATGTATGTGGACATCTTAAAAGAAGAAAGTCTTAAAAAACACTAAAAACCGTAAAGTGTTATAGGTAATAAAAGCCATTTTTCAGTTAATGGCGAGTATAACAAGAAAAAATGTATATGACTCTAGGAGTTCCTCTTTACCAAATTACCGTAGCCTCAAATATAACAAATTATTTGTTGTACCTTCTGTGCAGAAAAGTGTCATATTTCACATTTCAACTTATACGATGGATAACTAGTTATAACAGCTGTAGTGCTCTAAGCATCTACCATTAAGATATTGAATGTTGTGTATATTAGAATGCATCATGATAGGAAATGGCACAAAGGAAAAAAGTGTTTGTTTCCTACATAATTCCTACTTGTAAAGCGAGGGTATAACAAAGTGTAAACTAAAAATTCTGGGCCCATGACTTTAAGAATTTTATACTGGCATTTATATTATACAACAGCCTGTAGTACTGGATCTAAACTGAACCATTATCACTCAAACATGGTGAGGGAAGGTTGGACATGCCCTACTCACATCGCCCATGGTAGCCAGGAAGCCTTGCTTGATCCCCAGACTGTGCCAGGCTATATCTGCCACTTGGTGGGATACCACGCCAAACATGAACACCACCAGCTTCTCTGTGGCCTGAAAAGACATGGTAATGGACACCATTTCTTCATCAACTTCTATAGTACACGTGTCAGTCTAAAGAAAAAAGTAAAAGCTTTCCACAGAATACAGGATCTGCATCAGCAGTTGAGCCATTTTTCCAAGCATTATGTGAAACCTTGGAATTTGTTTGTAAGCAACAGACTACAGTTCCAAGCTATTTTGATTTCATGTCCCAAGGAAATTAATGATAAAATGAAATACTTATGGATAATTTTCTATTTCAAGCAGAGCCAATGTTGAGTTTTTGTCTTGGTTTTGATGCCTTTCGTGACGTCACAGTCACATGGTATTGCTACACTGACATTGACATCAAAACAATTTCATACAGGTATATGTATATAGGTTTCAGTCCTACTATGGACCTTACCATACCACTGTAGGTATTGTGATATGTTAAATTACCAATGTAAATTATTTTCTTCATGTATTTTTTTTTTTTTTTATTTTAAAATTCTTTTCATTACAAATATATTCTCATACTTAAGTTTCTTTTGGGTTTAACGTCCCACCAACAATATTTCAGTCATTTTGAGCCTATGTCTACATGAGACAGATATAGTGCTGCCACACTGCAGTATCACGTCATGATACCACACCCAGTAACATTATCCTGACACCAGGCCAACCAGTCCTGGAACTATACCCTTTTATGTCTGAATTAAATATTTTTTCATTTGCCTCTTGATAATTCTTAAATATACTGTAATTCACACAATCTGAAAACAGTACTAAAAATATGGTCACTTGTGTCCCTTACTGCAACTGCAACAATGGCTGATTGAAAAACTCTGAATATCTGATAAAAAGTTATTTTACAAACATTTGAGTATGAACAGGGGGAAAAACCGAGAAAAATATTTTTGTCTTATTTTTCAATAAAATTTATCTAACAAAATATCGGGTATGCTCAAACATTTGAATATGAACAGGCAAAAAAACAATGAGAAAAATATTTTTGTCTTATTTTTCAATAAAATTTATCTAACAAAATATCGGGTATGCTCAAATCATACAGATAACTGTTAACATATTTGGAAAAGAAGCAAAAGGGACTGAATTGGTACAGCTTATGATTAGGAATGTCCCACCATTTAGTCATGGTACTCGAGTAAATAAAGGGTTTCCACAAACTTATTTGGAGTATTGACTCCCAATTCTTAATAGAAAATGACTCCTGCTTTTCTCAGCAGCTCCTTAATAAATATAGTGGAAGAGTTCAACATTCTGGCAAATCTTCATCACAGACTCCAACTTTCAGAATCTAGATGGAAACACTGAACAGCTCCAAGACTATTATTTTTTCTACTGTATTTCTACAATATATATGGGAAACATCACAGGATCCACATTAAATCCCAAATTACCTCATCCCAAGGTTGAGGGTAGTTCTTCCTGATGTAATTCACTGTCACATTTAAGAATGGTGCCCAGTGGGTATCCTCTGACACATCATGGTACTGTCCTGAAATCCAATATAACAAAGGGTAGCATATCACAATGCGATGAAATCATGCAATGCTCTATCAACCACGATGCATCTTGTACCATTACTTTCATCAAACATTAACTTAACATTTATTCATGACACATCTTGGTTAAAAGCAAACTGTATGAAACATTAATTTTGAGGACCAAGGGGATACAAGTTAAAATGAGAGTTCAGTAAATACTTTAAGGTCAAAGTCAGACTGCCTTTGTTTAAAGCTGAACTTCTAGTGTCAAAGGGTTACAGAGCTATTGCATGGATATAGAAATGTGAGAGATGATCAAACAGACATGGTGATTTCTACATACCCTTCCAACTTTGTTTGTATTGGTTACAATACAGCAATAATACTTGAAATTATAAATATACAGAACTAAATGATAAATGAATCATACCATTTTCACATTCATTCGGATAATATGCATCAGGGTATGGACTTCCTCCCAGCAAGGCATCTACATGTTTCTGAATAAGCTAGAAATAGAAGTAACATATGAAACTACTATTAGCTGACAATGGGCATGAAAGAACTGTTGTTATTATTTACCAAAGTATAAAGGAAAAATGTTTATTATTATTCAGGGCGACATAAGAATATCACTGGAAAAAGAAGATTTAATTTCCTTTACATGAAAAGAGTGCCTGACTGCACATATATGTTAATAAAATACATTTGTAGCTGCAGATATAAAGACAGGTTATGATTGAGTCCTATAGAGAACACAGTACACAGTCACACACACAATTATGTAACAAAATACTGCACCTTAGCGTAATCCACCTGAACACTGGAGTCATCTTTGAAATATTGTGATGCCCTATAACCTGTATAAACATACATTTTGTACAATTTTATTTTTTATCTAAACTCAACATGTTCTTTAACCCTTTCCCTCATATAGACTCATTTTGACGCACTTAACAGGTACCACATAAAGCCTGATCTGCAGAAAACCACAGTTAAACCTTACCAAATTTAATTATAAAGTCCTCATTTCAAGACCACTGAGGAGCAGCGAACAGCATAAAACCTGATCAGCCTGCGAGTTACTCGCAGGCTGATCTTGTTTTATGCTGTTCGCATAGGTCTTTTCATGGTTTCCTCTATGAGGGAAAGGGTTAAAATTAACTTGTATTTTAATCATTGTGACATTGTCATTTTTCTTTTGCCATCATCATAACTATCTGATCATCATCAACAATGTCATTTGACAATGTTATCACCACTATCAATAGTAAGTTTGATCAGGAGAGTTTCTATATATAATATAAAGGCCTGGGGTTGATCATATTTTTACCAATTTCTTGTACATATTATGAAATATTAAAAGTATAAAAATTAAATCACAAGTGTATGATTTTATAATGGTATTTCAAAAACATTTACCTTTGTTTGCAAAAATTGGGATAATTTGCTCTGGAAACTTAATGTTTAGCTTTAATCATTTAAACATACAGGCAACTCAACCTTAGACTGGTCTAGATATTCAATATGGTTGGGGATTTACCTGTGACTATTACCATACATACTGAGTGATAGCATTGCCAACATCAGACTGCAAAATTTGCCAGACCAAAAGGAAACATAAGTATAGACTTTCACTTAAATTCCTTGAATATAAAAGGAAGCAGCATGTACAAGACTTTTTTAAACAGACAGTTGGAAAGACAAACAGCCTCATAACCATATTTATGTAACAAACTTTCTAATTTTGGATTGCAAATGTTAGGACTACAGATCTTACTGGATTTATAAGCTAAGTGGCCAGACAGAAAATGGACATTTTTTATGATTATAGATGCCACAGCTTAAACCGTAAAAAGCAAATGGGAAAAGCAAAAAGAAAAACCCTGGTCAAGCTTGAACAGACATTGTAAGGATGTCTACAAAACTCACTTTCAAATGAAAGTGTGAATGAAGTTAATTAACTGATCAAAATGGACCCAAAGTGGCTTAGCAGACAAATCCTGCGAAATTAAGCACAAAGACCATATAGATAAAAGATATTGGATATTGCAGACACTAAATATGAAAAAAAGATGGAATGTTTTGTGTTTAATGGTGTTTGTTATTATTGGGCTAGTCTGATCAATGAGCCCCTTGGCGCAAAATGCTATTTTTGGTACTGGTTGTCACGCCCATAGGGAATAGCACCAAACCGAAAGTAGCACACAATCAAATATTAAGGGTACACAAATGTGGACTAGGGGCTATTGTTAGATGAATAATAAGATGTTTCAAATGAATTAATCCGTTTAACTCATACTCTCTTCATAACACGATGGTGTCACTTCCTGAAATGGGCAGTAACGAGTTATATAACAGAAGTAGAAAATTCATTGACAAGTTATAACCACTTCAAGATCAATCAAAGGACAATGATATAGTTTGTTCTTTGTTTCTAGTGTTTGAATATCAAATTTGCTTCTTTGTATATGAATTCTGCAATGGTCAACTTCTTAATATTGTATGTGCAAGCTGTCTGCAAATATATATATATAAAGTGTCTGGCTACTTTTATTGTCCGGGCACTATTCTACTACCTGGTATCAAAGTTCAAAATTCATCACACTGCTCTGTATCTTAAACAGATGAAGCTACCACCATTAACAAACTTACCAATTTCAATATGTGTTATTATCCCACAATGTTCCGACTTACTGATTAACAATAAAACAAATGCAAGTGTAAATATTTTCATAGTTCTACGTTTCTTGACGCCTCTGACATTTCTAGATATCCCAGCTGAATTTTGATTGGTGTATAAATATAGATACGAGGACTTTCCATCCGGTGCATATGCTATTTACTCCTTGGATACTTAGCTCAGTGGGTGGAAATTGTAAGTGTTCCAACTCAGTGAACAACTATATCATGACTTATTATACTTTTACTCAACCGTATTAGATATCAAATTTAATCAATACTTATTTTACACCTAAAGTTTAAAGTCCAGATTCTTAAATTGTTCAGTATCTAATTCTATATCTAAAATTGTTTTAATGTAATGATTTAGATTATGCTGGGCTTTTAAGTGAACACTGATCCTGTACATAAGTTCTATCAAGATACTCAGTATTTTAACAAGCTTTGTTGTCTTTAGTCATCTGAATGTTTTGATATAAGCAAATAAGAAATTAAAAAATGTTTGAATAATAATTTTTATTACAGGCATTTTCTTACACAGAGAAATGAGGCCTGTATTGTTGATGTTAATACTGTATTCCCTATGGGCATGTACTATAGATGTGGGACACGCCTCAGGTTAGCAGCAAACCATATTTTTTACTTATTTCTGACTATATCTACTCTTATTATCATTGTTACTTGAATTTTAAGTTACAAACGATGGTCATAATGGCCATAATAATCAAATGCTACTGGTGTATACATGAGAGAAATGTGAATCCAGACTGATTTCAGCTTGAAGCACCTCAACCAGACGGCAAGAGAAATACTTGCTCACTCAGACAGCAAGTGAATTACTTGCTTCTTGACCACTTGCACCAATTTTTGGTCAGTATGGGTTCTTAAAGGCTGCTACATCATACCACCAATTTGGAATACGATGTCCCTGAAGTCATATGATGAACCCAAAAGCATTGTAAAAGTTTGTGATTGAATATACAATGTAGGATGTAACATGGTGGGGAAAAATGTACAATCATGACAGGATTTAAAACCGGAGCCCCTTTATTATTGGCTAGAGACCTCTGTTTACAGGCTAGAGCACTGCAATCTGAGATCTCTTTTTTTCTTGTAACACCTGTTTCATCATAATCTATGGGCTTCTTTATACTTATTGATACTATAGATTACTAGTAATCACTAATGGGTGCAAATTGATACTTTAAGTATTTGTCAAGAATTATATGTAGTGGGTGGATGAATGACAAGACACACCACTATGGGTTCAATAAATCTGTTTTACTTGATGTCATGAAAAGATCTAAAATACAAACATTAAACACAGTATAAGATACATATCCTTATAAGAAAATCAATAATCGAAAGATAGGATCCGGAGTATAAAGTTACAGAAAGACAATCATTTCATTGATACTAAAAATCTTACCAGGCACGTAGAAATTAATTAAAATAATCAAGGTAAGAGCAGCTATAATATGAAATATACTGTCACCTCCACGGTGGTAAGTGGTGAAGTGCCGGTTAGTTGGGAGAGGGGCTTGACGGCGGGAAATGGAACAAAGGGACAGGGGCAACCAATCAGGGGACATACCTAAAATAACATTCTAGCAAATACAGTTGTCATAAATCACTCACCACTACTCACTCACCAGGGACAAAACTAACATGTACACTGGACGACACAAGGACATAAGCACTTAACAAGACAAATACAAAACAAGGGACAGAACTGCACATTACTACACACTCCCCCTCTTAGTTGAAATGTCACCGACATTTGTATCTGAAACTTTATACAGATAAACCAAGGGTAAAAATAATAAAACAAAATAATTCCTCTGTAAATATGAGTATGAGAAAATGCATATTTTCTCAAATAAATGAACTACAACTATAATATACAGCCGGCACACCTTGCGCTGTAACCTGTATATAAAGAAAATGAAGCATAATTATTTTATAAGATTTACAGAGAAAATTCACTTTCTAACAGCACTAAATCATATATGCTATATCAAAATCTGCAGTGAAAACAAGTTACAAATAAATAAAGCGCTATTTCTGAAAGTAAAAAATTATTATGACTAATTGTAAATATAATAACTAAACAAAATATTCAACTGTCTGCTGACAGGTCCACTCGCCATATCTGTCAGGTGGACGCACAGTGCGTCGTGGCCTAGGGCGCGGAACAGGTAGTGTAGGCGTACTGGGCTGCGCCACAGACTCCGGACTGGGAACTGGGGCAGCAACAGGGATTGGTTCAGCAATCGGGACTGGACTGGAGCAATAAGCAGGATTGGGTCGAGGAGTAACAGGACTGTGTCGAGGAGTTACAGGACTGGGTTGAGGATTTACAGGAATAGTATTGGGTCGTACCGTTGGAACAAGATCAGGGCGAGCCAAAGGAACGGGGCTGCCCCGAAAACCTGTTGTACTCCTGGGACACACGGTAGAGGTTGACCTGGCAGTGCGAGTATCAGGTCGATAACGTGACGCACGGGGTGAAGCTGGCCGAGTAAGAGGTCTTTGGTCTGGCTTTTGGTGTGGCTGGAGGAGCAGGCATTTCCTCATCTGTAGGAATTGACTGGAAAGGTAGAAGCATGTTTCGGTGTAACGTTCTAATGGGCCTGTTGCCAGACTCCAGGCGAACTTTGAACACTGGTTGTCCATCATATGGAACGTCTACAATAACGTAGGGATTACGTTCCCATTGGAAAGCGAGCTTCTGTTTACCTCGAAGATTGACGTTTCTGACCAGAACAATGTCACCAATAACCAGCTTGTTCTCGCGAACACTGCGATCATAATTGGTCTTGTTCTGGCCAGCCCTCTTCTGCGCTGCCTTCCTGGCGACTTTGTATGCGTACTGCATACGCTTTTGCAGCTTTGCAGCATAACTGCCATGCTGAGTCTCTCCGAAGTTTCCGGGACTGGTACCCAGAAAAGCGTCAACTGACAAGCGGGGGTGCCAGCCGAACATGAGGAAATGGGGAGAAAACCCAGTAGCAGAGCTCTTGGTAGCATTATATGCTTGCACAAGGGCTGGAACGAAGTCTTTCCAGTTGGCCTTGTGGTCATCGCTTAATGTACCGAGCATGCGCAGAAGAGTGCGGTTGAAACGCTCCGCCGAAGGGTTGCCCATTGGGTGAAAAGGGGTGGTACGTGTTTTACGAACATTCACAATTTTACACAGTTCCTTTATAACGCGAGACTCGAAGTTGCGACCCTGATCAGAATGTAACTGTTCAGGAAAGCTATAGTGAACGATGAAGTTCTCATAGAGGGCCTTGGCTGTAGTAGAAGCCTTCTGATTGCGGCATGGAATGGCCTTGGCATAACGAGTGAAATGGTCTGTTATGACAAGAACATCCTCGTACCCACCCTTAGACTTCTCAAGCTTTAAGAAGTCAATGCAGACAAGTTGCATTGGCCTAGAAGTATTGATGGGCACAAGTCCTGCAAGCGGAACCACAGGCTCCTTCCTACAGACACAGGAAAGACACGAGGAAACGCGGTCTTTGATATAAGACTCCATGCCAGGCCAAAAGAAACGCTGGCGCGCAAGCCAAAGAGTCTTATCGCGACCAGGATGGCCAGCATCATGGTGAACACCACGAAATGCGACAGAACGGAAAGCAGAGGGAATGACCAACTGGTTGACCTGCTCACCATCCAAGGATGCGGTTCGAAACAAAACGCCATTGTCGAGAGATAGAGAAGACAGATCACGAAGTAAGCATTTTACTTCACGAGACAGCTCCTCCCCCCTTGGCCGAGAACCGGACCGTAGGATGGAGATGACTTTAGAAATATCGGGATCTTTGGCCTGCTCCTGTACCCAATTAACAGGATTAACCGGGACAGTGTCTGCAGCAATGTCATCACCGAGAAGAACGTCACTGTCACAAGTCAGGCTCTCAACAGCAGCAACTGAAGAAGTTACTGCAGAACAAACAGCTTTAACTGTTTCAGAGAACATCTGTGGCATACGACTCAAACCGTCGCAATCAGTGTTCGATCTACCTGTCTTATAGACAATATCGAAGTTATATGCTGACAGGGCTGCTACCCAGCGGTGACCTGTCGCATCGAGTTTGGCAGAAGAAAGAACGTAAGTCAACGGATTGTTATCCGTGAATACAGTGAAGGTGTTGCTATACAAATAGTCGTGAAATTTATCAGTGACCGCCCACTTGAGTGCAAGGAACTCAAGTTTATGAGCAGGGTAGTTCCTCTCACTTTGTCGCAGTCCACGGCTCGCATAAGCGATAACCTTCTCCTCACCATCTTGATCTTGCAGAAGAACTGCGCCTAATCCAGTCCCACACGCGTCAGTATGGACTATGAAGGGTTTGCTGAAGTCAGCAAAAGCCAAAACTGGAGAAGAAGTGAGTTTTTCTTTAAGTAGGTCAAAGGATTGTTGCTGGGCATCAAACCAGGACCATGGGACAGGGGAGATTTTCTTAGATTTTTTAGACTTTTTAGAAGACTTGGTAGTGCCATGGCCCTCAAGGAGTTTATTAAGGGGATTGGCAATTTTAGAATAGTCCTTAATGAATCTCCGGTAGAAACCAGCAGTTCCAAGAAAACTGCGTAATTCCGAGACATTCTTGGGGTAGGCCAATTGGAAATAGCTGAGATTTTGTCAGGATCAGTAGAAATACCGTGTTCAGAGATGACATTACCAAGATAGGTGACAGAGGACTTGAAAAACTCGCATTTTGAACCTTTCAATTTAAGACCATGTGTTTGAAGACGCTGAAAGACAGATTGAAGACGGGCAATGTGCTCTTCGAAAGTCTCAGAAAATATAAGAATATCGTCAATGAAAACGAGACATTCTTTTAGATTAAGGTCACCCATGCACTTCTCCATGAGGCGCTGAAAAGTAGCACCACTATTGGTCAAACCGAATGGCATCCGGTTACACTCATAGAAACCGAGATTTCCAACAGAGAAAGCGGTTTTGGCCAATAGTGGTGCTACTTTTCAGCGCCTCATGGAGAAGTGCATGGGTATACTGCCCCACGTTGGGCGCCAAATGTAACAGGTGGTGAAAAAATCATGGCTCGACCGGGACTCGAACCCAGGGCCTCAGGACTACCGTTCCTGCGCTCTACCACTGAGCTATCGAGACACTCATGTCTTATTGCCTATTGATTTATCACCAAATACCTGTACCCGGCTACATATATATATGTCTATGGTATTATCAAACAAATGAGTAAGCAGAACACATTACAAAAAGAATGATACAGGATTCTTACAAGGATTAAACAATTGGGAGTTCTTGATCAAGATTTGCCAAAAGTTTTAGTCCTCTTATATAGTCATAAAAGTAATGTTCAGAAAAACATTTGAAATAGTTTTTTTTCTCCAAAATGGAGACCAGGACTCCAGATTTCGAACTAAGTGAGAGAACTGCATTAGTTCTTTTCCTGCTTAAAGTCTTTAATTGTAGTGCCTAGTTAAGTTTAAAATGATACTAAGTCAGTCTGTGTTAACTGGTGTGAATTTTCTTTATTAGTCAAGGATCACTTACAACTTCTGCTTTTAATAGTTGCATTTTGATAGCTAGATTGTGTAATGTGTTATAAACTCTACAGGTATGCTACAGGTTATTACTAAGCAGTGATTGTTTACAGAGTTTCCTGCCCTTGACCATATAAAGCCCTCAGCTAGTGCTGGAACACAAGCACAGGCTGTGAAGGATCTCATTGGTCGATTGTTGGGGAACCAGTCCAGCCACTTCAAGGTTGTTGTGGATGACCAGATAGGGCCCAGATTCAGGGATACATTCAACGTAAGCAGAGAGAAATGAACATGAAATGAAATCATGGGCCTTACCTAGGGAATTTTGACATTTTTCATTTTCTTTTTTAATCTAAATCCCACCCTAGGGCATTGGCAGTTTGTCAAATCTCTACATTATAATTGCGCTTGCCAAAGTGTATGCCCGCTGCTCCGACCCTGGAGCAAAACATTGATAAGTGCAAAACTTCCAGATCAGGCAGCAAATAATTCATACAGGTATATAAGCAACTAAAGTCTTATTTAATCTTACCAATATGATTTGTTTGTTAGATATTAGACTCACGTTTGTCTGTTGGTTGGTCTGTCCCTCTGTAGATGAGATTTGTCGGCCCTATTTCTCAGCTATCTAATTGGTCAGACTTTGATTAAACTTTACAAGACTGATGCACCAAGGCTAGTTGCACATATCACTGGCACGTCATGATTCACTAGATTTTAAATAAGGTAAGGCCCTTCGTTATATTTATCAAATATATCTTGTCCTTCCTATTTCTCAGCTACCTTTGGTCAGATTTTGCTTTACTTCACAGTATTACCAAGCCTAGTTGTGCATATCATTGGCACATCATGATTCTTGCCCTCAATGAGTTTAAACCCAAAATGCATATGCATTCATGTACACTAACACATCACACTAATTATAATATTATAATTGGCCATACTAGAGGTATCAGAACCATTCAATAGGTAGAAAAGGGAAAAATGTAAGTGTATAGAGTGAATATTCCTAAGAGATAAACCAATGAAAAGTTGCACATTATTTAAGATTCAATTAACCAGTTTAAGCAGATTCCTTTGTTAAGTAATCTTCAACAAACATTATGTGGGGAGATATATTTGTTTGTTGGGTTTAACATCCCACCGACAGTATTTCATTCATTTGGAGACAATGTCTATTTGAGACAGATATAGTGCTGCCACACTGCAGTATCATGCTATAGACATGTGGCATGATACCACACCCAGTCACATTATCCTGACACCAGGCCAACCAGTCCTGCAACTACCCTTATATGCTGAGCGCAACAGTACCAATTTTTTATGACTTTGGTATATTGCGGCTTGGGATCGAACCCATGACCTCCCACTACAGAGGTGGATGCTGTATTTACTCAGCCATCGAGGATGGTATATGTGGGGATATGATTTTAGTATAAGGTTGTTCCTAGACCAAACAAATGATGTTTAAAAAATGAGAGATTTGCTATGATTATTATTCCGATTGACAAGGTCAAGGTTTCAGTGTGTATTATAAATGGTATGCCCTCTTCAGCTCCTGTCAGATGGGGAAACAGTCAGTATATCAGGTACATCTGGTGTGGCTGCTGCCATGGGCTTCTACTACTATCTGAAGACCTACTGTGATTGCCAGGTAACGTGGGCGGGGTCTCAGCTGGACCTGCCCAACCTATTGCCCATACTGGAACAACCAGGTGTCACTGTAACAACTAATGACAGGTACACATCCTCTATCCTCTACATTTCAGATACCACCCTTTTAAGATATTGTTTACCATAGAAAAAACCAGATCAGATTGAAAGCAGTTTTCACTCTCTTCATGTTTATGTATTTATACCTTCCTGTTTAACTGAAAAGGAGTAAATAAATCAAACCTGATCACCATGCAACAAAAGCATCCTGGTTTTAATTGGTCACATTGATTATAAGTATCGTGACAGCTGTCCTTGGGTAAGGTGGTTATTAAACTACAACTTGACCATGGTGTTTCTAAATGGACTGGCTAATTTTTCCCCAATTTTTTGTTTGGTTTAATTAACCCTTTCCCTCATAGAGGACACCATGAAAAGACCTATGCGAACAACATAAAACCAGATCAGCCTGCGAGTAACTCGCAGGCTGATCAGGTTTTATGCTGTTCGCTGCTCCTCAGTGGTCTGGTAATGAGGATTTTACGATTAAATTTGGTAAGGTTTAACTGTGGTTTTCTGCAAATCAGGCTTTATGTGGTACCTATTGAGTGCGTCAAAATGAGTCTTTATGAGGGAAAGGGTTAATAATGTTTTCTATTTCTGTTCCAAATAGAAGTGAATATAGGGATATCTTTTCACATTTAATTAACCAGTCATTAACCTGCGGTATCAGTTATATTATCATATGTCTATATGTTATGGCTTCTCTTTAGATTCGTGTATTTTAGTCATTTAAGAGAAAGGAATTAAACTTAATGTAGCTGCACATAATTTTATATATTTTGTGAAAAGAAATGGACCTGCATCATTAACAAAGTAACTGTGTATGTTTAGGTTTCGATATTACCAGAACGTGTGCACGTCCAGCTACTCCTTCGTCTTCTGGGACTGGAGCCGCTGGGAGAGACACATTGACTGGATGGCAATCAATGGCATCAACCTGCCACTGGCCTTCACTGGGCAGGAGGCCATCTTCCAAAGAGTCAGTTGTCTCCCTATTTTTAAAATTTTCTCTCATTTTATCTCTGTATTTCAAGTTTAAGTGTCTTATATTTTCGCAGGACCATAATATGTTCACTTCAAAAGTTTATCATTAATAAGCACTGGTAATTGCTTCAACATTTTTTTAAATTTAATTTTGACAAATTTTTCTTTTTTGTTATCTGTCTTCTTTGATCTAGTTATTTCTGTTAAAATTAAGCAAACGAAACATAAATGACATTTAGCACCAAGACAATACTAGTGACACTATGAATTGCATGTATTGTTTTTGTAGGTGTATATGAATATGGGTTTCACGCTGGCGGATCTTCAGGCACATTTTGGTGGACCAGCCTTCCTGGCTTGGTATGCATCTGTTAGCCTTGTTTGTTGTTTGCTTAGGGCTAACATCCTACCAACTGTATATCATTCATTTGGGAACTTTGTCTAAATAAAACAGATAAAGAGCAGTCTCATTGTGACATTATGAAACTAACCTTATGCTGAGTGAAGCAAGGGAGGTATAGCTGTACCATTTGTAATGACTTTGGTAAGTCAGAGCTGTGGGTGGAACCCACAACCTCACAGTGAAAGGCAGACACTCTAATCACTAACCACTAGAACCAGTATATCTTTTAACTACTAGTATCCTGAAATATCAGGCTGGCTATCATTAATTTTGAATGTTCATTGTACGTGAAACTCATGTTTTAACTGACTTATATTCTGTAAAAATTTAGATAATGTAAATAAGATGTATAAATCTGTTTAAACTCTCAGACTGAAAAAAATTGGGCTTAAAAATCACACGATATTGTTATGTCTCTTAGTCTGTATATTGGTTTGAATAATTATCCTAGTATTCTGTACTTGGATGTTATTGTTTTATAGTGAGAATATACAGGTTTTGTGTAAATACATGCACTATTGAATTTCAGTAAGTTTCTTGAAAGAACATCAATGGTGTTTTCACATATAACATACTAAAAATGTCAATAGATACATGTGTTCAGTGTGTGGATGTTGCATGTTTCAGGGCCCGTATGGGTAACATGCAGGGGTGGGGTGGGCCCCTTCCTCAGTCCTGGATAGACATTCAGCTAGCCTTGCAGCACAAGATACTCCAACGGATGAGGGCCCTGGGAATGATACCCGTCCTACCGGGCTTCGCAGGCCATGTACCTGCTGCCATCACCAGGTATCTAACAATAAGGAATTTTAATCGTAATTTGTGATTTTTTTTCTATCCACCAGTGACTGTCAGTTTATAAAACATTTCTGTTAAATAAATATGCAATTTTCCTTGTTTAGGGAGATAACCTTTTAATTATTGTGATTTTAATGAAAATGTGTATATATACCTGATAACCTTAGCCTGTCTGGAAGGATCATGTCATGTCATGAGGGAAATGTATCTTCCTACCTTTGTCATAGGATTCAGTTAAAACACAACACATGTATGTAAAATGTTTGATGTCTGTGTGCATACAAGTATACAAGAATGCTTTTTATTTCTTTTTTGATAATTAAGCACTGCTTTCAGTCATAAGAAAGTGTGATGATATAGGCAAGGCAATTTTTGTGTGCATTGGAGGTGGAGGTTCACATTAGTTAGTTTTATGGTAATTAAGTTACAACTTGATTGTATTCAATGACTGTAAATACTAAATGTTATTCTGACTATTACTTGTGTCAGGTTATACCCGAATGCATCAGTCAGCGTGCTGGGAGACTGGGGACATTTCAAAAACCCATACTGCTGGTAAGGAGGATAGGACTGAGTAATGGTAGGGACAGTCTCCAATCTGTAGGGACAGTCTCCACTCTTTAGGGACAGTCTCCAATCTGTAGGAGCAGTCTCCAATCTGTAGGGACAGTCTCCACTCTTTAGGGACAGTCTCCACTCTTTAGGGACAGTCTCCACTCTTTAGGGATAGTCTCCAATCTGTAGGGACAGTCTCCACTCTTTAGGGACAGTCTCCACTCTTTAGGGACAGTCTCCAATCTGTAGGGACAGTCTCCACTCTTTAGGGACAGTCTCCAGTCTGTTTTTCTGTCCCAGTCAGCCTTCTGTCTAGTTACTTGTCTCTCAGTCTAAGGACATACTTTTATGATAATTATGCCTCTTGCGATAACACTACTTGTTATATACACAAGTACTCTAATACTCTACTTGTATATATGAATTCATACTTCTTATGACCTTCTTCTCTCTCTCTCACTCTCTCTCTCTGTTTTAAATGTTTCACTTTTTTTCAAAATTAATGAATGTCATTCTAACATTTTATTTGTATATTCATTGTCCATTATTCAGTTTCTGCCATGAACAACATTACATCATTATATAGTATACAATGTAATTTAAAAGAATATTAAATTACCTTTTCATTCACCAATGCAGTCAATTTAAGAAATGATTGCCTGTTAAATTTTACTGATGTTTGAATGATATTTCCTTACATAGCACCACATTGTTGGACTTTGAAGATCCTCTTTTTCAACAGATTGGAACAGCCTTCATTAATGAAGTAAGTCTTCCCTTAAAATATTCATGATTTCTACTTGCATGGGAATTTGATATATGCTATTTTATCAATGAAAAAAATACACAAGGGAATTATTTCAGTATTTCATAAATATGGGCGTTGTCATTATTTGATATCCAGCATCTATTTTATTTTAGCTCATCTGTTTTTCATAGAGAAAAAAGTTGAGGTATGGTCATCGCCCTAGTGTCTCTGTTGTTGTCATTTGCGTCATCATAATTGTGAAAAACTTTAACCTTTGCCATAACTTCTAAACTTTTAAACTGTCTGTCATCAAACTTCACATACTTGTTCACTGTCACAAGGGCTACATTCTCATAAAGGGCCATAACTCTTAAGTCAATTTTCACCTTATTTATCTCCCCTTAAAAAAAAAACAAAAGAAGACAAGCGTTGGCATCCGCATGCAGTGTTTTTGTTAATCGTTTAGTGTCCATGAGGTAATGAAAGACTTAACCCTTTCCCTCATAGAGGACACCATGAAAAGACCTATGCTAACAGCATAAAACCAGATCAGCCTGCGAGTAACTCGCAGGCTGATCAGGTTTTATGCTGTTCGCTGCTCCTCCGTGGTCTGGAAATGAGGATTTTGTAATTAAATTTGGTAAGGTTTAACTGTGGCTTTCTGTAGATCAGGCTTTATGTGATACCTATTGAGGGCGTCAAAATGAGTATATATGAGGGAAAGGGTTAAATGAGAAAGTAAAACAAGAACTATCATTGAAGATGATGAATACCCTCAGATACCAGTTGTCAGAGTTTATGTGACCATGTCATAGACAGTCTTGACACAGTTGAAGGATGAAAATAAAAACACATAAAATACAGGTACAGCTCTGGTACACTCATACATTAATCACAGACTAAAAATATATATATTATAAATATAAGAAAAGACAATAACTCAATTATAATACGCTGGTTATGACATGCCAAAGATAGGTGCAACTAGGATTGGTACTTATAAATGCTCAAGAAATATGATAAGGGGGCGTAAATCAATGAAAAATGAAGCAAGCATGGAATGCCTACAATATGACCAAGTAGGCTTGGTATTTATAATTTTTGTGCAGTTACATGAAAATCTGACCAATGGTAGCTGAGATATAGTGTGGACCAAATATCAATAAATATAACAAAGGGCTATACCTCATACAAAATCAAATTGGTCATGGCCTTCCAACAGTATGCCCAACTAGACTTGGTACTTATTAATATTGTGCAACTGAATCAAAATCAGACCATTGGTAGCCAAGAAATAGTGCGGATAAAATATGTTCAATTCATATAACAAAGGGCCATAACTCATTTAAAATCCAGCTGATCAAGACGTGCCAACGATATGCGCAACTAACTACTTATCTTTGCTGCAAATTTCAAACAAAATCCAACCAAATGTAGTAGAAATACATCAAAAGGACATAACTCATTTAAAATCTAGCTGATCAAGACATATCAACAATATGCACAACTAGGCTTGGAATTTATTAATCGTGTTCAGTTGAATCAAAATCTGACCACAGGTAGCTGAGAAAGAGTGGGAACAAAATATATTTAAGAACTTTAACAAAGGGCAATAACTCATTTAAAATCAAACTGATCATGACCTGCCAACAGTATGCACAACTAAACTTACCATTCTTGGTAAGTGTCATCAAAATCAGACCAAAGGTAGCTGAGAAATAGGGCAGACAAATTCTCATCTACTAGCCTCCTGGTTTTTGATGTGGTGAGATACCTGAGGACCTGAAGGTAACCAATGTGTCTTAACCCTTTCCCTCATATAGACTCATTTTGACGCCCTCAGTAGGTACCACATAAAGCCTGATCTGCAGAAAGCCACAGTTAAACCTTACCAAATTTAATTACAAAATCCCCATTTCCAGACCACTGAGGAGCAGCGAACAGCATAAAACCTGATCAGCCTGCGAGTTACTCGCAGGCTGATCTGGTTTTATGCTGTTCGCATAGGTCTTTTCATGTTGTCCTCTATGAGGGAAAGGGTTAACAGGCAATCAGACACCCTCTCATATGAGACCTGTCAAGGATTGAATCCAGTTTGCATCACTTAAAAGGCTGTCTCAGTGCCTTAACCACTATGCCATATGTCAATACCCAGTAATTGACATAACCAATGAAATATTTCTTTTTTTTTAATTATTGTACATGTATTTGATCATATTTTATGTGTACATGTATTTGTAATTTATCATTAATAACATTTTTTGGCATTTGCTTAAAAAAACATTTTTTTGTAATTATGATAAGTTTATGCTTGAAATCTTTAACAGTGCTTCTGTATTTCCTATTATGTTTTTTATATAGATGAAGAAAGAGTTTGGAGTTGACCATGTCTACAATGCTGATTCATTTAATGAAATGACTCCAAAATCAAGGTCAGTTGAAAAAGTTTTGTCACCTTTAATAATTTACAGTTTCTCAAGTTTTCAGAAATATATAAGGACATTTGTATATATAGTTTTCTGTAGTTATCAGAAAAATATAAAAGTGCATTTGTATAGTCATAAGTTTTCTGATAAACAGTTTGTTTGTTTGATTGATTGATTGATTGATTGATTGATTGATATCAATATGTCTTATGAAACTAAAATGTTTCAGTGACCCAGGCTATCTGAACCAGGCAGGTAGAGCTGTGTACAGGGCCATGAAGTCAGCTGATAATGATGCTATTTGGTACTTTTTGCATCTTTTAAATTCTAATTTGTACATCTACATCTTTTCAAGATACACATCTTCATTCTTTATAATATTCTTTAGAATAAATTTGTATTTAATTAAGTCATTATGGCAGTTGATGCAAAATCATTGTAGCAAAATGTATAAAAATGCTTAATTGTGTGAAGTTATATCAGGAGATGCATATATGTTTTATATACATTTATTTTTATATGTACATCTGGAATTCACTGATTGATTCTCTATTTAAATCTACTAAAAGGGACACTAAGAACTTTTACATTTCATCATTCAGTCCTTACATTTTGACAATTTCACAATTGGAATTAAAAAAAAGTTGCACCTGTCATTAGACTATCACGTGTGTGCACCCTCTGTGCAGGATGATGCAGGGCTGGTTGTTCCAGAGCAGTTTCTGGCAGCCACCACAGACCAGAGCCCTGCTGACCTCCGTACCCAAGGTCTGCCTCCACCCATCATTGTATTGCTTTTTATCTAACCAACCTTTGTGTGTATGGGGACACTGCTTAATGATTTCTCACAGAACTACTTCTCACATTATAATTGCCTGTTATGCTTTTTGTGCTTTTTTTTTAGCTCACTTGAGCACATAGTGCTCAAGGTGAGCTTTTGTGATCACCCTGCTTCCGTCGTCGTGTGTCGTCTGTTGTCAACAATTTTCTTTAACCACATCTCTGAAACCGCTGGATAGAATTTAATTAAATTTGGCAGGGATGATCCTTCGGTGAACTTTCACAAAAGTTGCTAAAATAAACTTGATCCATGTAGAACTCTGCTTGCCATGGCAATGGAAAGAATAATATTATTGTTGTTGTATTTGGGGGTTTACTGTCACTGCGATAGTGTTTCAGTCATATAGCGACGTCCAGCTAATTACAGGTTGAGGAAGAAGATGATTTTTAAAGAATAATATTAAAAATCGTCTTCTTCAAGACTACTGGCTAGATTTCAAAATGCTTTAGTAAAAATGTTTTACCAAGATTGCTAAAATTATTCCAAATTATTCCAATCCAATAAAAAAAACATTGCCTCCAGAGACAGGGCTATTTTGCCTTAAATGTATATAGTAGAACTTTAAAAGACATCTCTTCTGAGACCACTGGACAGAATTTTATTAAAATTGGCAGGGATGATCAGTGAACCTTCACAAAAGTTGCTAAAATAAACTTGATCCATGTAGAACTCTGTTTGCCATTGCAACAGATTGAAAAAAATAGTGAAAACTTTAAAAATCATCTTCTTCAAAACTACTGGCCAGATTTCAAAATGTTTTAGTACAGATGTTCCTTGGGTAACCTTCTAGCAAGATTACTAAAGTTATTCCAATCCCTAAAAAAACATGGGTGCCAGGGGCAAGGCTAATTTGCCTTAAATGCATATACATTTGTATTGAAAAATTTAAATGACATCTCCTCTGAGATGCTGAACATTTGATCAAATTTGGCAGGGATGATCCTTGTTCCTTGTTTCAAAAGTTGCTAAAATAAACTTGATCCATGTAGAACTCTGGTTGCCATGGCAACAGAAAGAAAATATTTTGAAATCTTTAAACATCAGCTCTTTCAAAACTACTGGCCAGATTTCAAACTGTTTTAGTTCAGATGTTACTTGTGTAACCCTCTACCAAGATTGCTAAATTTATTTTGATCTGTAAAAAAACATGGCTGCCAGGGGCAGGGCTAATTTGCCAGAAATGTATATAGAGAAACTTTAAAAGACATCTCCCCTGAAACTGCTTGACAGAATTTTATTTAAACTTGGCAGGGATGATCCTTCTGTGAACCTTCACAAAAGTTGCTAAAATAAACTTGATCCATGTAGAACTCTGGTTGCCATGGCAACAGAAAGAAAATTATAATGAAATCTTTAAAAATCATCTTCTTCAAAACTACTGGCCAGATTTCAAAATGTTTTAGTACAGATGTTCCTTGGGTAACCCTATACTAAATTGAGCAATCCAGGGCCTATATGGCCCTCTTGTTTTTGGTGGCTTTTTTAGCTCGACTTTTCGAAGAAAATGAGAGCTTATACTGTCACTCGGGCGTCGGCGTCAGCGTCGGCGTTGCAACACAAGGTTAAAGTTTTTTTCAAACATCAATAACTTAAATACTATCAAAGGTATTCCACCCAAACTTAAAATACTTATTCACCATCATCACTTCTACCTTACTTCTAAGGCCCACAACCCTGGCTACCCTATTTTTGGAGTTATGCCCCTTTCATACTTACAAAACAGCCAAAATCAAGGTTAAAGTTTTTACAAAGTTGTATATCTTCAATACTATCTACGGTATTCAACTGAAACTTCAAGTACATATTTACCATCATTACCTCTACCTTACTAACAAGGCCCATAACTCTTGCTGTACTACTTCTGAATTTTTACACAGTTGTACTATCACATGTATTTGACTGAAACTTCAAGTACTTATTCTCCATCACTACTCTGCCTTACTAGCAAGGCCCATAACCCTGGCTGTACTACTTCTTGAATTATGCCCCTTTCATACTTAGAAAACAGCCGAAAGCATGGTTAATTTTTTTACAAAGTTGTATATTTTCAATACTATCACAGGTATTCCACCATAACTTGGAATACTTATTTATTGATTTCCCACACTACCTCAACTTTACTGGCAGGGCCCATAATCCTATATGCAGTGTATTTTCAAAATTACCCTTTTATACTTAGATATTTTTTGGCTGTATTTACAAATAGCAAATAGGTTGGGCAACAACCTCTAATAACATCAAAGATTGGCCCTTTCTTTAATGGCGAACTGAGAAAAATCGAGCGTGCTGTCTTATGGACAGCTCTTGTTTGGCAGAAGGGACACCCTTGGCGTAGATCCTTTGACCCTATTCTCAAAATTTGTAAACTAAAGTTAAAAAATGTTAAGACCTAACATCAAGTTACTGGGGAAAAATTACCAAGGGTTTTCTTTAAACCTTTGATACAAAAACATAAATGTCACAATGTATCTAGGTACATTGCAGCATATACATGTACATTGCTATTAACTACAATAGCATATAGAGCATTCTCTTTAGAAGTTCAATACCTGGCTGAAGTGAACAGGTAGAAAATCAGTGATGTAAAGTGGTGCGGTAAATCCTAGTGGTAAAGGGTTGACCACGCCCCTTTCTTCCCCAGGATGCTGCAGGGCTGGGTATTTTGGCACAATTCTGACTTCTGGCACCCAGCTCAGATCAAGGCTTTCCTCACCTCTGTCCCTCAGGTACCTAATTCTTCCACTGTCTTTAAATGTCAGTCAAAAGTATAAACAGTTTAACCTTTACCACTCATCTTCACAATTTTACCTGTCAATAGAAAAACAAGATCAGACTGAAAGTAATTTTTGTATCACCTGCTGTAAGCATGGGTGAAACATAGGGATCACTTTTTTGTCATCTGTCTGTCCATCTGTCTGCACAGCCTGATTGTAGTAAGGGGCCATCTAATAGTAATCAGAACAAAAGAGAACAATAGACTTGATTCTGTATCAATAGAATAAGGAGCCATGGCCATTTAAAAACCAAAAGAAAATATCAAAAGAAAATAGCTCCTTACTCATATCTGGCTGCACGTCTGTCTGTCCATCACACTTTTACCTTCATGCTTCAGCAGGTGACACATGTCATGTACTCCAAAGAACTCTCTTGTTGATCTGTAAGTTTCTTACTGGCTGATCTAGGTTTAAACTTGTTGATCATGCTATGTAAATATGTCTGTGGTAAAGGGGATTCGAATGTCTGGTTACACTCTAGATCACTTTAACTCTGACAACTCTGTATTGGTATTTCTTTTAAAAAATCATTTGCACTTTTTTTTTCAATATACCTTCATTTCTATTATCTGTGTAATTTTCACTCAGGTTATTGACCCCAAATTTTATCTAATGTTTGGTTTTCCAGTGTTTCTTGTGCATGCTTTAGATCATAACCTTCTTGCTTATTTGGTCAAAGAGTGCTAATCCATTTGCTAGTTAAAATACAATTGAGTAAAAGTATTGTTAAAAGTATTTAACCAAGGAAAAAATATAAATATTATTTTGACTATGCATGTAATTTGTCATGAAACCAGAAATGTAAAATTACTGTTTAAACCATGTAATTTTATTTGGTCTCCAATCATCAGATAAATATAATTTGACTTTATAATTTTTCACGTGTTGTTGACATCATATACTTAGAGAGCATTTTTACATTTCTTACTGTCCCTAAAGTTTATCTTGATGTATTTGTGTTTTGCGAATGATTTTGAAGTTATTTAATATATAATCAGGGTAAGATGATCGTTCTGGATTTGATAGCGGAGCTGCTGCCAGTCTACCAGAGGACGGAGTCATTCTACGGCCAGCCATTTATCTGGTGCATGCTGCACAACTTTGGGGGAACCATGGAACTGTACGGGGCAATCTCTGCCATTAACACGGTAGGTTACTGTCCAGTGTCAGCTGCTATCTGAAGGGTCCCATTATATCTTCCCTCCTAAAGTTTAAGTGTATTATATTTCATATCTAATGATAACAGGTTGAAGAAGACCCATAGTTTGTTAGACAAAGGATGATTCTGCATCCAGATAAAATTATTATCAAATTGATTAAGAAGGATATATTTGCCTCAAACCTGGATGCTGCTATTGATACAGATTGTTCCCTCCATCTGTAAGAAGCTGGTTTGAAGTACTGTCACAGTACCAAACTAAATCTCAGTGGCAGTGATGTAGGTACATGTATTTTTTTATTGTAAAGAGGGTGACTGTAGTAAACAGAAAAAACCCACATGTCTTAATGGACAGTGACGGTATCCTCTCACTGACATTACAGGAGTCTTTGGGTTTGTGGTCAGTTGTCAAAGGGGAACGTTGATTTACCATATGATGTGAGTTTACCGTATTGTATATATTGTACAGACTTGTATTTTCATTCCTTTCCACCCTATCCTGCTGAATTTGTTTTTTCGAGCATCCTGTTTATCTTTACTTTGGTAATTTATTAAAGTCAGTGATATTCATGTTTTATCCAACAACAGATGGTTTCTAAGGTTACTGGGCAATCTATTTTCAGGGCCCATTCACTGGCAGGAAGTATCCAAACAGTACAATGATTGGGACAGGGATTGCTCCTGAGGGGATATTTCAGAATGAGGCTATGTATGAATTTATGAATGAGAATGCTTATGTGAGGGCTCCAAGGAATTTAACAACATGGTAAAAGTCACTTAATACTTGCAACAATGGTTGCTGATTTCTGCAGTTTTATTCTGGTGTGCACTGATAGGGTGCCAAAATAACAATATGCTAAATTCTTTGTCTTGATATCACTCGCATCATATTGACAGATACGTTAACTGGTGTTCTGGTGGGGATCCTGAGGCCTGGATTCTGGCATGTTGCAATATCAAAACACTTTGAATTAGCAGAAGTCAGCCATCATACAGCAAATTATTCTCAGTCTCTTCATGTATATTTCACATTGATTCCTTTAGCTTTGATACTATTCAAACAAGATTTAAGAACTTATTAGGAGATTTTGTCAAAAATGGAGTCTAGATACACATGATGAAAACTTATTTCCTGTTTACTTTTTCCTTTTTCTAACTTTTAAATGGAGATATGAGGCATATCTTGGTAATTTTGATGTTATGCACAAAAACTTTAAATGGTCAATTTATTCAGTATACCTTGGTGTAACAAAATTTAAAACCAAAGGTGTGCATTTATATCCATCTGTTCCCCTATCTACACCCTGACTTAAACTTGCTTGGGGCATATTGTTTTTGATATTAGTGTTAAGTGAAATGCAGACAAGCAGAATTTATGTAATGCCCATGATTCTATCTTAAATCTTCCTTATGCTTGTTGAAGGTTTGCTGACTTTGCCAAACAAAGGTATGGCACAATGAATGATGATGCAACAATGGCATGGCAATTACTGAAGGTGAGGCAGTTACCTGGGAATATTAAGTTGAAAACTTCCTGTTGTAACTTATTTTAATTTGATTTTATATAACAACTCAAAACTGCAGGATTGAAAGTTTAAATCTCAAAAACAAAATAAGCTTATATCAGTAGTTTTCTAAGGACCATCACAGCTTATTAGACTGATTTGTATATTTTGCTGCCTCACTGTTATTGTTGTTTGTTTGTTTGTTTGTTTAATTTTTGAAAAAGGAGTTTTTCATATTTTTATATGCTTTGTATCAGTAGTAATTTTGTTCAATTTCAAATATTATTTCTACGGAAAAATGTATCTGTATTTTATCTTAAGATAATAGATATATTATAAGGATGTGCAGTAACCATATATAAGTTTGATGTTTTGAAACAATTTATAAGACTAACCTCATAAAAGAAAATAAATAAAACAACAGCTAATTGATGAAGTGAATATCGTAAATAAACAACAGAGTTATTTTTTACTTCGGTACATGTAATATGAAAGTAGAAAAGGTTTCAGTGAAGAAAATGTTTCACTTTTCAATCTTACCTTTCTCTCCTCTTTCTTTTTTTCCATTTAATTTGCAAAATTAACCTTTTCCAAAACATAATTTATTTTCCTTACTTTCTTAGTATCCTTTTTAATTTTCATACCCCCTCTCTCTCTCTCTTTCTCTCTCTCTCTCTCGCACAATCAAAGAACTTTCAAGTCTGACAGTTTGGCGTCTTTGACGTAGATGTAGAAGAATATTGATAATGTATACGAGCTTGTCTCCAGATTGATATATAATAAGCAGTGTTCAATGGTAATAAGGAGAAAACCTCAATAAGCATTGAGCTTTCCAATTCATCCTATTTTGTATTATATGAATTTGTATTATTGACATGTAAGAAAATAATCACCACTCACTGCATGTTGCCTGTGTTTATACAGCGGAGTGTCTTCAACAATACAGACCTTATGCGAGACCACAGCAAGGGGGTCATACCAACCTCTGAACCCAACATCAAGCCTTTGAAACCTGATGTAAGGCCATTTACCTTTTACAATTTAACTGTTTACTGATACTAGGACTGAGTAAAATGGACTCTGGCTTATTAGAAACAGAACGCACAAGATTTGAATGTGGGATGGTCAATGCAGAGAATGTTCACAAATCCAAATTGGAGCCAACTCTATGACTAACGCCTCACTCATCTTACTAATGTACAAACTGTCTACTATGAGCCGTTTTTTGTTGTTGTTTTTACAAAATTTGGCTTTTTTGTACGAGTTCCGCATGAGTATTAGCTACTGGCATATTGGGTATGGTTATTTAGTGAGGATGGTATGATTTTTACTAGCCGTGAAGGTCTTGTATGAAACCTCTCGTGCAAGACTTGTGTGATATTACTTGTGATAAAAAACAACAGACCTTGTAAGACTTGTATGAGGTCCTTACTACTAGAAGCTTTTTGTGTTACCTGATGTAAGAGAAGTTACACATGGGGATTACTTTTCTGTAGTCTGTCTGACCCTCTGTTAGTCTGTCCGTCACCCTTTTTTTCCGTCACATTTCAGCAGGTGACACGTGTGTTCCAAAGAACACTCTTGATATGATTTTGATGTAGGTATAACTGCCTCCTTTAGAAATTAAAGAGTCCTGTATTTAATGTGATACAATTTTGTTATTAAACATTTTAAGGGTAAAGTGACTGAGGCATATTTGAGTGTTAGCACGAGATTGTAAGTTTAGAACTCTGGGTGATTTATCTTGAAAACACATTTTGAGATTATGCTGATATTTATTTAAATTTGGCAGGTTTTGAAATTGATGAAGTACTTTTGTTTTCATGCATTTAAAACAATTGTTGAAACTCTCTATGTAATTCTATGAATGCAATAATTCTATCATACAGATGAATATGATATTTTATAGACAATGAAATTTCTATCATAGCCTGCAGGATTTGTAAGGAGTGCACAGCCTAGGATACATAATTAAAGATGTGTTAAACCAGAAAATTACCACTCTGGCGGACCTATAGGAAACATGTTGATAACCTATCCTAGGAGTTATCTTACACAACCTAACTTAGAAAATCATTTGCAAATATACACATCATACAAAAGCTAGTTCAACTGTAAGGCAGTTACATTTTGGTGTATCCTCATTACAAGCCTGTCTAAGGTCTGTCCAACCTCTGCCTCTCCAGGTGTGGTACAACCCCCAGGACCTGTATAAAGCATGGGCCCACATGAACGCTGCCTCTGTCTCCCTGGCACACAACAAACTGTTCAGGTAAGTTTCTCCAAGTATTATTATCAGTTTCAGATACTTTGTAAAATGGCTTGGCCAACTAATATTTTAAAAAAATCCCAGCTAGAGATTTTCTCAATCCTATTTAAACATTCTGTTTCATTCAAACTTCTTTATTTATTGATCAAGAGGGTAGATTTTATATGCCTTAATCACAATATAACATGTTTTTAATTACTGGTAAGAATGGTCTTCATTTTTTTTTTTTGGGGGGGGGGGATCTGAAATGCAGATATTTTGTAAAATTCAGGTAGGTATTTACATGTGTGATTAAACCTGCCACCGTTACAGGTATGATCTGGTTGACGTGGCCAGGAACAGTCTCCAGGACATCTCACTCCATTTCTACACGCAGATGGTGGCTGCCTACCACAGCCATGATGAAGACATGCTCAGGTACAGTATGCATTTTGGACACTTTATCACTCAGATATACCTATTAAAATCATATGTAACCATTGATAAACCTGATCAGACTGACAGCCTTTTTACTATGAACATTACTTAAAGCAGCTTGTTAACAGGGATCAGTAGAAATGAAAAAAACTTCCCTCGTTAATGTTGATGAAGTCTTTGTTTCCTGAAAAATAAACATAACAGGTGTAGAACACATTACACGGGAAAATGCTGTTTTCGGAGAAACAACTTCGACAATATCGTTAAAATTTAGAAAAGTTTTAAATCCCCAAAGGCGGTGCCTGCTGTACTATATGACAATCAGTTTTTTTACAATCACAGATGGTTGTATTGGGTGACCATGCATCTGTAGATGAGTATTAACAGACGTTATACACACATATATTTGAAAATCAAATTCTCAGACAATGACCATTTGTGAACGAGCTGCATTATTTTTACAGGACATCAGGGAAAAATCTGTTGAGGCTTCTGAGTGACCTAGATATGCTCCTGGGTTCAGACGCTCACTTTATGCTTGGTACATGGGTCCAAGATGCAAAGGCATGCGGGGTCAGTAGCCAGGACAAAAAACTCATGGAGTACAATGCCAGGAACCAGGTCACCTTGTGGGGACCAACAGGGGAGGTAATCCAATCACAGGACTGTTTCAAAAATAAAACTTCATTTTATTTCCATAAATCTATCTGTGCCTAATTAGATTTCATTCAATATCAACTAAGTGCTTGGCCATTAGGGTAAGTATAACAAGATACCATCTATTCTGACTTCTGGCTCCCTATCTTGCTTATGGCCATTTGCTTGTCAAAGAATGCTTATTTATCCTGTCCTGGAGTAGATGCATAATACTAGGCAAGACACGACAGGCCCTGGTGTCAGGATAGTGTTACTGACAAGGCATCAAGTCAGATATTAATGATGTGGTATCTAACTGTGCAAGTGTTGTGTCTAAATTACTCAAAATCACCACTAAATAATGTTTATGTCATTTTAAAATTAAGCATTTACTAGTACTTTGATTACAGATAAAGGATTATGCGGCAAAGCAGTGGTCAGTCCTAGTTTCCAGGTATGTAGTAAAGTATCAGTTGTTTTCTTAAACAATTTTTTAAAAATATACACCATTATTGAAATCTCTATGATCTCAGCAGTACCTACAGATTTAAGCTCAACTTTAGATGAAAGCATGATATCCGTGATTCTTGCCTCATGGTTCAGAGTCACGACCTTTGGATTTCCATTGACATACACAACTACTGGACCACAGCACCTTTGACTGTGAGATTAGCTAATATGTCTCACCTCCAAACACAAGTCTGCTGCTTAACAGTCTAGGTGGGTGCAGAATTACAGTGAATTGCTTTCCATTCATATAGAGTACTCATTAAATGTATTGCCTGAAACAAGAGATAACAGATTTCTGTTGAGAGGCAGGTTATGCCATGTTTCTGGATGGCTCTCCATATGTTTACTGCAGATAGTTCCCCACATGACATTCCTGTGACACATGTCCACACCTGACTGTTCTTGTTACAGGTATTACCTTCCCAGGTGGACACTATTCCTCCAGGACCTGCAGGTCTGTGTGGAGAAAGTAAGTAAACAAACAGGGTTGTGTGTCTCCAGAGGTCTAATTCTTAACTCATATTTTGGTATCTCTTCCACCTACAATACTTGGTGTCAGGTTATATTGAGATACTAGAGTTAGGCAGAAACCCATTCCACAGAAGTTAACATAATTTATTACCTAGATAACTAACAATAAGAGTACTTATTAGAAATGAAAAGCTTGTGTATTATTATTAGAGAAACAAGAATTATGAATTATGGTTATATTGAGATACTAGAGTTAGGCAGAAACCCATTCCACAGAAGTTAACATAATTTATTACCTAGATAACTAACAATAAGAGTACTTATTAGAAATGAAAAGCTTGTGTATTATTATTAGAGAAACAAGAATTATGAATTCGCCCCTGATTATTTGATAATTACTTAGCACTAATTATTGTTGGTGGAGTTAGAACCAGATGCCATAACTCAGAGAGAGGTTTCATAACGACATTTTCTATTTTTTTACATGTGATTTTCTGCACTG
>CM037789.1:12907189-12957189 GCA_021229015.1 Solen grandis
TCTTCCACACCACTGGCAGGCAATAACTATGGCCATTGTTTATCATTTGATTTTTTTACCAGTCAGAATATTGAAGCAACACTAATATTTGAATTGTAAAATTGTTTGCAGTACAGTAACAATTTAAGAATTGTATTAATGTTTGCTTTACATATATTTCTTTTGCATTTATGTTAATATTTATACATTAAATATTTGAATATATAACATTATAGGATAAATAAATGTTACCTAATGTATATGTGTCAATAATTGGAGTAACCTCTATAACCATATTAGGTTAGTGAATTAGGGCATGAGGGCTAAACATTTAACTGTTCAATGTCATTCTATTTCTAAATCCACTCAGAACAGTTTTGCAGTCCATCTTCAAAATGTACTCTATGTTTTTGTCACCAGGGTACAAAGTTCAACAGAACAGCATATAGGGAGGAGATATTTACAAAGGTGGAGCAGCCCTTCACATTTGACAGAACACCTCTACCTGTAAATCCTCAAGGTATCCCTACACCACAGGCACCTGCATTTATAACAGCTTCTTATAATTACATTTATTACCTCCCTTTCTTGCCTCGGGATTGGGAGGTCGTTGGTTCGATCCCAAGCTGCGACATACCAAAGTCGTAAAAAATGGTACTGGTATAGCTCCCTTGCTTGGCGCTCAGCATATAAGGGTAGTTCCAGGACTGGTTGACCAGTGTCAGGATAATGTGAATGGGTTTGGTATCATGCCACATGTCTACAGTGTTATACTGCAGTGTGGCAGCACTATATCTGTCTCAAGTAGACATCATCTCCAAATGCGGAAATACTGTCGGTGGGACATTAAACCCAACAACAAACAAATCTCCCTTTCTTTACAGTAAAAATAAACACAGCAAATAAATAAATAGGCCAGTCATATGTTCATGTCTGTATTCTGTAAAAAACAGAACCATCAGTTGACCTCTAATCTGGTTCCTGTCTCAGAAAGATAATTAAGATTTGAGCCAGACTGGTTCTCCACTCACACCTAAGCAGGGGTGCATGCCAGCAGACCTGACTTTTTATGCAAGGATCAGCAAGCCTTGGAATGCCACTTAACATTCTATACATCTCAGAGTTGCTATTTTGCATCATGTTACACCTCTGACAATCCAGACCAGACTGAAAACAATTCTTGGTCAGAACAGATCTTACAGTCACCCTCTTATCTCTAAGTAACTAAGGTAGTGGGTTTGATGCCTGACTGAAGCATATCACACTCATTCAGGGACAGATAACTCAAAATGTAGCTTGGAGACCCCCCATTTTTTATCCCATAAATTTGTTTCTAATGTGATTCTCTATTATCATGCAAAGTTTTAAAAAATTCTGTTCTCTAGTTTTGATTTTGCTTCTTTGTCTGTATAGTAAAATATCGTTATTGTGAAATATGTTCTTAACATACGTATGTTTGAATATATCACGAAGTACCTAAAGTACTCAATCAATCTATGTGTCCTTATTGCAGGTGACTCTGTGGAGATGTCCAAGAAACTGTATGGGAAGTACCATGGTTACATGAAGTCAGAGTTTGGTCCTCAATTGAGGGAGTGGTCGCTGCTGGAGAGGAGACTGAGCATAAAGACCATGTTGAACTGGGTGAAGGAAGAGTGGAGAAGTGGTCAGAAACACTAGAAGATGTGGGTCAAGTAAATAGTAATCTCAAGAATAATGGGATTTATACACCCATAGGAAGAAATATGACATGACATGTGACTGCAAAATTTGAGATTGAAAGTAACAAGTAGTTTTATCATATTTTTTTAAAAATATATATACAAATGTACACATGTATATTTTTATATAATAAGAGTGATTAATAAATATATGTTTGTATTAGTTAAATTATTGCTTTTCTATAAGTTGTTACTGTACTTTGGCATTGTAATTTGTACGATCATAAATGGGAAAGGAATGAACTCGTCATGAAGCCAAATGATTGTCTTGGCACGTTAACTAATCTAGGTAATTTGGTTCTGGTGTTTTTAGCTCACCTGAGCATAGCTCAGGGTGAGCTTTTGGGATACTTGATCGTCCATCGTCCGTCAACAATTTTGATGTTTACACACTAGAGGCCACAATTTTGATCCAATCTTCCTCAAACTTGGTCAGAATGTTTGTCTTGATGATATCTTGAACCCTTTCGATAATGGGTCAGGTTGGATCCAAAAGTAGGTCAGTAGGTCAAATCTGAGAAAAATCTTGTTTACACATTAGAGGCCACAATTTGATCCAACTTGGTCAGAAAGTTTGTCTTGATGATATCTTGAACCCTTTCGAAAATGGGTCAGGTTGGATCAAAAAGTAGGTCAGTAGGTCAAATCTTAGAAAAATCTTGTTTACACACTAGAGGCTACAATTTTAATCCAATCTTCCTCAAACTTGGTCAGAATGTTTGTCTTGATGATATCTCGAACCAGTTCGAAAATGGGCCGGGCCGGACCGAAAAGTAGGTCAATAGGTCAAATCTTAGAAAAATCTTGTTTATACTCTGAGGGCAACATTTTTGGTCCAATCATCCTCAAACTTTGGCAGAATGTTTGTCATGATGATATCTTTTGTGGATGGGGTCAGAAAATTCCTGAACATTGTTTCACCTCATCATCTTAATTCTAAAGCAATCTGTTTTGTACAGGCAATGAATGATACTTTTCTCAGGTGAGCGATCTAGGGCCATCTTGGCCCTCTTGTTTACAGTGTGATTTCTATTTCTTGTTTTGAAATCCTCATGCTTATAGCAGGGCTTTTAATGCAGTATCCTGCGTACATGTATGTAATATAAACATTTTATGCAAGTTGTATCACTCTGCCAAAGGAGATATTATTACTTTTTGCTTCAGTGTCCTTATTTCTAACTCTTGGAAGTAGTGTATAAAATACTTCACATCATTTGATATATAAATCATTTAAGAATCTCAAATTAATATATATGTGATTGTAATATTTCCTGAAATTGCTTCTTTATTTTCTTAAGAAAAAAAATATAAATTTAAAGTTATTTATTTTATATTAGTTTGGAAGCAAGTTCTTACAACTAATTATATTAATCCTTTAAATGGGTCTTTGGTTGGAACAGTATATATATATATTTGGGACGGCGTTTCCAAATTCTTTCTCCACTCGTGGTTCAATCAAAGAATATCAAAATTTAAACATAGGCTAAACACATTTGAGATAAATCTTTATATTTCAAAAGATATTGCGTCTTTTTTGTGCTGCATTGCGGAGTAGAGTTCTGTAAGTGTAGTTCTCATCACAAAATATATTTGTATAGAATACAGATCCATTTCTGTGCACTCCATTAAAACAACAAGTCCATTATAACATTGTTCAAACAATGGACATAAATCATTTATTTGTTTTAGAACTGGCCAATACACTGCAGTGGCTTGGTATGAACCTTTTTTATATATACCAGAGATAGATATTCTAGAGTTATAATAGATTTGAACTGTTAATAGTATAAAAACAGTTTTATAAGTACATGTATTTTGTATGAAGTTTTCTATGTGCCATTTATTATAATTATAAATAACCTTCAAATACTGCTTGGCAAAGGGAGATTGGAGAAATGATATCTGTTATTAGGTGTGCTTGCATTTCATGCAATGATCTTAAACACAAATATTTTAGATTAGTTGATTGATATCTAGAAGAGGGTTCATAAACATGTGGGTTACTATCACTGATATTACCTGCCATTGTATTGTTTTTACATTCCAGTGCATGTCTCTGTGCATGTTTTATGTGATTTTGTGTTAAAATGCTCTATTTATGATGGTGTTTAACCCTTTCCCTCATAGAGGATACCATGAAAGGACCTATGCGAACAGCATAAAACCAGATCAGTCTGGTTTTATGCTGTTTGCTGCTCCTCAATGGTCTGGAAATGAGGATTTTGTAATTAAATTTTGTAAGGTTTAACTGTGGTTTTCTGCAGATCAGGCTCTATGTGGTACCTATTGAGTGCGTCAAAATGAGTATATATGAGGGAAAGGGTTAACTATATTCAAAAATCGTTTCCATGTTTTGCAAATAATAACCAGATCAGATGATTTGTACTTGTAAGTGTAACATTTGAAAATAGTTTCAATCTTTATATAATCTCTGGGTAGTTAAACCAAAGTCATTGTGACCAGGCTGAAACTTTCAAATAGAATAAAAATTGAGACATGTTAAACATTTCGTTTAGTTGATATCAGTAGGTAAACTGAAAAAAAGTTTGAAATCACAAGCAGTTTGGATTGCCAAGATTTTACTGTAAATGTACATACAAGTATGTGTATTGTTTTACTTTTTTTTTGTAAATAACATGTAAATATATTTTGAACATGGGCACATAGGCTGCAAAAATCTGGAATATCCTTTGTAGTTAATGTTGTTTGTGGACAGTGGTCTGTAAATATCTGAATGTGTAATAAAAGACAAATACTGACATCCCCAGTGGCCTAGTGTTTAGAGCGTCCTCCTCTAGGGTGAGAAGTTGTGGGTTCAATGCCTGGCTGCAACATAGTAAAGTAATAAAAAAGTACTGGTATAGCTCCCTTTGCTAGGCTCTTGGCATATTAGGATAGTTCCAGGACTGGTTGGCCCGGTGTCAGGATAATGTGACTGGATGTGGTATCATGCCACATGTCTACGGCATGATACTGCAGTGTGGCAGGATTATATCTATCTGGAGTAGACATAGTCTCCAAATGACTTATAAACTGTCGGTGGGACGTTAAACTGAACAAACAAACGCATCTTATATATAATTGAATGATGTGTCAACCAATGAGGATTGCTCCATGTCATTGTTATGTTATAAACATAAAATAAGATATAAAATGTGAAAATACATATGTCACTCATCCTTCACCATACAGAAGTATCTAGAATATTGTTACATTACCAGCATAAAGTAAGGTCAGCCTGCAAGCATGTAGTTAATAATTCAATATATCTTAGATAACAAGGTAACACATATGATTTTTTTCATGACTTTTGTCTGTCTTGATGACTGTTTAAATATGATTGGGATTCTGGTTAGGAATTGGGATTGTTTTACTTCGTAAACAGTAAGACTGTTTCTGTTATCAAAGACTCATTGTGCTTGATTTTTAAAATGTGTGTGTGTGTGTGTGTTATTCATATCTGCCTGTATTGATAATATACATGAAATAAAAAAATGTGTAATACCTCTTGCCTTTATCTGGTCTTTTTCATTACCTAGATCTGAACATTGTCAGTGTTTACTTTTATTTATTTCTATATATGCCATGAAGTACGTCCTTTGAAATTCAGACACAATAATACTACAGGAAAGTGATGATACTTATGTGTTTCATAACAATCATCTCTCGGTCATTGTTAGGTATCCTCACATGACTCTCCCTTTTATATTGGTCCGTTTGGCATAGACAAATATGCATCATGAGGAAATCCGTAACATTAGCCTTGAAAAATGCTTAACACAGAGAAGTTTAATGTTTTCCAAATTTTTTAGTCAAAGCAGTGAAGCAAGGGTATTCATTACCTTTGATAAAGGTCCTGATTTATCTGAATGTAGGTATCTGGTTTTCTGTCATGATTTTTCTCAAACATGCTATATACTCAATGCAATGTTAACGAGGAATTGTTGACTACAGGCTTAGTTGATGAGCAGAGCAATATTTTCCCTTTGGGTGGACATTCTATGCTAGCTTACCCACTGGCACATATTTGTTGTGGGGGCATACAGGTATCTGCTTGTGCGTTTGTCTGTTTGCCTGAAGATGCAATCTTACCCGCTCCAAACCCCTACCTTGAATTTAATGAAACTTCTATGGATTAATCGGTATATATGGAAATTTCTACAAAATATATCTCCAATGAAACAATAAAGAACTTGCCAATGCAGTTCTTCATTCAAATGGGAAATCAAAAGACTCCTAAAGAGAGATTGGGTATGTGTATCTTTATTTTAAACCGGACAAGCCCCAGTAGAACATGTGAAATTTAGATCAACACCGTTCGAATCCATGATTAAACAAGAAATGTTTGTAAAACATATATGCTCCCCTCATATGCCATTATATTTATATAGCTATATTACATGTATGATGTTTAAATGCATAACGTGGGCATGTCAAAAATTGGTCCAACTTGTCTTGGTGAAAGTAAACATAACTGCAAGTTTATTTGAAAATCCTGCCATCCACGTCTAAATTACAGCTACATAAATAAAATTGTTTTTGACTTTTGACCTCAAAGTATGACCTTGATCTTTGAATTACAATTCTGTTTCTTGTACACTACACACCGTCTAACTCAGCTTGACGTTTGTGTTAAGTTATTTGATAATCCCTCCATCCATGGCAAAGTAAGGGTTTAGACAAGAAATTGACCTTTGCCCTCAAAGTATGACCTTGACATTTGAGCTATGAATCTGGTTCTCAAGCGCTACACACCATCTCACTTAGCTTGACATTTGTGTCAAGTAATTTGAGAATCCCTGCATCCATGGCGCAGTAACAGCCTGGACAGGTTAAAATGGACTCGTTTTTTACCTTTGACCTCAAGTTATGACATTGACATTTGAGCTACGAATCTGGATCTTGTGTTCTACACACCTTCTCACTTAGCTTGACATTTGTGTCAAGCTATTTGAGAATGCCTCCATCCAGGCAAGATTAAATCCAGACGAACGCACTAATACAGTAACGCACACACATACATACACCAAACCGCCATTGTGACAACTAAGTCGAGCTCACCTTAAGCGGGCTCGGGGTTTAACAAAAAAGGGTTTCCTATTACTTATAAGCAACAATAATACAAGAGATTAAAGAGGTATCAGTTGGACAATGCTTCCTTAACACAATGTTAAAGAGAATTTAATTCATGGCCTTGTGACCTTGACCTTTGAGGTATAGACTCCAAAATCAATAGGTTTCCTCTAGTAGTAAGTAACTATTGTATGTTTGAGACCTAGGAGTCAATCAGATTTTGAGTAATTAGTGGGACAATGCTTAATTAACACAATGTTTGTGAGAATTTAACTTATTACCCCATGGCCTTGACCTTTGAGGTACAACTCCCTAAATCAATAGGGTTCTTCTACTAGTCACAAGCGTCAACCATATAAAGTTTGAGACTTAATGGTCAATAGAACTTAAGTTATCAGTCGGACAAGGTATGGTCTACCGACGGACCTACCGACAGACATGTGCAAAGCAATATGCCCCCTCTTCTTCAATGGGGACATAAAAACAGCATTAAAGTGTTATTAAAATTCAAAATGATTCGCATCTTAAACACATGATACTACCAATGATATTTAAAGTTTAGGGTCTTATTGAAAATGGAATTAAATGATCAAAGAAAGAAAACGAATTTTTTAAACTGAAGAAGTGATACAAAGTAACTGAAACATTTAGTAGGTAATGAATTGTTGAGTGACTTGGTTTAGCAGTATGAATTGGAATCTGTCTTAAGAGTCAAGTGTTACGATTTAAGATAAAATGAGTGACAGTTCCTCCAAATATGGATAGTCAGAAATTAATTTACGTCATTTCCGTAAAAACTCGAGGCAAAGTGCTGCGATGTAGCAGCATATGGCTATTCGGAATAGACATTAATAATTACTCATTCAATGTTGTTGTTGTTTTTCTCTTGTTGTTGTTTCTGTTAATGTACCAGTTAAATGCATGAATGATTTCCTATATTTTGCAAAAGATAGATATTGTCTACGTTGGATTCCACCTTGAAAACTCTCATTGGCTATGGTACCGCTACTGCGCAAAGCTAACGAATGTATAAGTGCACACTCATTTTCATCATTTGGATGGGTTTGACATTAAAATCATTTTTTTCTGTTTGCATATTCAACTCCCGAATGTGGATGCATAAATTAGAAGTAGATTATTTGAAAAATGTGCAAATATGATCTCTCTCTCTCTCTCTCATTGATAAATGGTATTGTCAACGTTGGGAGTTCGTTGATAAAGGATTTGTCCGTTAAATGATCTTCATTGACTGATCCACTGTACACTACAGAAATTGTAGGTAAAAAGAGAAAACATTCTGCGATGTTCTTATTACAATTTGTGTTTTATAAATGTAATCATGAAACTGAATTTTTTCCTGTGGAGCAACCACAGACATGCAATAGGAGGTTTTTGTCCTTTATTTTAGCTCACATGAGCGTGACATAAGCATAACGTACAAAACCGTCGAGCGCCATCCATGAGCAACATTTTCTCTGAATGATGTCTAAAGAAGAAAACGATGAAATTGGCGTGGCTTCCTAAAGTGAAACTTAATCCACAACTATGCATGTGTAACCCAGTTCCATGTGACCAAACAAATAACATTTACTTTCTAATTAAGAAGACGCTCTATGGTAGTATAGCACTCTAGATCTTTTTACTGTGCCTCATAGTTGTCATTTAATTACATCCATTTGGTTATCTATTTCCGTCACTGTGTCAAGTTCGATTGTTATGTCTGCGAAAAATATATGGCGCTGAAACACTTTGACTCAGGAACTCGCCTATAACTTTACAAAATTCTTTATTGTTAAGTTCCCGTAGGAACATTCATAAATTGCGCTCGCCGCCCATATTTCAGGGCGTCGGCGCGGGGTATTGGGTATAGTTTTCAACTAGCAATAACCACGCCTCGGATAAACCTCATTGGCTATGGTACCGCCACTGCGCAAAGCTAACGATAACGAGATGAAAGATGTATAAGAGCACAATCATTTTCAACTTTTGGATGGGTTTGACTTAAAAGTCATATCACTTTTTTTTTTCTGTTTGCATATTCTAACTCGCGAATGTGGATGCATAAATAAGAATTAGATTATTTGAAAATATACAAATATGTTCCTCTCTCTCCCTCTCATTAATAAATGGTATTGTCAACGTTGGAAGTTCGTTGATAAAGGTTTTGTTAATTAATGACCTTTATTGACTGATCCACTGTACACTACAGAAATTGTAGGTAAAAAGAGAAAACATTTTGCGATGTTCTTATCACAATTTGTGTTTTATAAATGTAATCATGAATCTGAATTACCCTGTGGAGCAACCGCAGACATGCAATAGGAGTTTTTTGTCTTTTATTTTACCTCACATGAGCGTGACATAAGCACAACGTACAAAACCGTCGAGCGCCATCCATGTGCAACATTTTCTCTGAATGATATCTAAGGAAGAAAATGATGAAATTGGCGTGGCTTTACTTTGGTATTCCATCAAAAAAGTTCCTAAAGTGAAACTTTATCCACAACTATGCATGTGTAGCCCAGTACCATGAGACCAAACAAATAACACTTACTTTCTAATTAAGAAGCCAATCTGTGGTATTATAGCACTTTAATCTTTACACGGGGCCTTTTGATATCATTTAATTATCTTCTTTCATCACTGTGTTATCAAGTACGATTATTTTGCATCTTAATGTATACGGGAGACATATGGGGTTGCAATTCATAGACAGAGCAACTCGCCTATAACTTTGCTTATTATTTTATAGTTAAGTCCCCGTAGGAACATTCATAAATTGCGCTCGCCGCCCATATTTCAGGGCGTCGGCGCGGGGTATTGGGTATAGTTTTCAACTAGCAATAACCACGCCTCGGATAAACCTCATTGGCTATGGTACCGCCACTGCGCAAAGCTAACGATAACGAGATTAAAGATGCATAAGTGCACAATCATTTTCATCTTTTGGATGGGTTTTACTTAAAAGTCATATCACATTTTTTTTTCTGTTTGCATATTCAACTACCGAATGTTGATGCATAAATTAGAATTAGATTATTTGAAAATGTACAAATATGTTCCTCTCTCTCTCTCTCTCTCTCTCTCTCTCATTAATAAATGGTATTGTCAACGTTGGAAGTTCGTTGATAAAGGTTTTGTTAATAAATGACCTTTATTGACTGATCCACTGTACACTACAGAAATTGTAGGTAAAAAGAGAAAACATTTTGCGATGTTCTTATCACAATTTGTGTTTTATAAATGTAATCATGAAACTGAATTACCCTGTGGAGCAACCGCAGACATGCAATAGGAGTTTTTTGTCTTTTATTTTAGCTCACATGAGCGTGACAAAAGCACAACGTACAAACCCGTCGAGCGCCATCCATGTGCAAAATTTTCTCTGAATGATGTCTAAGGAAGAAAGTGATGAAATTGGTGTGGCTTTACTTTGGTATTCCATCAAAAAGTTCCTAAAGTTAAATTTATCCACAACTTTGCATGTGTAACCCAGTTCCATGTGACCAAACAAATTACACTTACTTTCTAATTAAGAAGACAATCTGTGGTATAATAGCACTTTGATCTTCTCACAGGGCCTTATAGATATCATTTAATTATCTTCTTTCATCACTGTGTTAGCAAGTACGATTATTTTGCATCTTAATGTATACGGGAGACACATGGCGTTGCAACACTGACTGAGCAACTCGCCTATAATTTTGCTTATTTTTTATAGTTTAAGTCCCCGTAGGAACATTCATAAATTGCGCTCGCCGCCCATATTTCAGGGCGTCGGCACGGAGTATTGGGTATAGTTTTCAACTAGCAATAACCACGCCTCGAATAAACCTCATTGGCTATGGTACCGCCACTGCGCAAAGCTAACGAAAACGAGATGAAATATGTATAAGTGCACAATCATTTCATCATTTGGATGGGTTTGACTTTAAAATCTGGTCATTTTTTTTTTTGGATATTCGACTCCCGAATGTGGATGCATAAATAAGAATTATATTAATATAAAAATGTACAAATATGTACTTTATATATATATATATATATATATATATATATATATATATATATATATATATATATCTCATTGATTAATGGTACTGCCTACGTTGGGAGTTCGTTGATATAGGATTTGTCCGTTAAATGTTCTTCTCTGACTGATCATTTGTACACAACAGAAATTGTCGTAGGAAAAAAAAAAGAAAACTTTCTGGAATGTTCTTATCACAATTTGTGTTTTATAAATGAAATTATGAATCTGAATTACCCTGTGGAGCAACCGCAGATATGCAATAGGAGGTTTTGTCTTTTATTTTAGCTCACATGAGCGTGACATAAGCACAACGTACAAAACCGTCGAACGTCATCCATGTGCAACATTTTCTCTGAATGATATCTAAGGAAGAAAATGATGAAATTGGCGTGGCTTATCTTCGGTATTCCATCAAAAAAGTTCCTAAAGTGAAACTTTATCCACAACTATGCATGTGTAACCCAGTTCCATGTGACCAAACAAATAACACTTACTTTCTAATTCAGAAGCCAATCTGTGGTATTATAGCACTTTGATCTTTACACGGGGCCTTTTGATATCATTTAATTATCTTCTTTCATCACTGTGTTATCAAGTACGATTATTTTGCATCTTAATGTATACGGGAGACATATGGGGTTGCAATTCATAGACAGAGCAACTCGCCTATAACTTTGCTTATTCTTTTATAGTTAAGTCCCCGTAGAAACATTCATAAATTGCGCTCGCCGCCCATATTTCAGGGCGTCGGCACGGGGTATTGGGTATAGTTTTCAACTAGCAATAACCACGCCTCGGATAAACCTCATTGGCTATGGTACCGCCACTGCGCAAAGCTAACGATAACGAGATTAAAGATGTATAAGTGCACAATCATTTTCATCTTTCGGATGGGTTTGACTTAAAAGTCATATCATTATTTTTTTTCTGTTTGCATATTCAACTCCCGAATGTGGATGCATAAATAAGAATTAGATTATTTGAAAATGTACAAATATGTTCTTCTCTCTTTCTCTCTCTCTCTCTCTCTCTCTCTCTCTCTATTTCATTAATAAATGGTATTGTCAACGTTGGAAGTTCGTTGATAAAGGTTTTGTTAATTAATGATCTTTATTGACTGATCCACTGTACACTACAGAAATTGTAGGTAAAAAGAGAAAGCATTCTGCGATGTTCTTATCACAATTTGTGTTTTATAAATGTAATCATGAATCTGAATTACCCTGTGGAGCAACCGCAGACATGCAATAGGAGTTTTTTGTCTTTTATTTTACCTCACATGAGCGTGACATAAGCACAACGTACAAAACCGTCGAACGCCATCCATGAGCAACATTTTCTCTGAATGATATCTAAGGAAGAAAATGATGAAATTGGCGTGGCTTTACTTTGGTATTTCATCAGAAAAGTTCCTAAAGTGAAACTTTATCCACAACTATGCATGTGTAACCCAGTTCCATGTGACCAAACAAATAACACTTACTTTCTAATTAAGAAGCCAATCTGTGGTATTATAGCACTTTGATCTTTTCACAGGGCCTTATAGATGTCATTTAATTATCTTCTTTCATCACTGTGATAGCAAGTACGATTATTATGCCTCTTAATGTATACGGGAGACATATGGGGTTGCAATTCATAGACAGAGCAACTCGCCTATAATTTTGCTTATTTTTTAATAGTTTAAGTCCCCGTAGGAACATTCATAAATTGCGCTCGCCGCCCATATTTCAGGGCGTCGGCACGGGGTATTGGGTATAGTTTTCAACTAGCAATAACCACGCCTCGGATAAACCTCATTGGCTATGGTACCGCCACTGCGCAAAGCTAACGAAAACGAGATGAAATATGTATAAGTGCACAATAATTTCATCATTTGGATGGGTTTGACTTTAAAATCTGATCTTTTTTTTTTTGCATATTCAACTCCCGAATGTGGATGCATAAATTAGAATTAGATTATTTGAAAAATGTACAAATATGTTGTTTTAATCTCTCTCTCTCTCTCTCTCTCTCTCTCTCATCAATAGATGGTATTGTCAACGTTGGGATTTCGGTGATAAAGGATTTGTTCATTAAATGATCTTCATTGACTGATCCATTGTTGACTACAGAAATAGTCGGTAAAAAGAGAAAACATTCTGCAATGTCCTTATCATTGTTTTAAAAATGTAATCATGAATCTAAACTACCGTGTGGAGCAACCGCATACATGCAATAGGAGGTTTTTGTCCTTTATTTTAGCTCACATGAGCGTGACATAAGAACAACGTACAAAACCGTCGAGCGCCATCCATGAGCAACATTTTCTCTGAATGATGTCTAAAGAAGAAAACGATGAAATTGGCGTGGCTTATCTTCAGTATTCCATCAAAAAAGTTCTTAAAGTGAAACTTAATCCACAAATATGCATGTGTAACCCAGTTACATGTGACCAAACAAATAACACTTACTTTCTAATTAAGAAGACACTCTATGGTAGTATAGCACTCTAGATCTTTTTACTGTGCCTCATAGTTGTCATTTAATTACATCCATTTGGTTATCTACTTCCGTCACTTTGTTATCAAGTTCCATTGTTATGTCTGCGAAATATATATGGCGCTGAAAAACTTTGACTCAGGAACTCGCCTATAACTACTAAATTCTTTATTGTTAAGTTCCCGTAGGAACATTCATAAATTGCGCTCGCCGCCCATATTTCAGGGCGTCGGCGCGGGGTATTGGGTATAGTTTTCAACTAGCAATAACCACGCCTCGGATAAACCTTATTGGCTATGGTACCGCCACTGCGCAAAGCTAGCGAAAACGAGATGAAAGATATATAAGTGCACAATCATTTTCATCTTTTGGATGGGTTTGACTTTAGAATCTGATCATTATTATTTTTTTTCTGTTTGCATATTCAACTCCCGAATGTGGATGCATAAATTATAATTAGATTATTTGAAAAATGTACAAATATGTTATTTTTATCTCTCTCTCTCTCTCTCTCTCTCTCTCTCATTGATAAATGGTATTGTCAACGTTGGGAGTTCGTTGATAAAGGATTTGTCCATTAAATGATCTTCATTGACTGATACACTGTACACTGCAGAAATTGTCGTAATTAAAAAGAGAAAACGTTCTAAAAAGTTCTTATCTCAATTTGTGTTTTATAAATGTTATCATGAATCTGAATTACCCTGTGGAGCAACCGCAGACATATATTGGAGGTTTTTGTCCTTTATTTTAGCTCACATAAGCGTGACATAAGAACAACGAACAAAACCATCGAGCGCCACCCATGAGCAACATTTTCTCTGAATGATATTTAAAGAAGAAAACGGTGAAATTGTTGTGGCTTATGTTCGGTATTCCATCGAAAAAGGTTTTTAAAGTGAAACTTAATCCACAACGTTGCATGTGTAACCCAGGTCCATTTGGCCAAACAAATTACACAAACTTTCTAATTAAGAAGCCAATCTGTGGTATTATAGCACTTTTGATCTTTTCACAGAATGATATCTAAAGAAGAAAACGATGTTATTGGTGTGGCTTATCTTCGGTATTCCATCAAAAAAGTCCCTAGTGTGAAACTTAATCCACAACTATGCATGTGCAACCCAATTCCATGTGACCAAACAAATTACACTTACTTTCTAATTAAGAAGCCAATCTGTCGTATTATAGCACTTTGATCTTCTCACAGGGCCCAACAGATATCATTTAATTATCTTCTTCGTCAATGTATTATCAAGTAAGATTATTATGCATCTTTCTATATACGGGAGACATATGGCGTTGCAACACATGGACTGAGCAACTCGCCTATAATTTTGCTTATTTTTTTATAGTTAAGTCCCCGTAAGAACATTCATAAATTGCGCTCGCCGCCCATATTTCAGGGCGTCGGCGCGGGGTATTGGGTATAGTTTTCAACTAGCAATAACCACGCCTCGGATAAACCTCATTGGCTATGGTACCGCCACTGCGCAAAGCTAACGAAAACGAGATGAAAGATGTATAAATGCACAATCATTTTCATCTTTTGGATGGGTTTGACTTTAAAATCTGATCATTATTTTTTTTTTTTTTATCTTTTTTTGCATATTCAACTCCCGAATGTAGATGCATGAATTAGAATGAGATTATTTGAAAAATGTACAAATATGTTCTCTCTCTCTCTCTCTTCTTTTTCTCCCTCTCTCTCATTGATAAATGGTATTGTCAACGTTGGGAGTTCGTTGATAAAGGATTAATCCATTAAATAATCTTCATTGACTGATCTACTTTACTCTACAGAAATTGTCGGAATTAAAAAGTGAAAACGTTCTGAAATGTTCTTATCACAATTTGTGTTTTATAAATGTAAAAGTGGGTACAAAGGAATCTTAGAAAAACCTTGTGAACAATGTAGATGTCACTTTTTTGCCCTACCTCCGTTTAACTTGGTAAGAATGTTCGTTTACATAAAATCTCGGATGAGTTCATAATGGGGCACATAGGGTCAAAAAGTAGGTCACCAGGTTAAATCTAAAAGTAATCTTGTGAACACTCTAGTGGATACATATATTTTTTGAAATAACTTAATCACAAATGATCCCTAGGACAAGACGATGCGTCTCGAACAAGAACCAGTTTGCTAGGTTGAGAGTCAAGGTCACATCATATGTGTGCAAGCAACATTGTCCAGGCTACAATTTGTTTTGTATGATCATGTTTGAAATAATTTGGCACAAAAAAAGGTTTTAAGTTCATTGTATATAGTTGTGATTTAAAAGTGTTTTAAAAATGTGTATTAACTTGTTGTCTATTGTTGAGGTTTGAAATACATGGGCACAAATGATCCCATGGTCAAGGCAATGTGTCACAAACGAGACCAAGGTCACTAGCGTCAATGTGAATGTTACACCACTCATTTACCTTGATTCAGTGCGGTTGTAACTTTTGGTGTATTGTCGTGTTTTAACTGACTTGGAACAAACCTAGGACATGATAATGTGTCGTGAATAAGAACCGGGTTGATAGGTTGAAGGCCAAGGTCACATCAGTTGAACGTTAAAATATGTGCAAACAACTGTGTCATGGCCTTGCTAGTACTTTGTTGTGTATGATAAAAATGGCAAAAGTGATCTTAGGAAAAGGGCATATGTTGGGAGTTTGAAACAGGTCGATGGCTTGAAGGTGGGCCACAGCAGGTGACAGTATTAGAATAATAATATGCGTGATACTTTTTTTCTTTTACCTGGTTGCAAATTTACATTGAATGTATTGATACTGCATCAGGTCGGGCACAATTTGTACTAGGTCAATATCTTTGCATGCGTTGCATCGTCTACAGATCCAAATCTCTTATTGTTAAATTTATGTCGATATTTGCATGGTGCCCACTGCCGGACGTGTGAATGTTTAAATTTCGTTACTTACATCATCCCATTTGATACAAATATTGGTCTATATGGAAATCCCCATTGCCGATGAATTACAGAGGTTTTAATTGCTTAACACAAATTTTCAGGATGGTAAAAACCATAACAATGAAACTACAGATTTACAAGTTTATTGTAAAATACTGTAACATTCATTTACGAGCAACACGACATGTTTACAGCACACCAATTAATTAATTTTATCAGATGTTTACTGTCGTGACATTGAAATCGCCTATGTATTATATCAAACAAAAATCTGAAAAATCTGAACTTTAAGTTGCTCACTTATCACTCTCTCATACTAAATTAAAGATGTACACAATATATAAATAAACATGAGGGTTTCGTGTATTCTCAAGACATTTACGATGATAAAATGCCAATATCGTAATTGGAAATTTTGTGCATTTACGTGATATACTAGTACATCGATATTTCTATAAACATACTACGTTAACTATGCCTATAGACCCAAAGCTCACTACAATCAAACTAGAATCAGCCGGAACAAACGGATTACTCAACTCTATCCTACAACTCTATCCTATATGAGGTATTTACAGAGGCAATACTATTCTGGCCAAACATTCATCAACCTAAATAGTCATTAATATATTTTGATGAGTCCGACTTACCATCTAACATGGCATAACATGGAAAAGCGAGAGGCAATTTTATATTCGGACTATTGCATATCAGTGACTCTTGAATATTACGAGTTGATTTTGGCGTAAGAACGTTTGTATTTTTTTAAATTTTTTTGCTAAAATGAGGTAGACCTGAAGAAATAAAATAAGAAAAACAGGGATTATATAGTATGGTTGGTGAATACCGGCATTGATTGATTTAATATTTTTTGAAATGGTGGAGAGCAAATATCATGACAAACAAGACGCAGAACTTGTGCAGGCCATGGGCGAAGAAGTAGGAGAGGGACCTGTGGTCGTGGACAATGTGGGGCGCCTCCAGGGTGATGTAGATTAAGCTGAGCCAGAGGGCTAAGATGGCGGCTTCTTCCCAGCCCCGGATCGTGAAGTAGTGCCTGGAAGTCAATATTATATCAATTAATATAATATTCTCAGTTTCGAAAGAAAAGCTCTCAAATGTAATGCTCAGCATGTTAGTCATATGATAATTAAGTTCTTTATACGAAATAATTATGAAGGAAATAATACTGATGATCGGAAAGCTGAGTCAAATACCTTAAAACCTAACAGAGATCCGATACGTTAAACCGTAAAGAGCAAGTCCAGGGAAGCTCTCGTAACCGCGATGTAAAGTGAGATGTGTAGAATCGCTCATATCAATTATAAATATACTGAGTTTTCTCTTCAATTTATTGCCGATTAAACCAAATATGGATGTCTCTCATAAGATCGCAGTGACTGTTAAGTGTCTCAGCGAAATCTAGTTCAAATCCCGTTTACCTGTGTGATTTTGTTGTGATTGTTTTTCGTCACGAACAAAAATACGAAAAAAATAAACACAACTGATCATTAAAGAATGGGGAGTGTAAATAAACGAGTAAAAACCTCATACAAAGACTGACCCAGTGACGTTGAATACATATTAGTTAAAAACTAATCAACGCTGAATTTCAGTGACAAAATGTTGATGTAAAACAGAAAATTTTTTATTCATTACCAATGTACCTCTCAAAACTAAATGTGTGATAGTAAATTTAATGCTTCCACTTTTCTTAAAAGATTTAAGATCAAAAGAAGAAGAAAAAATTAACTGAACACACTCAAGAATCCATTTCAAGATGACGACGAGGATTGCATCACAGACGACAGCGGTAAGGAGATATCTGTCTCCAATATGGCGGCCCCAGGAAGAATGGTGGTTGTAGAACAGAAAGCTGACGACCTCCCCTAGGACGGCGGCGATCACCATGCCGATGTTGAACGAGACGTGAAAGTCCACCATTGTGAATAGGATCTCTGAAAATATTTTTTTTCTCATTGTCAAATAAGTGCTATATACAAAGGAAAAGAGAGATGGTGTGCCTTTCTTTCATGACACCATCCAAAACCGAAGGGAGAAAGAGAGAACATTTTCGCAAATCCGCAACTTTTAAAACTTGAATAATTATCTGAAAACATACGTTGTTAAACTAAGGCAAAAAAATGTTCCGTTTCTGGTCGCCCGACCGATCCTCTTTTTTAATGACCAACCCTTAAGGGTTTTTTTTTATTATTTTTTTTTTACCTTTCCGCCTTTTAAAAAAGTATTTTCCCTTTTTTAACCTTTCGCTTTATGTAAAATATATTATAAAATCCCGACCTACCGACCCTCTTTTATTTGCTGGAGACCAGAAACGGAACTCTTTTTTTTTTTGCCAAACAAAAACTGAATCGGTAAGTTGAGTAACCCTCCTTATACATTTTTAGAGCTGTGCTGCATATCTGGCTCTGGACACATTATTGGCCGGTGAGTGGTTTTAGTTTTCCTATGAATAGTTAGATCCTTTTGAGAGATATGTGAGCTAATTGTTGTATTTGAGAAAAACCTCTCCACAGGTAATAACCGGTACCTTAATTTCAAGTATTACAATGAATATGAGTTACTGTTTACAGACAATTAAGTCAAGCCACTGTCGGAAGTGTACATCTGATTTATGAATATGTTTCGGTTTTCATATAAATAGATCTGTTTTCTGATAGAGAGTTTTGTTGTTACCTTTGAGAAGAAGAAAAAACTCGCCACAAATAATTCCAAGTGTATCAATGAATATGTTCCTGCTTACAGGCAATTTAGTCAAGACACTATCAAAAGTATATTACTCAGTACATGCCGCCAGTTTCACTCGTGGGTTTTCTAGAAGCTATCAGTAAACTCATCAAAGGCATCACTGTTCTTTTCCTTTCTTTTCCTTTTTGTCCTGATACACATTTAGTAACAAAAAAGAAAAGAAATTAGAGATTGAAAAAGGTTTCTAAAATAAAACGTCAAGCCCTCCTCTGCCAACGGTTGCGGATGACAATGGAAATAGATGCTTCGTTTCTAAAACTTTCAAATAAGACTAGGTACCATTTATGCTGGGGAATAACGTTGACTATAAATACGAATCTTGTGTCATTGTGACATATTACACTAATCTTAATACTTGGTATATCATTACGACAAAATCAAAGTTGTTAAAACTGTAAATGTTTATTCGGGCTTTCCAGTAAGTAACATCGTAAGAGCCCCAGCATTCCGTGCTACACTTACAATAATCGCTTTATAATTCGTTCTGCCAGTTTCAAGATTCCCCATTATTTTTTCAACACGTTACTGCCGAGTGTGTAGTTTGGTCTTTCTTCAACTTTAAGTGACTTAACAATGTTAGCCGATTCAACAATGGACACCCCATTTCAATGCAGACTTGTATTGCTTCTTTAAGAATAAACACACACACACATGTACCTTTTATGCTATTGGAAGTACAAACCCGACCCACTCAGCAAATATAACAAATTAGCTTACTACGCATTTAAGTGTACAGTACCGATCTTCCACAAATCTCATATGTATACATATACATACTGCAAAATATGGCAAATATATTTGAAAAGGAAATGAAGAGATAGCAAGATAAATTATATTATACATTTTAAGATCTTTCTACTTATCGACTTATTTGATCATTTTTTTTAAATTTCATTGGGTTTTTTTTGTTGTTTTTTTTTGTTGTTTTTTGTTTTTTTAATCATTATTGCAGATATTCATTTAGAGACTATAACAAGTTTTTTTAACATCTGTATATGAGGATATCTTTAGTAAATCTTTAGAAAGAATACATCAAAATTTTGTAAATGGTTATTAAGTGTTAAACAATCTACATGTACTATGTCGAATATGGGGAAATATGTAGATTTCCCCTTTTATAAATAGATTTAAGATAATAAATAATTATTTCTCATGTTTGGCTAAATCCACATACTGTTGATTTTAAAACCTTTCATATTATATTTAAGGAAAGTTTAATCGATCAATTTAAACAAAACTGGTTTACAACTACCTTTAACGGTTATTCATTGCGTTTATATAAGCAGATAAAAATAAGTTTCGAATTTGAACATTGTCTGGATATTTTATCAAGAAATTATAGAATCACTCTGTCAAAATTAAGACTTTCTTCACATCAACTTCAGATTGAATCTGGCAGATATAGTGCTAACAGAACAGAATATAGTCAAAGATATTGTACGATTTATAGAACTGGTGATATTGAGGATGAGTTCTATTTTGTTTGTATTTGTATAGCGTATAGTGATATCCGGAAATTATATTTGAAAAGACAATTCTATGTTAATCCTAGTTTTTACAAATTTTACTGAACTCATGAAATCAAAAGACATAAAAACATTACTGAACTTAGGATAATTTATCAAACATGCATTCAATGTTCGAAACACCTTTATATCAGGTAATTAATATAAATTATACTCGTCATTTCGTTCTCATATATTGTATATCATTATATGACTTACTGCTGTTATATTTTCGTATTATCTATGCTATATTTAATTTTCCTTTTTGTTTTGTGATCAAACTTTTGAATGTATTGTGCTCTGTGTAGTGCACAGTTCATCCTCACATTGTTTTCTATTAATATACTCTGAAATTTATTTTTGGTTGTTAAACCTCTCTCTCTCTCTCTCTTGAAATAGCTATTGCAAATCATGTCATGTTTGTTTGTTAAAATATATCACATTGGATCATATAACAAGAAACATGTATATGTTTACGTTACTGAATAAAATATATGAATCTGAATCTTTATCAGAAATCACTATACATCAACATGATTACATGGTTGAGTGGTGACAGCCCGATGAGAGGAGTAACATCCTTCCGCCACTCGTCTTTAAACACGAGATCAAGTGTAGACCCCTTAACTGTGTACTTAATTTTACAATGTGCGGATATGAAGTCATCTCAAATAGTTTCCCAACGACATTTTAACACATTGTTGATATAGTATACCTCTATCCAGGTAGTCATGCAAAAACGCATTTCACATGAAACAAAGATTAGTGTTCGCCCGCGTAGATATGTTAAAATTTCCACCCGAACTGTTCTACACTTGAAAAAGAAGCCTGTTCCTTTGTGTCAGCACTCAAGCAGTCGTTTGGTATCAGGCGACTAGCGATCAAGTAATATAACTCATAGACATAAAATTATAATCCAAAACATATATATCCATACAAACATGTTAAGCAATGTACTCAATGATGTGCTTTAAATCTGCAACCAAAATTAATATAAATACCTGTTTCCTTGGTTTATCCGTTTAACTTGTACAACTACACGGGACCTGGTTTGTTTACAATTCCGCCAATACTGGTGTGTGGGCAGATCTTCTGACGCCACTATCTGGGTCAATTGCCCAGGGTCGATTTCCCTCTATACCAGGGGTGAAATGACGAGATTGACCGCGCCCCTTACAGTGTATTGATAAATGCTGAGCTCTCGGGTTACTTTAAACGCGCGCTTTCGTAGGATATAGAAAACAAAATGAATAGGATATTCATACTAAAAACGGGTTTTGAAAAAAAGGTGTTAAGTCAGATTTTTTTGTAATATTTATGTGAGTGTATGGTATACAGAGATATACTAAGGGAATAGCAGCCTACGGTATGAATGGTAGTCTCGAACTCTTCGGTACGAACGCCAAAGGTAGTTAAAAGTGAATTGAGCTTGATGTTGCTTTTTATCTGTTCCTGTGTCATGTCAACCACGTGACCATTGTCCGTGCGACAGGGAGATCGATAATGACCGAGTTTGACATGGTAGATCAATAGATAAAGCTTCAGTTTCTACAGATCTGAGTTACTACATATCCCTGTATGTTTCTATATGGAGACTGATTGTCCAGGAACAAGTCCGGCGCGATCGACATGCTATTTTTTTTTGGAACTGGTTGTCATGCCTCTGGGTTAGCGCCAAACCGAAAGTAGCACAATATCACAAATTACGGTTACACAATTGTGGACTATCCAGGTACAAGAATATCGCATATATTTACCGAACCTCGAGAGCGGGAGGTGGCGGGTTTGATACCCGAATACCCGGCCTTGAATGTTTGACTTAAAAGTCATTAATAAGTCATTGATGGCGGCTTTCTAAAAAAAACAACAACAAAAAACACACACACAGAGCGGATATTTCAGAAATATCTTTTTTAATTTGTCGTATTTTTTTTTTTTTCTTTTACAATATCATTTTTGTTTCTTTTTTATGTGGCATCTTTGAAAAAAAAATTCAGTTGAACATCAAACAGAAACACGTACCCGGCATACCAAAGTCTAAAGAAATGGCACTGGTAAAGCTCCCTTGCTTGGCGCTCAGCATATACGGGTAAGGGTAGTTGGAGGACTGGTTTGCCTGGTGTCAGAATAATGTGACTGGATGTGGTATTATGCCTCATGTCTACGGTGTGATATTACAGTGTGGCAGTATTATATCTGTCTCAAGTAGACATAGTCTTCAAAAGACTGAAATAATGTCAGTGGGATATAAACCCAACAAACAAAAAAGATGAAACATGAAAAATGAAGATATATATATATATCAATGTGATAGATGTTAAAGATCTACCAGGTGCATAGGACTGATGAGAGAGTAATTAATATAAACTGTAAAACACTTTTTGTATAAAAAAAAAAGGGGAAACGCATGTAAAGCTGCGGTGTAACGTTTTTGTTCTTATCACATATTTGTAAAAATCAATTGTAAAAAAAAAATACTTCAAACTAAATGTTTTTGATTTTCTTGTGAGGGCAAAATTTTAAGCGGTTTTCGGGGAGGGGGGAGTACGCAGGCTCCTCCCTTATGTCCCCCCCCCCTTATGTCCCCACACCCTTACATCCGACGTTTTGTCATTCTTATTGTTTGTCCATATTGACCACATCACAGGGTCAGCTTGACCAGGGACTGTGTACATAATGTCACTGTATTTGCCCGTTTATAGGTCTTTAATATTTGTCAAGATTAATAGGGTTTTGCAAAAGGAAGATAATGGAGATTAAAAGTTTGTGCATGGACATGAGAGTCTAAGTATAAAACGTTCTCTCTCCATGGAATTCCTTCAGTTGACATCTCTAAAATCTCTTGGAAAGTTATGACATCTGGCATGAATATTCCCTCGGTAGTCTATTATAAAATATGATGAAATAAGGTTAAATTCACGCAGAGTTTTGGTTACCATGACAAATCAGAATGTAATATAATTTGACCAAAATTAACCCTCAAAACTCATAATAAATTATTTTTTACACAAAGTGTTCCTTAGAATACATATGCCATCTGCTAAAAGAAGTTTGACGGGAAAAGTGGGACAGAGAGACGGACAGGCAGACGGACGGACGGACAGACGACAGAGCTGAAGTGATCGCTATATGGCACCTCTGCTTTAAACATGTGACACTAAAATGGGGAATCAGAGGGGTTGGGTTTGGCATGTGTAATCTTTATGGAAGTCAGATTGTCAAATCTTGACTTTGGTTGAAGTTTGGGGTTATCAGGTAAACATCTTATTTTCCATATTGTTTTATTCCTGATGAGAGGTCTAGAGTCACTTTAACTCCTTTGTCACTACATGCATTTGAGTCCGGAGAAAATAGCCTTTACAAAAAGTGGTAACTAAAAATATGGAAGTAGGAATGAAATAGGAATGTAGTGGGCTAAACAGAAAAAAAATGTTTTATTATGTTAACAATATTAGCAGCAGTAGCATCATTATCATCAGTAAAAACAACATTATCATAATCCCGACCAAGGTTACAATTTCTCTACCGTCATTATGACATCGCAGCTGTATTTAATTAGTTATCAATATTGATTTTATTTAATTCTAGATGAAAATAAAAAATGGCAATTATTGTTGTGCACGTGCATTACCCGTGGTAGAAAAAAAATTACAGCCAAAAAATAGCTCAGTGTATGACCCCCAGACTTCACACTTACCGGAAGCGGAAGGTGGTGTTGAACACACACACTCACACCAAACATTTAAATAACGCAATATTGTATGGAAGCTGAATTCAACATTTGATTATAATTCTTGAATTTGGTTATTGCACATGTTTGATGTACATGTATGTGTTTGAGCAAAGAACATGGAAACTGAGTGGCGTTTAAATGCACGAAAGTTGAAATTTGGTGAATTTTGAAAAGTTAGAGGTTTTTTTTATTTGTAATTCAAACCCGTTAGTTACAAGCGAATGGTTTATTAACGTCTTAACGTCTTAGATACGTATTTATCGATTGGTTAAACAAAAGAAAAGTACTGTAAAGCGAGTGAAATATTGTAAAAAAAAATGCACAGTATGCCTTCTAGCAAGACAATATTATTTAAAACATTTTTTAAACCAGAAATTGCACATAAAATAATATCTTGCTATAATTTTTTTTTTTTTTTTTTTTTTTTTTTTGTCCCCGTATAGGAACGTTCATAAATTTCGCTCACCTACCATATTTCAGGGCGTCGGCACGGGGTATTGGGTATCGTTTTCAACTATCTGTAAACCTCATTGGCTATGGTACCGCCACGCGCAAAGATGACAAGCATTTGAATAAAGGTGTATATGTGCTCAGTCGGTTTAAAATTTTGGATGGATTCGACTTTAAAGTCATGCTATATTAGTCTACAAATATGGATGCATGTAATGAAATTAGATTCTATGAAATATGTACAAACGTGTTTAAAAAAGGAAATTCTGTAAGTTGTGCAGTTTATTGTACGGATCTGGAAACAATAATTGGATATACTCGATTTATCTTTCGGCTTCGCTTAAATTGTCTTTTCTTTAAAAAAATCAGAAAGTGCATAATATGTAATGGCAGTTGATAGATAAGCCCCCTTTTTTTAGTTTGTAAATTAAATCCGTTTTGTAATATTGTCTTCACAATACCTCCTATAATCTTGGTATTTATAAACATTATTGCTAACGTTTCCAACCTTAAAGTGGGGGCCGTTCGGATTTTTCATGTGAGGAAGCCTTCCAGCTGGCTTGCGGTAGGTCGGTGGTTCTACCCGGGTACCTCTGTGTACATGGGGTCTTCCTCCACCTGTAATTAGCTAGACATCGCTATATGATTGAAATACTATCCCAGTGACAGTAAACCCCAATACAACAACAACAACAACAACAACAACAACAACAACATCTTTAAAGTACATGCATTTTTAATCTGTTTAACTTATTACAATAGACAATTATTTAGCTACGCCGAATATTTTTTTAAAGATATTTCTTGTTTTCAATGATAAAGTCAACGTTCAGAATTCGTTAATAAGTGTTTACATGCATTTGTATGATGTTCATTCTGGCGGAGCCATTACAATTATTTCCGATTTTTCTATGAAAAAGAAAAAAAGGAAAATGTTCACAACAAGCAAAAACAAAGAAGAAGCGTTTTTAACATTACTTGGAAATAAAAAAGAATCTTTCTATAAAATAGGCAATTTCATAGTCATAACCTGTGTCGATCTAAATGTTTGTGCATATCATGTATTGGAAATTCAATGTAGGAGCTGTACACATTGTGTTGTATTCACATATTTACGCTGATTACAAGTTATGAATGTAAAACACTGCATGCGTACGTAACTATGATAGCCATAAGAATAAATGAACCTTTTTTCCATCGAAAATTGTGAATTTCGGAATTACAAAACAATATTTGACTTTTATTGAATTTGATTGTGTTGTCCCTGTAGGAACGCTCATAAATTGCCATAAATTGCGCTCACCGCCCATATTTTAGGGCGTCGGCGCGTGGTATCAGTGAATGTGTCATTACAATTTGTATACGGGGCTTATCTTTTACTATATTATACTTAATTAATGATAGATTTTCAAACTCCTGTGGTGTCATTCATACGCATGCTTTTATCACACAGTCTTGGACGACTGGCGATTCGGCACATTAACAGCAGGGAGCCATAAGACAATACGGTTGGTTCAGTTTAGGGGCCCTCGATTGGGGACTTCCTCTAGACAGCAGTAAAACATTTTAATACATTTTCAGATTTCAGTTGGCTTGACACAAGGGGAGACAATATCTCCGATTTTTTCCGAACTGTATATAGACTGAGATATCAAATTATTTTTACAAAATAGAATAAATTGTGGTCTTTCACTATGATATGACTATACTGCTGTTGTGTATCGCGGATGATATGATAGTATTTGGCAATTCGGTTGAAGATTTACAGTATAATTTAAACAGTTTATCTGAATATTGTGATAGATAATGTTTAGAGGTCAATGTTGAGAAGACAAAAAATGTTGTTTTTTTAGAAAATGCGCAAGTTTGAGAGAAAATGAATAGTGGCTTTACAGGAATAATAACATCGATTATTCAAATACACGGGACCCTTTGTTCTAAATAACCAGTTTGTATATGGTAAGGCACTTCTGGCAATGAATGTTCTTTTGGTTAAGTCAGTATGAGCCGAATGTCTAAACATTGCTTGCAATTATGTGATGCTTTTGTCGGTTCAATTCTGAATAATTGTTCTCAAGTCTGGGGATATATAGGTCTAAATTACTTGAAACTTTACACTTAAAGTTCTGTAAATATATTTTAGGGGTACAAAATAATCCCTGTAGTGATGCGGTTTAGGGCGAGCTAGGGATGTATCCTTTGTATGTAAATAGATACGTAAATGTTGTCAAATGTTTGTTAAATATATGTTTAGAGTTCAGAAAATATTATTACCAAAAGCGTATATCAAAAAGTTTTTAAAGACTGTAATAATGGTAGCAAAAATTGGGCTAGCTAGTAATGTAAAGGAACTGTTATATGAATACGGTTTGATGTACGCATGGGATCAAACGAATACTTTGGAAAATCATAATGTATTTTTGTCAGATTTTAAGCAAAGAGTTAAAGATAATTTCATCCAAAAATGGTTCAAATATTTAAAGTAATAGTAAATTGTTGTTGTTATATAAGATTACATTTTGGAATAGAAGATTGATTGATTTTTCTTACATGCAGACACATTAGATCCTATACCAACGGAATTTGGCGTTATTTTCCTCATACCTATTGAAATTTTAGTGAAATGTAGTCTGTATACATGTACATTGACCGACAATCACGGCAAAGAATAAATCGTGCGCTTCTATTCAGCCCGATGTCCATTTCCGGTGGCTGCTCATGATTTCCACGTGCACCTCGTGTATGTTTACCACGTGGTGAAATCGATCACATTTTACACAGTTACATGTGCTAGTCGATAGACAATCACAATTTCAGAGATTTTCTGATTAAACAATCGTATTTAAGAATGCCAAGGCTTAATTCTGAAGAGAGAGCTCGCGTTTTGGCCATGCTCGAATGCGGGCGAACGCAAGAACAAGTCGCCAGACGTTTTAACGTCTCGCGTTCGACGATTCGGCGTCTTGTTCGACGTGTTAGAGTTACGGGAACGTTTCCCGATCGGCCACGTTCAGGGAGACCTCGTGTGACGTCTGTAAGACAAGATAATTTCATAGGTCAACGTCATTTGCGTGACAGGTTTGTGACGGCGGAATCGACGTCGCGTTTAGTAGTCGGTAACCGTGGTCGTTATACGGTTAGAAGACGGCTGAGGGAACGCGGGATTACCTGCCGTAGACCCTACCGTGGTTTAGTTCTAACTTTACGCTACCGTCACCAACGTCTGATCTGGGCCCGCAACCATCGCGGTCAGCGTTGGCAGAACGTGGTGTTCAGCGACGAAACGCGTTTCAACTTATGGAACGCCGACGGGCGTATCCGTGTGTACAAGCGACGTCACGAACGCTTCGTTGACAATTGCGTTGTCGAGAACAATCCGTACGGAGGGGGCGGAGTTATGGTCTGGGCAGCTATAAACTACAGGTTTAAGACCCAATCGCGTTGTCGTCTGCCAAGGTAACCTCACAGCAAGGCGTTACACAGACCAGGTTTTACGTCCTGTGGTTGTACCGATGTTCCGCCAACGTCAAAACCTGGTCTACCAGCACGACAACACGCGACCACACGTTGCACGTGCCACCCGGGACTTTCTACAGGCCAACAACATTGGCGATTTGCCTTGGCCGGCGTGTTCACCGGATTGCAACCCGATTGAACAGTGTGGGATTACCTTGGACGTCGGTTACGTCGACGTCAATCCCAGCCAGCAAACGCCCAGCAACTGACGGCAGCGCTGCACCAGGAGTGGGGAAGAATCCCTCGTTATCTGCTACGCAATTTGTGCAGTTCCATGAGACGTCGCCTTGCTGCTGTTGTCGCAAGTAGAGGTGGACACACACGCTACTGATTTTCGAAATGAAAATTCTCCGACCGGTCTATTTAAAATTACGTTTTTTTAAACTGTAACAATTTGACAATTTCTTTACGATCATTTTTTAATTAAAAATTTTCATATTTGCAGATGATAATAAGTTTTTGTAATTCTAAATCACGAATACTGAAAAATCGGACATCAAATAGGAATGGGGCGTTTCTTTTGCCCGTCAGTTTATTTAACAAAACTCAGAACTTTAGCACATTTTTAAGTGTGGAAACGGGAAGATATGCTAGAGAGAACTTAAAAAGAAAGCAAAGAAGAGGCCTTTGTACTTATGTGTACTTATTTATGTCCGTATATTTGATGTATATATTTGTTTTCAGTGATTAATTCCATATGTACGGTCACTTTAATTTATATATTTTTTAGGATGTATTTTCTTCCATTGTTTTTTATCAGTCCCCGTAGGAACGTTCATAAATTGCGCTCGCCGCCCATATTTCAGGGCGTCGGCGCGGGGTATTGGGTATAGTTTTCAACTAGCAATAACCACGCCTCGGATAAACCTCATTGGCTATGGTACCGCCACTGCGCAAAGCTACAGAATTTGTGATAAAATTCGTATAAGTATTATAAGTAGATGACAAAATGTCTGGTTTATGAATGTAATGTTATATATATATCATCAGTTAAGAAATACTACCTTTAGTGTGATATGTTGTAATTCTTTCCAAAATTAATAAAATAAAAAACTAAAAAAGAAAACACTTTGTGTATGGGCCAACAACCATAAACGAGATATATTATTCGTGTTTTTTTTATTACCTCCCTTTAATACGGTAAATTAAGAAACCCAAAAGGTATATATTCATATATAAAATCCATTTAAAGATGTATTCAGATTGATATTGCTACTTTATTAATTTTTCAAAATATTTTTGTCTAAGTATTTTTATAGTAATTTTAGATTGGTTTATTTTAAACTAACATACAATAGTAGATTGATATAGCTACACTTATAAAAAATAACAGCACAAACTTCGCAGTTTACATGACTTTGAACAAATAATTTTCAAAATGATAAGAAGTAATACTTTCCATCACTGCATTCCTAAAATATCTTTACCTTAGAAATATTTCTCAATCATTTAGAAATAGCAGGAAGATGTTTGTTATCTCCCTTTATTAGTTAAACTTCATCTATTTTCATGCCATAGACCTAGCGTTTCACCCAAGTCGTTTCCTCCCCAGTCGTAAACGTCCTGTATTTGAGCATTTAACAGGTCGTTTCCTCCCCTCTCTTATTTATTTAAGCATTTGATTTAATTACTTTATATTATCCTAAATTATTTAAAGAAAATTCAATATTTTTATAGAATGTTGTTCAAATTACGGTAGTTGTCTTACTGAATATATTATTTACAATTAATTAATTACAGAATTAATCAATAATTACGTTTAATTTGATAAGTGCAAAAGTGTTATAAGATAAAAAAAAATGTTGTTAATTAATATTTTGATTTCATTAATGTTTGATTTAATCTTCCCATAATTTAGAAATCGAAATATATGATAATGTCAGTGACCTTTGAATAAAAAATAAATGATTATTATAAAAATCAGATGTACCTTCGTGTAAAAATTAAAAATAAAGGATTGCATTCTATTACATAATTATTGACATACACCTTGTGTGACTTTAAAATTTTTTGAATAAAAACACTTAACAAAGAAATTATGTATCCAAAGGTTATTTTGTTGACATTAATATTTGCCAGCACATGTATTTATCTATTTTTTTGTTGTTGTTGTTGTCATTATAACGTTACATAAATTGATCATGCTAGGTTTAAGTGTGTGTGTGTGTGTGTGTGTGTTGAAAATAAACAATGTCTTTCTTGTATTTATTTATAAATTCAAAGATGTAATCCCCCCACTCTGAACACAGCATGTCTGCTTTAAATAATTGAAAAATGCCTAACAAATTGATCTATGCTACAAATGAACTTAATCTTATTAAATAAGACCGGAAATTATTAACAAATATTATATATATATGTGTGTGTATAACCTATGTAAAACCCCATGTTGTATTAATGTAATACCTGGGTGAATAAAAGTTTTGTTCTGTTCTGTTCTGTTCAGTTAAGTGACACGTGCCGTTAAGTGTGGCCAATAAACACATCAGATTAGCAATTATTTAATGAATAGGACCATATACTTACCAACTTTAAATACATACTTAACTCTTTAATCTGTTTATTCAGCATTAAACATATTACACATGTTTATAGCCAATACACTTTTTTACATTACAACATATTCATTATTTGGCATAAAATTCTACAATACACATTTATAGCCAATACATGATATTTTTTGCAATATGGTGATATAGTCGAACTTTTGTAAAAGTAAATCTTACCTAAAGATACTAGTGATATGATATTATTATTAATTATTATTATTACTAGTAAAAAATGGGATTAATTGTGTCTGCCTTTTTTTATTGATAGGTCGTGCGAATATATGTTAAATTTTGTTAAGGCTATTCTAAATTTATTAAAATTTGTTTTCTGTAAGTATTTTTCCAAACAAAAATCATGCTTAAACAAATTATACATTTCTAATCTATTTGAATTACGTAAGAAAACCAGTTTTGTTTATAAACATCTAAAATTCTATATGTATTTTCCGTAAGTGTTCTTCCAAACAAAAGTCATGTTAAAAAATTATACATTTCTAATCCATTTGAATTACGTAAGAAAACTAGTTTTGGTTATAAACAATTTAAATCATATTTTTAATATTTCCTAAATTTATGACACATTTATTCTGGTATAACCACACGTGTTGTAGACCAAGTTCATTCAGTGTTATTTTCATTTTTTACCATTATACATCGCTCATCAGCATTTGGTAGATATTCACTACTAATACATTGTGAAGTTTAAATGTTAAACGATGAGGCAAAGGTCTTACGAAAGTGGGGTTCATGTAAATTATCATTTTGTACATAACTTTTATATACGAATTAGTAAGCTGTCAGGAAAAAGACTCTTAAACTCTAGACAAGTGCAAAATACGATAAAAATATAAATATTATTAACATAAATATTTTAAGGAAATCTAAATTTTACTATTTAACCTCTGTTTCCTACTCTAGTGTGTGCATTACTGTTCTACATTATACGTTACGTTCAGACTCATCAACGCAGCACATCTTTAAAAATGATTTTCTTAAGTGATGTTTTAATACAATTTCAGTCACCAGATTATATATATATCAACAGTTAGTATACATGTACATTATTCTTTTAAAATTTGCATTTCTTTGCTATCTACATGGAACAACCTGAGGGTTTTTATAACTTTGATAAAATTTTGTCAATAGCGGTAAGCAATACTTTTAATTATCATTGGCAAATTTCGTTGTTCTTTTATAGAATTACATAATTATGAATAATTGAATGTTTTTTCTATTTGACCAGGAGATAATTCTTCAAATACAATGTAATAATATAAAGGTTCTGGCTTGATTTCCAGGTAGACACACACTTCACCATTCTTATTTTATGAAATATTCAAGTACATGAATAACATGAAATTAACTATTACCTCATATCTAACAATATTTGTAAAGGAGTGAAAAATCCGGGTATTTTTTATTATGAGAACAAGAATGATGAAATTCGTCCTGAAGTATGTACTTAGTGCTAAAAATTGTTGGTGGAATTTGACCCTGGTCTGATTTGAGTTTTTAAGGTAGTCCACTCCTTCTAATAATAATAATACTGGAAGGAACAACCTTTTTTATGCCCACAGAATCAGTAGATCAGGGTATATTGTTTTTGGTCTGTCTGTTTTTGTTTGTCACAAAACTTTAACCTTGACCATCATACGGAAGTCCATACACCTACCGGGGGTGGGACATGACATTCATTTGAATGTAGCTTGTTAAATATTAGGACCCTTTGTCCAAATCCCAGCATGTCCATTTTCTTTATTATTCTCCTTTTTATAAAATTTCGTTACAATCATAAATAAGTATATCTATGTAATATTTTTAGATATTGCAAGCTATATGTACTGTATTTATTTTCAGTATTCTCAAAAGCTCCCATTGAAGACACATCTTGAAAATTACACAGCTTATGAGAATAGATAAAAAAAATTCTTTTTGAAATAATTTTGATGCTCCTATGTATTTACTGGTCAAAATATTTCTCTGTTTTGTGTGATTGAAATTCATTGCTTAAAAAAATAATGAGCTTTTGATGTCCCCTTTGCGTCATTATGTTAGGTAAAATAAAATGTATTTATTGGAACTTTCAGTTTTCTTCCTTCATAAATGATCATAATCTGTGGATAATATAAACATGCTTGGATCCAGCCATTTACCTAAGGGCCAATCTATGGAAATTACCAAGTGTGTGTGTGTGTATTCAAGTTAGCAATATGAAAGTTGAGTCTCCGTATATCAACCTGAAACACTCTAGAAATCTATTAGCAACAATTTTATTTGTTTTACACATAAGAAAGAGATGGGGAAAAATGATAGCTGGTGAGAGGAAAAAATACTGCAATTCTTAGTGGTAGTCCTTAAATTAACACTTCTCAGTACAGATAATGGAAAGAATCTTAAAAAAGATATAAGGCTCTGGAAATTAAAGTGTCAAATTAGAAATGATTCTTTGTAAGAATGAAAAATACCTGTATTTCATTCTCATCTAAAATAAGAACAAACTTTAAGCTTTTATATCATTATCAGTAGATTTTAATCACTATTGGTAAATCTAGAAGATTATCAACACCCTGTACATGCATTAGGTTTGACGATATTGCCCATGCTACATTGTTTTTTGCGGGGCCGCCGTGGCCGAGTGGTTACAGTCGTGGACTACAAATCTCTCAGCCCCTCACCGCTGTGGGTTCGAATCCTGGTAGGGATTTCGGATTTTTCATGTGAGGAAGCCTTCCAGCTGGCTTGCGGTAGGTCGGTGGTTCTACCCGGGTACCTCTGTGTACTCGGGGTCCACCTGTAATTAGCTGGACGTCGCTATATGATTGAAATACTATCGCAGCGACGGTAAACCCCAATACATTTTTTTTTTTTTACTTTAATGATGATATTATCTATAAGGATTTTTTTTAGCATGCTGTACAATAACTGACATATTTAATTTGTGTATTTTTTTGGGTTTTCCAAATTTTTTTAATAGATCAAAATATTTCATAATAAAACATATTGCAGTATTTTTTATGTAACAGACTTAAGAGTATTTACTGCGGACAATTGATTAAAATTGTCATGTAAGGTGTGGCACACATTTCACATACATGGGAATTCTGATGTAGATATACATCTTCCTAACACACACAAAAGCACATAATGTAGAGAGAGAGAGGGAGAGAGAGAGGGCAAGGTTATTTTGGGGATTCAATTAATAGAAATGGTTATCAAAGAAAAACACAAACACTATGTAAAAATTTTAAATTTAGTAGATGCGAAAACCATCAACTTTATTTATAATTAATTTATAACTGAAAAAAAAAAGTGACAATGCCTTAACAACAGTACCGACTATCACAATTTCACTCACACTAAGTCCAGTACACATGCAACCAATTATTTCATTTTATATCGAAGTTAACAAGCGACTCACACAAATTGTTACAGACACCTTGTGACTCCACATCAATATTTATCCAGACTCCTTCACATAAAACAAGTAGATTTATTTCTCTCATAATTTTACAGGAACAACGTTTTTCACTCAAGTCATTGTAACAGAGATACCTTTTCTATTACCAGTCTTCACTTGAAAATTTGTTCACAAATTTCATAATCTCTCTATTATTCACAATTTTACACAAACTACTTAAAATCTTATGTAATAAAGATGAAAATAAAGCAAATATATCTTTAAAAACATATGCAACATACTAAAATGGAAGAAGCTTCAGCTAATATCTATAAATATCAAAAAGGTAATTTACAGGTTTACAACAATAAACGGTGCTTTTCTATAAGTTACGATGTTAATGATATGCAAAGAAATACTCCAGGGGTATAATTTACTACACTTTATAGGAATACAATATTGCTTTGAGGGAATTAAGGTCACAAAAGATTCCTTCCTTCTTTCTCCTCTTCATTGATGATTTGCTTGCAACTGTTAAGACCCAATTTTTAAAGAAAAAAAAAGAAAAAAAAAAAAGAAAGAAAAAAAAGATGAATCCCCTGATCATATTCATACCCTTTCAACCTTGGTAAAAAACTGCTTCCATTCTATAATGCGCACTCTTTTTTTGTACATCGAGGAGGCCGCCATTTTGTTAAGCATCAAATGTCAGTCTCTCTTACAATGTAAATTATTGTCTATCAAAAACTTAGAAATTGTAATTACACTCTGTCGACATAGATTGACACTTTGAATGATTTTACCTGTTACTATTGCAAAATATTTTAAGCTATGTGAAAGAAAAAGTGAAATAGGAGATCTTGTTTCTTCAAAAATCAATCTAAACATTAAAAATATCCCGAAGTTCATATATATATTTTAATAAATAATAACCACTTTCTATGAGGTACATGACCAAATTCTTTCTTTTCAGAAATAAATAGCTTAAATTTCTCCCATAGAAAAAAAATTAAGGATTTGCAAGATATAGGAAACACATGGTCTGGAGGTTAAGACTTGAATCAGACGAGGCTTACATCTGACCAATTGTGGTCTAATAATCATACCCAGTACATTAACCAATGTGATTACAAGGGACTGGGGAGGAGTCCCCGGTTGTTTAGCACCATGAAGTGGCAGTGAACAAAACTAGACACACCATGATGCCAGATCAGCATGCAGCTGGAGGGATAGACAGTGTACAACTATACTGCTGTCACCCTGGGGGCAGTCCTGTCATGATGTACAGCAACGTGTAGCAGACTACCATGTACATACATGTAATTTGAGCAGTAGCATAAAAAACTTAACATTTCCTTCTGCATCAATTAAAAACAATTCTTTTAACTTGTACTAATCACTAGCTAGGATTCTTGGGATGGACCAGGAATCTCAGATCTGCAGTAATGTCTGCTACCACTGGATTACAGTGCCCTCTATATCCCCTATTTTACCACTTGGAACCAACCAAAGTTATGACATTTGACACCAGCGTAAAACCAGTGCCTATTGCAAATAAATCCTAAGCTGATCAGGCTTTATACTGTCTATGACTCTGGTGCACTTATCATCAAGAAACTGTTTGAGAATGGCTTTCAGTCTGATCTGGCATTCTATGGAGTACCGTAGTGTAGAATGATGTCACTCAGAAGTGATGAAAAGTTTGCACTCAATACCAGTACACCCTTGTGGGGATAGAACGGTGGAGAAACTAATTTACACCTGTACACAGAATCAAAATGAGCATAAACATTCAATAATAATGTATTTCTATAATTGACAAAAAAAAAAAAAAAATGTACACGCACATTTATAAGAGGATAGACAGAATGAGAAACAAAGAACGAACACAATAATTTGAATGTATCACAGACAAATAAATGCACTGATTGCCTAGCTTATAATAAGCTTATAGACTATATACAATTGTATGTACACTATATACATGAAGACTTGACTCTAGAGGTCACAACAGTATGTACTGAAACTGTGAACTTGTTAGCTTTCGAATGTTTGACCTAAATCATCTCAAGGTTAACTCTGTGAAAGGCCAACAGCAATATGTCCAGTGATAGCAAAACTTTATATGACACTTAATGATAACTAATCATCTATTTCACTCCAAATTTCATTGAGTATTAAACCCATACTTTCGTTCATTTACACCAGTATACTGAAAGAATTGACTATACCACTACATGTAATAATCTTACACTTTCAAAAGCATTACCTCTTCTTAATATTTCGTGAGTTTTTCTCAATCACTGTTGTAGATACATCTACAAGTTCCACTCTTCCACGTGGTAACACAACCTAGTCTTCAATATCACCCCTAGAACATCTTTGTAGGAATGACCTATCAAGGGGAGGTAACCAATCAAAACCACAACCTTTGAATTCTACCCTGATTGATGCTCCTGTAGGGCTTTAATATGTATCATATCCTCCAAATAGTGGACTGATTTTTTTTAAGCATATTTTTTTTTTTGAATTTGTGATTTATCTTTGTATTAATTTAAGCAGAAATAATCCCTAACAAAAATACCCAATTGCACATCATTTAAATAATCAATAAAAGTCGCCTTAAGATTTCATCTAGGAGTGAAACCCATACAGATCAAATATATGCTTATATGAACACTTCCCTACTGGTAGTTAAGAACTGTTTTACACTTTTAACATTGCAGTTGCCTTGCTAACAAGTGAGTACACTACACAGAATATGCTCTAGTTATTAAATATTGAGATCACTTTGGACAGTTTTTACATGAAGAAGCCATTTGTTGAGTTACAGTAAGACAAAACAGATCAAAATACACATATATTTACACACCGACTATGTACAACTATCTTCATACGAAGCAACATATAATTTGTAAATTAATAATAAAAGGACAACACAAGTAAACCTCTATAGCGTCAGCTATGGCAATATTGTTTAACCACAAATAATGGCAATACTACTAATCCCTTAATTATGACAATATTGTTGTTCCAGAGATAACTGACCTATTGTAGTATACATGTAACTGTAAATCTACTCCTCAGCTGCTGTTTTACATACTAGCAGTGATATATTCCAGGTTGTAATTGTAGTTTGAGCAACACAGGGCGTAGTTTACTGCCATAGCACTGCCAGATGTATACTTGATCAAACTGCCTACCAAGGGCAGGAAACCAGCCAGTGTTCTCTAGTCTTTATGTCACATACCTGCATCAACATGTCTTACTTACTTCATACCTTGTGTTCTCCACAATATCAGACATACTTAACCCTTTCCCTCATGTAGACTCATTTTGACGCACTCAATAGGTACCACATAAAGTCTGATCTGCAGAAAACCACAGTTAAACCTTACCAAATTTAATTATAAAGTCCTCATTTCCAGACCACTGAGGAGCAGCGAACAGCATAAAACCTGATCAGCCTGCAAGTTACTCGCAGGCTGATCTGGTTTTGTTCGCATAGGTCTTTTCATGGTTTCCTCTATGAGGGAAAGGGTTAAATAGTATTTTACGCTCAAACTGATGTTTTATTATATCAAACATGAATTTAGTGTGATATTTAATGTTGCATCTGGAATTGTGCTGAAATGTTTTCTCAGAATTAAGGTCCAGTATTAATGGTCAATCCATGTGGCTAGAAAATAATGCCATTATGATCTCATAGTCTGTGATAGATAAAAAAGCATATAATAATCGCACAAATTTGACTAAATATTGAAGCAAAATTTTCATGCCTAAGAAACTTAAATGGAAAAAATATGTAAAAAATAACTGTCTTTTTCTACTTATTCTAGAAAACAATCCAATCTAGACTGACTGAAAAAAAGAGTAATTTTTTTAAATACTTTGACCAGATACATGTACTTATTCAAATACAATCTTTACTGTGTTGGCAAAAACTTGTTTTAAAATTTGACAATTTTGCGCTGCAATGACAAAAGAAGAAGGCTTCTCACCTCCCCTCCACACCAAGAACACTGGCAAGTATTTCCCTTCCCTTTCATACCTTCACCTATATTCAAACAACATCTCCTCAAAGGAGCCCAGTTTTCCCAAATTTAATGTAGTAATGTGTGGAATATGACAGTTACAATATAGATATCTGCACAACATCTGAAGCATGTATTTACATGCTGTTACACCATAACCACACTGAGCAATTATTGTTTTCACTGGCCTACAGCTCAAGCTAATGTCCTGGTCTGCCCGCACTAAGCACAGAACAGTTGGTATTGTAAACTAGTTGAAAAAAAAAGATGGTCTACAACTTCAAGGTGGGTCTAGTGACTGTGTTTTTCTTTCTTGCAGTGAAGACTTGCGTTGTTGTAGTTTTTCTGCCGAATTTGGGTGTAAGAGTCTATCAGGAGAGAGAGCCCTACGCAATAGTGGTGAGCTCTGCTCTGGTTTGTGTTTGGAGAACGAAGGTCGTTTAACCACCGGCTGGCTCGGATTGTTCAGGTGTGAAGGTATTGTCTTTTGAGCTTGGTTTGAGGCCCCAACATGGTGACCTTGACTAAATGCTAACGGACTAGGTGATCGTGTTGGGGATGCCGGCATCGGAGACGGGGAAGGAGTGCGAGCTAACGGAGAAAGTGGAATATTATGAACGGACTTCCTTCTACATGGTGATTTCAAACTCTGTGTTCTTTTGTGCTTGAAGCCTAGAGAGCTGGGTCTTCCATAGCTGGCTGAGTGCGTCTGAGTGGCGGGAGAGTTTGGCGTGCTGGAGTTGGGCGAGCTACTGTTGGACGACGTGTGTCCTGAGTCAGGTGACCAGGTCAGGGACAGGGGCGATGATTGCACACCAGGCTTAAAGGTGACTGCAGAGGTGTCTCCGAATGACCAAGACTTGCTGAAAGGACTACCCTTGTAGGAACTACTGGGAGTGAGTGGGGAGTTTGGTCCCAACTGGCCGGCAATGTGACCCTGCTGCTCCGCTCGCTTTGTGCTCAGTCGCCGGAACAATGACCGACTCTTCTTCTTCTCCCCACTGCGCTCCTTGCCGTTCTTCTTCCTACTTCGTCTTGCCATTTTTCCTGGATTAGTACTCTTCTTTCTTGTGCCTGAAAATTAAAAAAATTCTATGTATAATAATTAATAAATGTGTTATCTTTACCATGACAAGAAAAGGTAACATACTGTATAGAACTGTAATATCTTAGAATCAGAAATACATCATAGATGTGACAAAACCTAAAAAGTTTAAATATGAGAGTTTCTCTAGTATCTGATGTTATAGTGTGACTGCTTTTATTTCATATTCTGCAAAAACAGAAACTACACAAAAGCTATAAAGACAAGTAGAGACTAACCTGTGGAGATGGAGGTGTTTTCTATCGGGACACATCGGATGCGCAGTTCCTCCTTGCCCTTCATGATGAGGGTAACAACCTGGGTGTGCAGGAGACTGTGTACGGGCTCATCATTGATGTGGGTGATCAGGTCCCATGGGCGAAGCCCTGCCTCAAATGCTGGACTGCTCTCCTCTACAGCCTGTAGGAAAACATCATCACATGATAATTTGACTTGGCAAATTGCTTTACATGAACTACTGGTTCATCTACTAAAGCTTTTATTTTCTTTGACAGCCTGTTTAGTGATCCATTGAAATATTAACTAATGCAATTTGTATTCACATCATCAACTTCTTCATCCATTCTCTAAGAGATTCTTCCAAAGAGGGGAAAGCCAACAACAGCTGAGACTCCCCAGTCTACTCACCACCACAATGTGTTGCAGGGTATATGTGTTGGAGTTGCCCAGATAAACCCGGATGGCCCGGATTGTGAACCCATAACCCCTGGCTCCCTTCCTGATCACAATGGGTGGTTTTAGGCTCCTCACCAATGGAGACATCTCTCTGGATGGAGAACCATCCCTTGAACTGGTGCTGGAACCCGGCGACTCCATTGGCTGGTTTCCAAACTCTTCTTAAAAGAAGGAGAAAAAAATGTCAATTTTGAAAGCACATAGAGATGGGACAAAGAAACATTCACAATAATACAACAAGTCAAAGCAACTAAATATATATATATATATATATTGTACACATACAAGTGTATCCTCTGTTTACCAGAAGCACTGCAATATAATACGCACAGACGATACTGCTGGCTAGATAAACTGCAAATTGAGTGTATATGACACCATGGCTTTGAAATATCATGCACATGCTATCCTAATTCTGAAAAAAAAATCTGTTATACCCAAATGACCTGATATATTACAAAGGAAATATGAATATTCTTGCCAGTTTGTTGAATATCACACCTCCATATCCATGGGATCCTCAATACTAAAGATAGGTGTGAGATGAATCAAGTATTTCTTATTTTCACTTTGTCATTTACGATTCTAACGTGAATGCATTGATTTTTTCAGCACTTTTGTAAAGGGACAATGCTTCACCAGTGCAAAATATTGCAAGAAAAACAATTGGGAAAATTTAAAGATAACAATTAATCAGGCCATTGAAGATAAACATACTAAATACTTATGATGTTTTATTATAAGAATCATTTTTAGAGGATTTTTTTTATGTTTAATGACACAACAATAGTCTGATTTTTTTTTTATATCAAAACCTGAGAATTTTAAAAAACTGTGGAAAAAAAGCAACTTTTTCTTGTTGGGAAAAAGTCTTTGTCCAAGAGGAAGAGAGGGTAAATATCAATATTTAGCTTTATTAGTTCAGTTTAACCAGAAAATCAAACAGAAATGTAACTAAAATATAGAACTGTTAATTACTTTTATGTTGATCTGTGCTTGGTACTGAAACACATAGATATTAAACCTTTTAATAGCATCTCATGATGAATGGATAATTCCTGTGCAAACTGATCAGGTTCAACCAAAACGTGCAGCACCTGTAACCATGATTACCTCCTCCGCATGAAGAATCCCGAAATCTCTCAGCCTCCACCAGTAGAGAGTACCTCCCCTCATCGTTCATATAAAATGTACTGACAGATATGCTCTAGCACTAAAATCTAGCCCTACAATGATAACTATGGTATGATAAACAGATCTCATTTACATTGGTGTAGTGATTCTCACATCTTGTACCAATGCTTTTAGACATATCTTGGGTTGGAACATTACTTTGTATCTGGGGAGGCCATGACAGATTCTTGTCCCACCAGATTTGAAATCCATGACCCTAATATCCAGTCCTGTAAGGTACCATAGGACGATGATCATAAGGATGTCATAAATAGATACATTTAGATTTACCCTAATTCTGGAAAACATTTTATTTTAGGGGCGCTTAGGTGGGTGGGGTAAAGACAACATGGACGCACCTGGTGCTTGGATAAGCAATGTGAGAGCATTGGCCGAGACGGATTTCTGCATGGGCTTGCCTTCATTCTTCCTTTCCCGCATCTCATCCACTGGCGACAGATCTATAAATAGGTCAGAGTTGTCGAAGGTGAATATCGACTGACCTATTAGAGAACAACAAACGTGCAAAATAAAAGCAGAGTGCAAGCAGTAAGCAAAATATCAAAAACGTCAAAATCAAAATATGTGCTAGCAACAAAAAGCAGAGATTACATATGGTTAAAAGATAGGAAGGGCATTTTGTAGTGGTATGGTTTTGTTAATCAGTGAGATTTTCAGTTATCAGCTGATTCACGGTAGGATGTAGAAACAGTGGCAGTCCACTAGCTAAACAACAAGCTTTCTACTAGATGCAGAGGTCTATAAATGAAAATCTTTGAGGATGGCAAACACAAACTTAAGTTCTGACAAGTTTCAATGGTGTTATTGTGAGTATCGTTCCTGTGTTTACAGTATGGACAGGACTATCTGTATTGAGGTACCTACAGCGCCTTGTCCACACCAATGAGCTGCTGACCCAGTACAGATGTTCTGTGTAGTATCGCAAACACATGACTGATAATTTTTCTTGCATATCTTACTTTTCAAATGTTTAGATCCATTATTTTGCTAAACATCATCAATTTGAATGACTCTATTATTATTTTTCAAACTATCTTCTTGAAAGATGTATATATGTTGTATTTAACAATATTCTAACCGGGTCAGGAACTTATTCTATATAGAATTTAAACTGTCAGGAGGTGTGGGTGCTATAAGAATTTCTATCACCCATAAAGAAAGCTAGAAAATCCAGTGAGATATGCAAGAATATGCAGGTGATGTATCCACACTAGTCAGCAATGAGTGGCACACTGCAGCCACACACACTGATGATATACAGTGTCTATATCACTTGCTCTCCATTCCATGTTTATCAAACAAACAATTTTCACTGTGATGACTCATGTCACATTTCAATATACTGAAAGATGAAGCAAAAAAAAAGAAGAAAAAGTTATTTGAAATAAGAACAAATGACAAATTCATTTTTTAATGCATAAAAATGTCAACTGCAAAACAGTAGGATTGTTGCAAAACTGTGGTTGCAATTACAATAGTTTTGCAAGGCCTCAAAACTGTATTTCTGGTACTATTTTCATGGAACATCTTCAGTTGTAATTAGTTTATCTTTTTTAGTAATTCAAAATGGTGTTAAAGTATGAAACATCTAAGAACAGTGTGGTGATCATATGAGAGGAGTTAATGTGGCAGGTGACCTGTAGCACATGGAGGTGGAATACACTTCAATTTCTGAGGCTGTAACAGTCATATCTATCTTTAGAAAAAATTCTTTGAGTTGATAAGCTGGACAACTGATCACAGGTTTCACTAGAAGTACAATTTGTCGACATAATCAAATTGTGATACATTATTTTTCTCAATTGTGCTGTTTCTGATCATTTGTATAAGCTGCCAAATACTGTCTTGAGTCATCAAAGAAAAATTCTATATTTTGTCATAATGAATCCCTAATGTATGCCAAAAAGGACAATATTTAGTATATTTTTCAAAGTTATATGGTCTTTAACCCTTTACTTCATACAGACTCATCTTGACGCATCGGCAAACAGAGTAGACCCAGATCAGACATCCCCTATAGGATCTGTCTGATAAAGGAGTAGCCTGATCGAGGTCCTCTCTGTTTTCTCATACAATATTGTTGCTCAGATTGTAAACGGTCTGTGTGGCTAAGAAAAATCCATTATTTCATAAACCATTCTATGTTCAGTAAATGAATATTTATCAAGTCGTAATTTTGTACATGAATATTCAGGAGGTATAGGGTTAATATGGATGGAACAGTGTAACAAGAACAATAACAAACAGCTGAAAAATACCATTTTTTTATCTCCCTTTATTATTAAGAAATATTATTCAAAATTTAAATGAACTCTCCAAATGGACTACAGAATGATCCAAATGACAAATGGCTGTAATAAATTTTTGCCAACATCTAAAAAGAAAACAGAAAAATTGAACGGTTGAAAAAACTGCTGAAGAAGTAACAGATTGGTTCACTGTGTCACTCACTTTGTGTGTCTACCACTGTCAAAATGGACCACCTAGTGTTAACATCATTTGATTATGAACTGATGTGTAACTAACAACATACTTCTTTGTTATTAAGGGACATGCAATTCTTCATTGAAATATCAAAGCTATTTCTGGCTACACTGGTAAAAGTCACAAATGGGAAAAAATAATGTGATGGCATCTTCATCATCAAAATATGAAGGTTTTCCAATTACATTGGGGAAAAGACACAAAGGGAAAAACCATCAGGATTTATCAACAAACTATGCAATCAGATTTACAAATGATACGTTTCTATTTACCTCAACAGATAAATAAATGATATATATCACGACATTTAACTTCTAGAGTCTGTTTTCTACATTGTATGTTAATATTATTCTCTTTTGAAAGAAAAGTTCCATAAGACTTAAGGATTAATATCATTTTGATGTCCAGATCTTAGGTTAATTGGAATATCAATGAGTGATTAATGAAAAATACAAGAAAAACCTATCGAAAACTATCTACAATTTTAGGGATTTATTTCTACGTGTTTTTTATATATATATATGTACTATTATCTGAAACTCATTTGACAAATGATTGAAGACTTGGTTTCCTCATTACTTGACAAGTTCTAAGAGTTCCATTGTTGCTGTGTACAGTACTTTGTGCATGACAGACCCTGTCAGTGCCATAGCTCCCTTAATTACCTGGTTCAATAAAATTGTTTTGTGAAATAACATCTATCTATCTTTTCCAATTAGTACAAGTAATATAAACTATAAAAGTATGTGATCACTCATTATGACAGAACACGGTATTGAAATATTGATAATAATGATAAAACTCTAAAATAACATAGAGATGATAGACCTGTCAGTATTCTTTATATCATTCATAAATATAGAAATAAAAGTACAATAAAGATCCTGCCAACCCACCTGATGTTGACGGTTTGTCGTCATCTGAAGACACAGCTACCCTGGGGATGGTAGGGTGGGGAATGTTGATGGTAGAGCGCACAGTGCGCTTGGAAACTATCGGCGAGGAGTCGCTCTCGTTCTGAGAGGAGTCGGACGCTGATGTTGACATGGAGGCACCCTGGAAACTGAGACTTGACCTTGGGGTGCTGGAAGTAAAGCAGTTTAGAGGGAGTCAATTGGTGTAGGAAGACACTAGGCCATAGTTATCCTTTTAACCACATATGGACATGTTTTGATGCAATGGCAAACTGAGCAGACCCAGATCTGACTGCTCCTTCCAGCTATCTGATAAGTCATAACTTTGTCCATGAATATTCATAAGGTAAAGGGTTAATACACACTTTTTTTTTTAACATTTAATTATGCATTTTTCCATGATTTTTAAGTTTAAGTCATGATGAATATGATTTTAACATAACAGGTTCACACTTTGTATATCTGTATCCTCTCTACAGGTATCATAGCCATATTGAGAGAAATAATAAAAGGAAGCTACTATAAATGTCACAAAAACATTTATATGAACTGTTGGGTGCAAATCACAGGTCTTACACAAGATCAGTTTAAGCTGACTTGACTAGACTTGACTATTTGAGTTCACCGTCGCTTTGACAGTATTTCAGACATATAGTGATGACCAGCTAATTACAGGTGGAGGAAGACCCTGAATGCACGGAGGCATCCGGGTAGAACCACAGACCTACTGCAAAGTTGTAAAACCTTGTTTTTCCAGATGACATCTATAATTTACCTGGTAGCACTACTGAACACTTCCTCCTCCTCAGTTTTAGCAGGTGCAACCTGCTTGACCTTGGCCTGGGGTTTACTGTCTGTACTGTCAGACAGTGCCCTCTCCCGGGGTGTGGTGACCAGGCCTGAGGGTGGAGCTGCCCCGCCCATGTAGGACTGAAGCTCCAAGGGAGTTCTCTGAGCTGGTAGACTGGTTGGAGTCCTTCCGCTCCAGAGCCTGTTTTTCCAGCAGTCTGGTTCTCATTTCATCTGCACTTGAGTGGCGACGACGGTCCCGGTAGTCGGAACTGCTGTCCTGAAATATGTGATGAACGCATCTGTGTTAGCTTATTTGTGAAATAAAAACATCAACGAAAAAACAAAAATAAATGACATGACACAACATAACATATATCAGATTCATTCCAATTATATCATTGTAATGTTAATGTAAACTGCACTCAGTTCAAACAATGGACCAAAACCTTTGAATTTGTCATACAGTTATACATAACACAAAGTGGTATTAACAAAAGCATCATTACGAATCTGCAATGTACACACAAAAGTAGATTACATCATTTAGAATATCAAGTAACTAACACAGAGGCAAGAGCAGTGTCCTATAGCTTATGTATCAAATTGTTCCTGCTATGTAATATTTGCTTTGATTTGCTTTTATCAAAAACTCATCTTATTTCAAATCATATACATCTTCATCAGATATTTATTCATCAGTTCAGGTATTAAATCACCAAATAAAGATTATTTCAAAACATCTGACATTATGTCATTTCACATTCTACATAAGCATCTGGGATCAAAGTCCTTGACACAAATGTTTGTCCCATCAGGAAGATTATAGACATTGTCTTTCCTTTTTGTATGACATTATTGTTTGTTTTTTGCAGTATTTCAGTCATTTGGGAACTATTTTGTCCTCATAAGTGAGATATAGTCCTGTCTCTATGTGCGACATAGCAGCATAAACAAGTAGCACGATAACAAACTAGTCACATTATCCCAACACTGGGCCAACCAGTCCTGGAACTAACCTTGTGCTGAGTGCCAAGCAAGGGAAAATACCACAACCATTTTAAACAGTTTTGAGACTATGTTGTGGCCAGGTCGGAACCCACAACCTCCCAATTACCAGGCATATGTTCTAACTACTCAGTCACCAGGACAGTATAGTATATCTGATTAATAAAAATAGATAAAACGGATATTAAAAGTTTGAAGAAAAGAGAGACAACACAAAGAAGAAGAAAAATCTGGAGTGTTCACCTCTGCGCCTTCCTCACCCACCTCGTGCAACTCTTCAATCCTCGAGTACACTTTACTAAAACGCGGGGACATGGACGAGAAGCTGTGGAAGAGACTGTCGTCAGCGTCGTCAATGTCAGTGTCTTCTGTCTCCAGCTCATGGTTGTAACGGTCGGCGCGTGCTGCAATATATGATAGATGGGTGAGTAACACTGAAAACTGAGTGGAAATATTGTTGATTCATCTTCAATAATTTTCCGTCTTCCACAAAACTAGAACAGTCAGTTTGGAGTGATTAATGCCCTGCATCCCACCTTATCTTCCTCTGAAGTGGGTGTAGAATGTAGGACAGAATGCAACATTCAATCACAAGCATGATTCCCATATAACTTCTGTGAAATGGGATGCAATAAATGCTACGTACAAAAAAAAAAATGCATCATATGATGTCTTAACAAGAGCTTTCAGAGGCCAGCACGCTTGACTATTCAAAATGCTTGTTGGTAAATCAAATGAAATCTATTTCAATTCTCGCCCTTCACATACCCTGTACATAATAATAGTCAAAAATGATATACCTTGATAGTCCGATATCCCTTAATATTTTTATGATGTCTAAAATTAATCCCATGCCTAGTTACTGAGACATAAGCACAATAACACTGTGCATGCAAAACTTTAACCAAAAAACCAAGTTAGAAAAGGGCCATAATTTGCATCAGTCCAAAAGTTATCCTCCTTAGTTTTCTCTTGACCTTGAAGGCACTCCTTCACTTTCTAGTCAATTCCACAAGCAATTTCTGAGATATAAGCTGGATAGTAGCTTGAATGCAAAAATTTAACCAAAATTCTAAGTTATAAGGGGGTCATAATTTTTAATATATTCCATCAAGTGTTATCTTCCTTTATAGTATGATACCCCTAAGCATATTAAAGATGTTTCAAATCAATCCCATGCCTGGATACTGAGATATTAGCATGAAAGTACCTTGCATGCAAAACTTTAACCAAAATTTCTAAGTTAAAAAAGGGGCCATAACTTGTAATATATTCCATCAAGTGTTATCTTCCTTTATAGTATGATACCCCTAAACATATTAAAGATGTTTCAAATCAATCCCATGCCTGGATACTGAGATATAGCATGAAAGTACTTGCATGCAAAACTTTAATTTCTAAGTTAAAAAGGCAAAATTTTAAATATTCCACAACAGTTATCTGCCATGAAAGTATGATACCCCTAAACATATTAAAGATGTTTCAAATCAATCCCATGCCTGGATACTGAGATATTAGCATGAAAGTACCTTGCATGCAAAACTTAAACCAAAGTTTCTAAGTTAAAAAGGGGCCATAACTTGTAACATAATCCATCAAAAGTTATCTACCATGAAAGTATGATACCCCTAAACATATTAAAGATGTTTTAAATCAATCCCATGCCTGGATACTGAGATATTAGCATGAAAGTACCTTGCATGCAAAACTTTAACCAAAATTTCTAAGTTAAAAAGGGGCCATAATTTGTAACATATTCCATCAAGAGTTATTACCATGAAAGTATGATACCCCTAAACATATTAAAGATGTTTCAAATCAATCGCATGCCTGGATACTGAGATATAAGCATGAGAGTATCTTGCATGCAAAACTTTAACCAAAATTGCTAAGTTAAAAAGGGGCCATAATTTGCAATATATTCCATCAAGAGTTATCTACTTTGGTTGTCTGATGCCCCTAAACATATTCATAAACTTTCAAGTGAATACCATGAATGGTTACTGAGATACAAACTAGATAGTAGCTTGCACGCAAAACTTTAACCAAATTTTCTATTGCATGCAAAACTTTAACCAAAATTTCTAAGTTAAAAAGGGGCCATAATTCATATTAAATTCAGTCAAGAGTTATCTACCTTGGTTGTCTGATGCCCCTGAACATACTTATAAACTTTCAAGTCAATACCATAAATGGTTAATGAGATATAAGGTTGATAGTAACTTGCACGCAAAACTTTAAACGAAAAGCTGCAACGCCAACGCCGACGCCAGGGCGACTACAATAGCTCTCATATTCTTCGAATAGTCGAACTTAAAAGTGGTTAACTATATATTTTATCTTATTTCTTTTAGGATGGGCAATTACATAATGCCATTTTTTATCAATTAATGTAAGAAACATACATTTTTAAACATTTGCCTGAATAGCATGGTTCTTTAAAATGTATCCCAGATTTAATTTCCAGTAACATATATAGAGTGAAAAGGTCATCTGTAGAGACTATAAAATCCGCCATGAGTATTCATGTAGGATAGGGATATCTCACCCGAGGGTCAGAAATTTTTTCTCGCCGCTTAACAAATTTAAACAACAACATAATAAAAGAAATCATCATTTTAAAGTATATACGCAAGTATGTATGTTCGTTCGACTGGGAATTACCATTTGCTTAAAATAACTTGGTTTAAAATACCACTGTCCTGGACCGTACATAGTAATATTCCCTCCCTAAAAATATTAAGCCCTATTTCACATTCATAGTAGTAAATGATAACAAGAGCTGTCCGAAAGACAGCATGCTCGACTATTCGGGTATTTGATAGTGACGCAATACCATTGTATTAAAGCAGTATTAAAATAATTTATGTGACTCAATTTAGCAGCATGTTCTCTTTAATTCTCAGTAAAACTCAGGTCATAATTCGAAAAAAAAAATCAAAGAAAAGTTCATCTTTTGGACAGCTCTTGTTAAATTAAATATTATTTAAATTAATATATAATAGTTATTGTATTAAATAAAAAAAGTTAATGCAATTTTTTAATTTTCTATAAGTATTTAATAATTATTATTAATTTAATTAATTAAATTTAATTAATTAAATTTATTAAAATTTTAGTTCTGCAGGTTTGGTTCATGTCTGGGATGACTTGTGTGAAGTTTAAATCCAATACACCAAGGGGTTACTGAGTAATGACATTAATTTAGTTGCAAAAAACTTTAACCAAAAATGTTAACGCAAATTTCTAAGTCGAAAAAGGCCCATGATTTAAGTAAAATTCTAGCAAGAGTTGTTCATCTTGGTTCTGCAGGTCCATTTTATGTTTAGGAAGACTTGTATGAAGTTTAAATCCAATACACCAAGTGCTTACTGAGTAATAATATTAACTTAGTTGCAGAAAAACTTTAACCAAAAATGTTAACGCAAATTTCTAAGTCGAAAAGGCCATGATTTAAGTAAAATTCTAGCAAGAGTTGTTCATCTTGGTTCTGCAGGTCCATTTTATGTTTAGGAAGACTTGTATGAAGTTTAAATCCAATACACCAAGTGCTTACTGAGTAATAATATTAACTTAGTTGCAGAAAAACTTTAACCAAAAATGTTAACGCAAATTCTAAGTCGAAAAAGGCCCATAATTTGAGTAAAATTCTAGCAAGTGTTGTTCATCTTAG
>CM037789.1:12957289-12983086 GCA_021229015.1 Solen grandis
ATACTTGGATATAGTTCCGAAGCTAGACGAATTCTTGATGATATAATCAAAAAGCAGTTAGTGAAGTGAAATTATAAGTTAAAGCAGCTCGTTCACAGATAGTCACCGACTTAGACTTTGATTTCAACTAACTGTATGTAATACCATTTACAGACGCATGGTTACCCAATGTAACCATTTTTAATTGTGAAAAAATGCTTGGTTTCCCCATTACAGGCAAAACAGTCACAAACAGTATTGAAACTATATTTAGAATTATGAACCTACATTTTGTATTTTTAAATTACAAATTTTCATTTGTCGCCGCATGACTGATCACATGTACACTTCGCGAATGCACTGATTACATTAGCTGAACTAACGAAATTGCTACCCGGAACTGGTGAAGACTTCTTAATGCGGAACGTGTTATGTGGTACTGCAAACACCTGTTCCAGGGATACCGTATTCTATAGTATTTAACCGAATTCGTGGAAGTTGCGTTAAAGAAAAAAGCGTTTTCCCGTGTACTGTAACCTACACTTGCCGAGTTGATTTGTCAGGAAACAAAGACTTCACTTACATTAATGAGGGATAGAAGAGAATTATTTTTTATTTTAAAATCAGTGAACTAGCTGCTTTAGAATAGTACGCAAAATGTTGTTTTTATTTAAGCAGAAAATCACAAATTGTTTCTTTTACCTTAAAATTATATATTTGTAATATGAATAAATTTCACTTGTCTAGTACAAAGTATATTATCAGCATTTAGAAAAACTCCTGCTAAACGATTTAGATAAATATTCAATGAAAATAACAAAACAGTATTATCTCTGGGTTTCTTTGATGTATGGGTTCAGTAAAGATTGGGAGATTATTTCACAATTTATGTCCGCTTTGAAACAGAGACTTGAAGAAATTTTTATTAAAAAAAAATTATGTTGCTTTAGAATTCCAACTATTTGCTTTGTTAAAGATAAGTTCTAATGGATAAATCAAATGGGCCATTAACAAGTGGAAAGGATTGTCGATGAGGTGAAGTCCAATTGAAAGCTTCTATAACATGACTCTCGGAATAAGGTAAGAATATGTAATTAAAGGCACTGGCGGATTCAAGGGGGGGGGGGCGCACAACCCCCCAAAAAACTTACAAGAATGCACTATTTTACAGCTTTAAATTAAAAAAAAATCGCACGGGAATTCTCCAGGATCCTAGTCCAATCGGAACTACATCCTTATCAATGCTTGCATTGCATTGTCACTGCCTACATTTTCTTTTAATATTTCCCCCCCCCCCCCCCCCCCCCCCCCCCCGCGCTTGTCTAAAAACAGAATCACCACATTTTCTGTTACGAAGTAGGACATTTGTAGCTCCACAGTCATCCACACAAGTCCACATATTGCATTTATATCGGAAAGCATTGGTGAAAAAGTAGTCTTCTGATAACCAGTAAGGTATTGACACTGTTCATGGCCATTTTCCCCCAATAATTCAGCCGGTAGCAAACTTTAATGTGTCATCGTTCTTGGGTAAAGAAAATCTTTAGAAATCTGTAGAAATCAATGTGCATTGTTCTACGTATAGGTTAGTTCATAGTTGCCTTCGACTACACGATATAGTCACGAGGGCGGAGCCCGAGTGACTATGTCGTGTAGTTGAAGGCAACTATGAACTAACCTATTTAAGCACATGATATTTTCCTCCACTAGCGACAAAACGTCACAAACGTATGAGTTATGTGGTTGCATAGTCCACACTTATTGATTTTTTACAAAAGTGTGGACTACGCGTTATAGTCCACGGTGACTATGAACAAATACTGGCATCTGATTGGACGAGAGGAAAATGCCACGTGCTAATGAAACCTATTCGACACAAACGAATAATTATGTCACACGTGTGGCACATGTATAGTCGTGCGAATTTGAAACGTAAAGGGTTGCGACGTCGCCGAATATGTCCCAAATTGGTTATTTTAGTTAAAGTTAAAGAACACGTCACTTACAATATCAACGAATATATTGGATTTATCTAACAAAAGTACTGGACTCATCTTTATGGAATAAGACTTTATACCCCTGTCTTCTGTGTGTGTGTGTGTGTGTGTGTGTGTGTGTCCTGTTCATCCGTCTAAGCAAATTATTGTGGGATAATATGGCTATTCTCATTATGTGACATAAAAGGTTTTGTTGCAGTAGGGGTTGCAGAAGAAACGTATATGTCACAGAACTGTTACACATTATATCCATCAGCTGTGTGTGATGTTTTCGCGCGTATTTGTCACTTTATGTAACATATTCGCACGAATACACCACACATGTGTTATATTCGTTTGTGTGTCAAATATGGTTTAAATGGTGTCGTGCTAAAAATAAGCTCGTAAATTTACTTTAAGTATGGCGAATCAGAAGAAAGAAATGAAGACTTAATGCATTGCATCATACACTGTATCACATATTACAAAAGTTTCAACATTCTGAGAAAGATACACTGGAAAAGATTGGCACTACAGTTATCGCAACTGATTGGGATTGAAGTGCCTTAAAATTGTGTTGATGTATACACAATGATTTTACTATGGAACAGAATTAGGGCACAAAAAAATAATCTTGCCGTCTCACAAGTTAATGCATATATGTGACTTCGTCATACTAACATGTTAAATGTCAGTGTACTTTCAGACTGATTTCAGTTTATACTGGTTTGCATAGGTTTGTTTACGTGCAGGCATCAGATTTACTTTAAGATAATCGAGCTGGGTTTTAACAAGTTGCAGAAGTTAGTTTACTTGCAGGTTGATCTGGTTTTATACTAATTGCAAAGATCAGTTCACTTTCAGTTTACTTGCAGGATGATCTTGGTTTTAATTGATTGCATAAAACCAGATCCTCCTGCCGATTATCTAACCTATGCAACTAGTACAAACCCAGAACAACCGGTAACATATTTTAATCATAGACTGATCATCGTTTAAACTGGTTTCAGAAGTCAACGGTAGCAGGTTGATCTAGGTTTATAATAGTTGCATAAACGTTACCTTACTCGAAGGTTAAGCTGCGATGATGCTGGTACCTTGCACCTTGAGATTGGTTTATACTGACTACATGGACGTCAGGTCACTTACTGGAGTGGGGGAGGGGCACATGGTGCCCCTAAAATCCCCCAACCAAAGATAAATGAAGACACACAACTGAAAATTCACAAGAATGCACCCTTTCATACCTTCAAATTAAAAAAAAGAAAACAAAAAGGGGGGGGGGGGCACGGTGGTCCTGAATCGCTCTGATTAATTTTGCCTTCAATGCTTTTTTTTTTTATAAAACAGTCATACTTAATACAAAATCCATGCAGAAGTACAGAAAATTAATCGTAACTGCACACGAAAACTGTACATGTGGTTCAAATTTTGATGGTCATAGCTATAAAACAAGTAATAGCATTTCAAAAAATGCTAAGAATCGCCGTTTGCAAAGTGAACAGAAAGTTACACTGTGACGTAAAGGGAAATGTCGAGGTACTTGCAGTTGAAGAGAGGTTCATTACTGGGAAATGTTATCAAAGCTTATATTAGAAATATTCTGATTCCCCATTTAGTGAAAAAGGAAGTTAAATTTATAATTACTGTACATGCATGAATCAGGTGTTGATCACTTAAGCCATGGATATGAAGGACATCAGTTTGATGTTTCCCTTTTTGTGAACCTAACTGAACAGAATTTATGCAAAGTTTTCGTGAAAAAAGCACTTAAAGCTATGAAGCTACAACTTGCCGATAAGAAACAAGATATATCTTTAAAAAAGATGCGCGGCCGTGGTTACCAGCTTGATGATTAGTGTCTGAATGGTTTAACATGTAACAGATTTTGTTGTTGGTTTAATAGTTGTGTAATTCCTGTGTCAGTGCAGCTCTTTAAAATACCACGGATCCAAATATTTTTTACAATCTTGGTAGACACTTACAGCCTTAAAACATCTGCACATTACACTTCGTTTCGCGGGCTACAAAACGAAACCGGATGTTACGTTTTTGTTGAATATAGGATCTGTCAGAGCCGAACAATCAATTCCGAAATCTATGTGTTTCCTATTTTTAGCGTTCTACTCTTTCAGTTTACCTTAAAAAGGTGTAGTGTCTTACTATTCGGGACAAATCGTTCGCAGGGGAAGAAAACTTCAACTTTCAGATCTAAAGAACTCGTTTCCGCACCTCCTTTCTTTTCTTTTGACTAATTTTACAATGACCAATGGGAATTTAGCAAAGTATATTATAACCAATGAGAAGCCTTATTTTATTCGCTTCATTACTGTGTGTTTCACAGGAAGTTAACGTGAAAATAAACGGCCAAACGGGCGAAAAAATAAGCTGCGCAAAAAGGGAATGCAAAGAACAAAGGGGCGTACTCCAATCGAATCTGCCCAATTATGCGCCTACTAGTTAATCTAGGACCGTTTAACAACATGCGACCGACTGAGAAGGTAACTGTTTTTTCTATCATGTCAGCGGTGCTGGAGTAAAAGGTTTCTTTCTTGCTCGTTTGTAATATATCGCCGCCCTGGGCCGGCGATAATCAAGTGACCCCTTGTGCGGGACCAATTTAAACCCAAGATACTTTAAAAGCCATGATTTAAAAACTTGGTCCACAAGGCCATGTTACATACCAAATATCTAAAACCATGCGTTTGTGGTTTCTGACAAGATCTTTTAAAGACTCTCCTATATAAGTCTAATATGTAAAATCAAGTGACTCCTGGGGCTGGGCCAATTTTGCCCCCAGGGCCAGGTAATACACCAAATATCTAAACTCCAGACCTTTTAGTTGCTGAAAAGAATATTTTTCTAGTTTTCCTATTCAAGTCTATGTTAAATACCAATTTTGACCTCACGTCAATGATTTGAAGCAATTTGGTAGAGGTCCACTAGACAATGCTACAATTCAAATATTTAAATTTCAGGCCTTGTGTTTTCTGACAATATGATTTTTTCTAGATTTTCCTATATAAACCAAAGTCGTAAAAAATGGTACTGTTATAGCTCCCTTGCTTGGCGCTCAGCATACATGTATGAAGTTTGAAGTTTTTATTTCTCAAAATCCAGAAGGTCAATGACCCAAGTGGACATATACATGCACAGTTAACGCATTTAATACATATATAGACCAAAAAAACAACAAAAAAAAACATGTAGAATTGATGATTATATCATTGAAATGTGCACCATTTTCAATTATATGTAAGTCTTTCTGATATAATTTGTAGACACAAATGTATTTGCGTTATTTACTATTAATTTTGTAAGTCTTTACAATCACTGATCCAAAATCTTTACAAGGCAATCGATGAACAACATTCCAGAAACGATGAACAACATTCCATGTATAATGGTAGTTGCAGGACTGGTTGGCCCGGTGTCATGAAAATGTGACTTGGTGTGGTATCATGCCACGTGTCTATGGCGTGATACCGCAGTGTGGCAGCACTATATCTGTCTCAAGTAAACTTCGTCTCAAGATTACTAAAATATTGTCGGTGGGACGTTCAACCCTACAAACAAATAAACAAACTATATAAACCTATGAAATTATCAAGTGATATCTGGGGCAAAGTTTGACTCCAGGGCCATGATTTGAACAACCTTGGTAGATGTCTATAAGGCCATGTTACACACCAAATATCTAAACTCCAGGCCTTGTGGTTTCTGACATGAATATTTTTTCTAGATTTTCCTGTATAAGCCTATATAAAATAAAGTGACCCCTTGGGTGGTATCAATTTTGACCCAAAGGCCATGATTTGAAGAAATTTAGTAGAGGTTCATAAGACAATGCCACACACCAAATATCTAACCTCTTGACCTTGCGGTTTCGGAGAAGAAGACTTTTAAAGGTTTCATTTGTGAGTTTCAATTCTGAAAGAGTGAGTTTCGAGGTTAAGAGTGTGATCGAATTAAAAAAAGTGAGTTTCGAGTTTAAAGAGTGAGTTTCGAGTTTAAAGAGTGAGTTTCGAGTTAAAAAAGTTAAAAAAGTGAGTTTCGAGTTAAGAAAGTGAGTTTCGAGTTAAAAGAGTGAGTTTCGAGTTAAGAAAGTGAGTTTCGAGTTTAAAGAGTGAGTTTCGAGTTAAAAAAAGTTTCGGGTTAAAAAAGTGAGTTTCGAGTTAAAAAAGTTAAAAAAAGTGAGTTTCGAGTTTAAAGAGTGAGTTTCGAGTTAAAAAAAAAAGTGAGTTTCGAGTTTAAAGAGTGAGTTTCAAGTTAAAAAAGTTAAGAAAGTGAGTTTCGAGTTAAGAAAGTGAGTTTCGAGTCAGAACAGATGACAACTAAGTGTATATACTGTACATTGACCGGTTATGGATAAAAGTGTGTATGTATTTAACAACTTTTGTGCGGTAGGTATGAATAGCAAAATGAACTCCATTTCGCGAAATGGACCAAGACTAGCGAAATGGAGTTTTTATTTTATTATTACGGCATTTTATTTAGTGATTTAGTTATTAATTTGTTAGAGTATATCAATATTTTAAAATCAAGAGACAAAAATATAGATATCAGACATTATATCATTATATTGGCCAACGAAACCGAGTCCATTTGGCAGTATACATGTAATCGATAAAGCTACCAAATGGAGTAAATAATATCATAATTGGGTATGTTTTACTCCTTTTATTCATTTTTGTAATGTAAATGATACTATTGTTCATGAAAAAAACTTTATTTATTGGTGATATTATGCAATATTTAAACGGTAAATGGTATTGATGAGTCTAGCTCACACTGACGAAATGGACCGAGAATAGTGAAATGGATCTTTTGACTTTTACAGTATGATATTTCATAATTTTTTTTTAATTTTTTTTTCGTTATAAATATCAAAACTTAAACGTTAAGATAAAGAATATTTAACATTTGTGATATTTATCGACTTAGAATGATAGTATATCCATGAAATCAAGTCCATTTAGCAGTTCACAGAGATTTATGATATTAATTGAATTAGACGATAGTATATCCATGACATGAAGTCAGCATCGCATTGCACGGTTTAAAAAGGAAAGGATAAAGAAATGGATTTTTTAATAGCAGATTTATTTCTATTAGATTAAAATTGAATCAATATATTAATAAAGAAATTCGACATTTATGATATTATGATATTATTTTTAAAACACAATATCGACTAATAAATACCTTTATAGATTTATAGTGATGATATAGGTTTATAATTATTCTACAAAGATCACACACACACACACACACACACACACACACATCAAAAGGAAAAATATATAAATAAATTTCCCAGTGTATGCATGAATTTTATGACTTACCCACTACGGCAGTAATGTAAAAAGTGTAAATTTAATCAGGGTCCCAACCTGATGTGATTTGCCATAGTGATTGCGCCCCGCGGTGATAATGCCACTGTGTCATTCCCAATAAACAATAGACGGGCACGTGCCGGATGATAAGAATCAGATTAAAGATAATAAATCGAATCTAGGCACGTGTCTGTAACAGACAGACAGACAGACAGACAGACAGAATACTTTATTCACCCAATATTACCAGGTACTGTAATTGTGTGTCTGACAGTCTGTCTATGTGTCTGTGGTATAATTCTATGATGTCTTAAAGTCTTTGATGTTTTATTTTCTTTAAGAAAAGGTTGATTTGATTAGCCATTTACCGTATGTCCATTTATTTCGCCCACGGTCATACGGACACGCGCCGGATGATAAGGAGCGGTTTAAAGATAATAAAGACGAATCTGGGCACGTGTCGGACGTTAATCTGATTTCAACTATTTCTTCCTGTAACTGTATGTCTGTTTGACAGTCTGTCTATCTATCTACGTACAAAGACCTATAAAACAAAGATAGGAAACTCCTGGAACAGACAGGGGGAACTTTTATTTTGTCACTCGGAAGGTCACCGAATTTTGCAAATTTTCTAAAATATATGGAAAATCACAGAGAAAAAATTACTTTCTTATATAACTATCTTTTTACTAGTGCAAGAAAATATTTTCAGTTTCTTTGTTATGCTATCTATCTATCTATCTATCTATCTATCTATCTATCTATCTATCTATCTATCTATCTATCTACGTTATATATATTTGTATGATTATCCATCTGTCTATCTCTACATCTGTACGCCAGTCTGTCTATCTGTCACGCTACATATTCTTCTTTCCTTTTCATATAGAAATATCTTGTACCATCGTCGAATACCCACGGCTGACTTCTTCCGTTTCACTGCATGATATTAGATTATCTTCGACTGGCCGTGGGTATTCGACGATGATGTTGTACTGGAGTGCAAAAACACTGAATACCACACCTCTCTGTCAGAAAAGTGTGACTTCTACGTACCCAGGTGGGTTGGTATACACAATCTATTGGAATCTCCATCATCAAGACCTTTTGTCTGACCACACAGAGGCTCCAGCACTGGGAAAATTACCTGAATGCGTAAGCTGGTTGTCAATATTCTGCCAAAAAAATGCCTAAATTTTTAAGATAAGAAGTCCATTTCGTCATTCTCGGTCGCATACTCCGTGAAAGACGAAATATACGTTGGAACCTAAAACACAAAATATCATGTAACTATACAATTTCTCTTTGTTAACTTTAATATATTGATTAAATTTAACAAAAACAATGAAAAATAATTTGTAAAATGCCGTACCAATGCCGTAAAAGTCCATTCCGCCATTCTCTGTCCATTTCATGTATTCCGTATACTGCGAAATGGACTTAATTTCATGGATATGCTAATTTCTAAGTCAATGAATATCACAAATGTAAAATTTTCTCTATCTTAACGTTAAAGTATTGATATAGTCCTATAATCGTAGTAAAGTCACAGCTATTTAATGTTGTAGTGTAAAAATAAAAACTCCATTTCGCTATTCTCGGTCCATTTCGTCAGTGTGAGCTAGACCCATCAATACCATTTACCGTTTAAATATTGCATAGTATGAACAATAAATAAATTATTTAATGAAAAAGAGTATCATTTACATTACATAAATGAATAAAAGTAGTGAAATATACCTATTCATAAGATTATGAACTCCATTCCGTAGCTTTATACTGCGAAATGGACTCAGTTTCGTTGTTGTTGTTGTATTGGGGTTTACCGTCACTGCGATAGTATTTCAATCATATAGCGACGTCCAGCTAATTACAGGTGGAGGAAGACCCCGAGTACACAGAGGTACCCGGGTAGAACCACCGACCTACCGCAAGCGAGCTGGAAGGCTTCCTCACATTAAAAAATCCGAAGTCCCTACCGGGATTCGAACCCACAGCGGTGAGGGGCTGAGAGATTTGTAGTGCACGACTGTAACCGCTCGGGTAACCAATTATAAATTAAATCACTAAATATTTTGCAATAAAATGCCGTAGTAGTAAAATAAAAACTCCATTTCGCTATTCTCGGTCCATTTCGCGAAATGGAGTCCATTTCGTTATTCATACCTACCCACATTTGTGTGTTATTATTGATTTCACGGTAAAGTTTATTTGAAAAAAAAATCGGGAAATAGTTGCTCATATCCGCAGCGAGTTAAATATATTACTCTGACATGACGGATCGATTAGAAAAATTATTATCCCGGGTAACTGTAAAAAAAACACGGAACATGCACTCAGAAATTCCTATAAATGGTTCAAATGCGGAAATTCCGAAATAAACCGTTTTAAAATGGTTCCGTTTTTTCTCCACTTTTTTCATAATTTATTGGTTTGGTATAAGAAATAAGCACTTGTCACCACAAAAATAAGCCTGTCACTTACGACTTTTCGGTATCGTCCTTCTTGACTACTCTTCTTTTGTTTTGTTATTTCCCTTAAAATGCATTCACCTTCTATTCGAAGTTTACACACCGGCGAAACACGAATGTATTGTTGGTTTTGTTTATCGACAGGGAAGTAGCGTTAAAGTAAGTATCATTCACGAAATGGACATTTTATTGTGCCAGAGTTCCATTGTAGTATTTTGTTTGTTAACTCTATCTGTATGCCAACATCACTAACATTGTGACAGTCACACTCCACTGACACGCAAATAAAGATCACAAAAAAGCATGGGTAACAACGATCCAGTTTTTAACTATTAATAACTTACATGCGAAGATCAAGTTCCAGCAATTTGATACGGGGGTTGGGGGGGGGGGGGGTCCGACAGAGATATGTTGTTTGTTGGCCAACTATGAAAAGTTACCATGATGCCAAGCCAAGTATGAGGTATGAGGTTCACCCTTCACCCTACTTTTTTTTAGGGGTGGGGGGGGGGGGGTGCAAACTCTTGAAAATCACAGGACATAGTGGGGGGGGGGGGGGGGAATTGACTTGACTATTTGAGTTTACCGTCGCTTCGACAGTATTTCAGTGGAGGAGTGTACATTTACAACAGCGACGTTCAGCTAATTACAAGTAGAGGAAGACCCAAAATGCACGGATACATCCGGGTAGAACCACCGACCTACCGCAAGCCAGCTGAAAGGCTTCCTCACATGAAAATCCGAATGACCCTGCCAGGATTCGAACCCACGCGGTGAGGGGCTGAGTGAGTATTAAAGTCAGCGACTTTACCCTCTCGGCCACGGAGGCCATGGGTGGGGGGTCCACCCTCTTTTATGTATATTTTATGCATAATATTCAAATCTCGGGGGGGGGGGGGGGGTTCTGGACACCCGGTTCCCCCTCTGGATCTGTGCATGACTCAGCTCACTATATTTCTGATCACATATTTTCCGCAAAATATTTATAGTGTATCAGGTGGTGAAAAAATTGTGGTCCGCCAGTGATTCGAATCCAATGCTCAAGCACCTTACCACTGAGCTATCAAGCCACACAATCCAAAGCCTCCCGATACCCCGCCAAGTACCAGTACCCGGCTACATATACCACCTTCAAATTTATAATTTGTCACTTCTTAGAGACAGAAGCATTGTGAAATGTTCTCGAGATTCCGAAGCAGTTATCTAACTTGATTATTTCAGTTGTAAATGTACACTCCTCCATGTTCTTTACTGTGTATACAATGAATGAAATAAAGATCTTTCTTTTTTTGCTGAATTTCACTGCATTCTGTTAAATGCACAGGGTGGTCCCTGTGTTTAAATGTGTATGCATGCTCATTCAAATTATATGATTAATTGGTATAAAACATTTGATAAAGATTTGTGCTAGCTACAACGAGTTGCCTAAGTTGAGTGTTTTAAAAGAATAAAGTTGATCAATATGACAGTTACTTCTCAGATGATGTTATTTTTAACTGTTTATTTTTATAGTCACTCAACAATAAGAATGATGTAATTATATTTACAGAAAGAAAAAATAAAATCACTTAATCATTTTCTGCTAAAAAAATAACCACAACAGGTTGCAAATTACGCATGCATAGAAAATTTGAATAACAAGTGTTATACTGAATGTATAATTTAGTGACAGTAAAAAAAAATAGTTTATGCATATATATATATATATATAGGCCTTTATTTTAAACGCATGAGACCAGGTGTTATTTTCGTAGCCGCTACCTTATTTACGAGAAAATAGTTTACTTTCGTTATCTATACCGGCTTATTTTGGTACTGATTTTATCCATACTCGTCAGAGAGTCGGTAAAAAAGTTGTGTCAACAATTAAAAGAATTAATTTATGAATGAAATTGTATTTTCAATGGGTTTAAACAATATTTTCATTAATACTTACTCTGTGAAAGACCTCTGCTTCCCGAAACGTTTAGCGACAATATCTTCATAACAAGGGAGATAACAACGTATTACGAATACATTTATATCTTCAACTGTACTCGAAACTCACTTTTTCTTGACTCGAAACTCACTTATTCTAACTCGAAATATATTTATATTTCAACTGTACTCGAAACTCACTTTTTCTTGACTCGAAACTCACTTTTCAAACTCGAAACTCACCTTCGCAGACTTGAAAATTTCTTTCCAGACTCGAAACTCACTTTTCGCAACTAGAAACTCACCTTTTCTAACTCGAAACTCACTACTCACTAAAATCATATCTCAGCAAAAATAGCTAAAATCGTTCCAGTCCGCCTACCAAATGGCCACCAGAGCTAAAAATTAATAAAATTTAAATACAATATATTATATGTAATCTTTCCTTACTTAAGCATTACCTCTCTAGCAGTTGAATTCAGGTGAGTGACATATTGTCGGGATTTTATGATTCGACTATACCACTTTTTTATTTTGTCCAAACTATCTTCCTAGCGTCATTCCCCTTACATTTCTCTGGGGATTTAGATTTAAATTTTCACGGGATTATCGTCATCAGGTGCATTGGCACTTATTGCCAGGATTTCGGATTCGGACATTTGGCAGAGTAATGTCCCTATGTTTATTTTATAAAATTTATCTCCTGAGTGCAACTCCTCCACCATTTCTGAACGGATTTTGACCTTACTCTCGTACTTTCAAAGTTATATTGCCACTTAGTGCCCCAGAGCTTATTGTTGGGATTTTGTGATTCAATTATTTTGACTGAGTAATGTTCTTTTTTAAAATTTTGTCAGAATTGTCTTCCGACCGCAACTCCTACATTTCTCAAGGAATTTTGACTAAACCTTCACAGTATTATTGTTATCAAGTGCCCCGGAGTATTTTTTCGGGATTTTGGGTTTCGATTAGCTTTTGCCAGACTTTTGGCACTTCGTTTATTTTGCACATTTACAAGTAATAAACTGCGGTAAGATTGAGATATAAGGAATGTAATCTGGCATATAGTTAGCTTATAAGGAGAGAAAGCGTTGGGTTGCTCTTAAAGTTATTTGAGTCAAGGGCACAGTTACTGAAATAGTTAAATAAAAATAGGTAAAATTAGTGAAATGTGAACTGTCGAACTGTGTAGTACTGTGTTGTTGGGTTACAGCTAATTACCTATAAATAAACTTATTTGCCACTTTGGCTTACGGTAGTGGAGTTAGTGCAATCGGGGAGAGCGCACGCCTTAAGGATTTTTCCCTGCAAGGGGTTGTGAGTTCTATCCGCAAAGACCAGTTTGTTTTTTTTTCTTCTTCTTTAAATGCTTTATTGGAATTTGTTAGGTTATATATGTATAATAGGCCTGTATTAAATACTAGTTTTTATACATTTATTATTTTGCCTTTGTTAATTTGTATTTGCTTTCTTTTCATATAAATTATATACCACAGGACCCTGATATTCAGTAAAAAATAATCGAAATCTCTATATGTAAATATAATACAGAGAGATCGAATTTATTGTTTTATTTCTTTTTCGACTAAGGGTCCTGTGCATAGACAGGCTAGATTTTAAGGTCAAAACAGTGGGTTTTTATGCATGAAGCCTGGTTATCTCATGGTATAGGAAATTTGTGAATTATTTTAAAGTTTAGTTTTGTTGATAGAAAATGTATTTTTTGCAACATATAAGAGGATGAGTGTCATTTTGTTTTAGAATGGCCAATTTATTCAGATTTAAGAAAAATATATAGATATAAGTACTACTGGATGATACCAAATGTTTTTAAGTTGATGTCTCTTTTTAATAGAGAAGATGCAGTTGTGATACAAAAACTTGGGTTTATTTATACATTATGCTTTTGATAAAGCAATGGCAGAATCACTTATTTCTTTCATATAAAATTAAAGAAATACTCCAATAATGCGCCTCCTCAACATTTGCTTTTGATAAGGATTTTTCGAAAGTTTAAAGGAATACGCTCGGCTGATAACAACTAGGTTTTAATTGAAAAATATTGATGTAAATAAACCAATTTAATTACTCATTTCATTGAATCAATCGTAATAAGAAAGAAATTGCAAGTTAAAGACGTCTATTTACACCAATTTGCTCCGAGACATGGGCGCAGACATTGTTTACGTCTCGTGGTCTCGCGAGACTTTTTTTTTTTTTTTACAACAATCGTGACGTCACAGACACACTTCCGGTTGCGTACATACATTGAAATATAGAAGGGAATTACGTGTGTTGTGGAGAAATTTTAACCCCAATAAGAAACAGGAAGGCAAAAAGTATGAATATGATGAAAATATATTATTAAAAGATTAAACTATGATCATTTTATTGTTTTCTTACTCGTGAGTGAGAGAGTCTGGAGCCCTCGTCCTATGACCTTTGTATGCCAGAATGGTAATGAATGCAACTTCTAAAACAGAATCATTCAGAACTAAGGTGTGAAAGTCCGTATGGTCCGTAATGCACGTAAGTTCATCAACATACATTTTCCATATTGGATGGCATCATAACACAGTTATCACACAGACAAAAGTCCTCAGAACATAAATATTCCTCCTCCCGTACGTCATTGTCTTGAAGCAGTTGCAGCTCTTCCTCAGTATATTCGGGCTCAAAGTCGTAAGGAACTATACACTCCATTTTAAGAAATATCTCAAAAACTTTATTAAACTTCCTGCTATAGTGATCGAACCATAACTAAAGTCAATACCCCTTGTCACGAAATCATTTATGCACATTCTCACAAACATCGCTATTTTAATTGCGCAAATCATTACAGCAATTATCAGCAATTTTTAAACACTTTTTTAATCAAACATATAAATATATAAAAGGGGCGGTATCATGTAAGTAGAAATCTAATTGCAATGACGGTAACTGTGAAATAATGTAAATTATGCTAACTACTTTCTGTATATCACACTAACATGAGCTCATTGCGATACGATACTTTTACTTATATATATTTATTTAAACAGACTTTTTCCGTAAAATATAATATAGATTATTATAATATAAAACGTGGATTCAACACTTTTCTTTCATATTTATATAATGCATTTAGTATGTTTGTGGTGATGATTATACTCTACATGTCCGTTTCAGTAAAACGTGCACATCAATTGTCTGTTGACATGGTGACTCGGTCGCACGCTTTGTTTTATGGCCGTGTTTTATGGCCCTGAGGTGCGATTTTATATGACGCTTATTCTGTTACAAAGGCTTGCCAGTGATTTCTTATCCAATCAGTTTAACACCACACAACTTTTCAATAACCGCAGTTGCAAGCATTTCACGGTAAAAATGACAAAGATGTATTCTAGAAATAAAAAATATCGCGGATCAAATTGGTTTAAATAGACGTCTTTAACTTACAATTTCTTTCTTATTACGATTAATTCAATGAAATGAGAAATTTAATTGGTTTATTTACATCAATATCTTTCAATTGAAACCTAGTTGTAATCAGCCGAGCGTATTCCTTTAATGCTTTTATCACAACCCCTACTAATCGCACACATCGATCGGGATATGGTTCAATGAGTATTTGTGACGTCACAGAAAGGTAAACATGAACAAAGATGGCGGCGGCCATAGCCGATCGAAATCACAAACTTTAAACAGCTATATCTTCACAAATATAGCGTGTATAAAAATGAAAGTCATGTCAAAGTGATCTACACTAAAAGGTTTGTTGATGGTTAAATCTTCATTTCAGCTGAGCGTATTCCTTTAATGTATATGGCATTGTCTGTGGAGTAACTGAATATGTAGCTGTATTACATTTTTCACAATCTTTTCATATATCAGCTTAATTCAGTCCAGTTTGCATATAAATGATTGGTTTTAGCTACATTTATTTTCTTTAGTATTGGTGTGTAGTATTCTCTCTCTCTCTCTCTCAAAAAAAAAAATAAATACTTCTAATCCTTTTCCGATATTTATAGTATTATTATGAAAAACTACTGTCATTTGACTTAAAAGTCTTGACCTGACTGCCGTGTTACATGTTGTATTCTCATGGTCTTTACAGTCCAATGGAATTTAAAATAACTTGAAACATTGAAACCTTGTAAATAACAACAACTTTTGTTATGCCGCAGTGGTGTTCTGAGTAATCTTGTCAGTCGGAGCATCTCGGTGATATAACTAAGCCTTTATCCGCCCCGCATTCTGTCGTTATTACGATGCGCTTATCTATTTACTTGCAAATGAATTCCATATTCTGTCAATCAAAAATGACTTAATGATTCTTTGAAAAGTTCTGAAATATAACATTACACTTATACAAATGTCCTTATACCTGAAATACAGAAGATATCTTAAAGTGTTGTACACCTGCATGTAGCTGCTCTTAGGTAATAAAATACTTATTCTAAACAACAAAGTTCTTCTAGATCTATTATCTAGAATTTTACAAAAATATATTTTACTTTTAAATTATGTTGTTTTCTTTGTTTAATTATTTGCTTCATTTACTGATTTACTAATGAAGGGGAAGAACCCAAGCAAAGTCAAGACATGCAAATAAACAAAAAATGATAAATGCTTCGATCGTTTCGATTCGCCTTTTACATGTTAGATGTAATACACACATATAGTCCAAAATCACGTTCTTGGTCAATGACCATCTGAGAACATAAATAATTGCAACAAACAGAACAAGGGAAAAAACCAAGCCTATCTGCCCATAAAATGTTTTAATTTTAGATGCACATAACAAAAAATTGGTATGCCGCTCTAAATATAACAAGAAAAGATTGAAACAAAATCTTTTAATGGACGGCTTAAAATAAGCACACTGTTCGCCTCTCTTTCACTTTTCTACTGTTGACCTTATAATCTTACCTGTCTAAGCACATGACCTTCATATTAAAAAAATACTTCTCTTTATATTAGGCTTAATTATATAGAGAGAGGAAGTTATTATTTTATTAATTTCTCTACACGAGTCCCGGGTCTCACTTTGCTTAAAAAATTATAACTCCAAATTCAGTAGCATTTTCCATATATTTTATGCATCTAGTGATGCATTGAAATTCAAACTTTGAATCCTGACAGCGAAAATATTATATCTAAGATGAAGAATGCATGGGTTAAAAAATATCACTAGCGGTCGATTAAAAAAACCCCAAAAAAACAACAAAAAAAAAACTAAAAATAAAATCAAACAAGAGGGCCATGATGGCCCTGATCGCTCACCTGAGTATTGTTTTACCCAAGGAACATCAGTCTGTATTGAAACATTTTGAAATCTGGCCATGTTGGCCAGTAGTTTTGAAGGAAATGATCCCTGCAAAGTTTAATCAAATTCTGCCTAGCAGTTTCAGAGGAGATTCAATATGAACAATTAAGGCAAATAAGTCCTGTACCTTGCAGCCATACTTTTTTATGGATCGGAATAATTTTAGCAACTTTTGTGAAGCTTCACCCAAGGATCATCCCTGCCAAATTTAATTAAATTCTGTTTAGCGGTTTCAGAGGAGATGTCATTTAAGATTTCACTACTTACATATAAGACAAACTAGCCCCACCCCTGGCAGCCATTTTTTTTTTCAACGAATCGGAATAATGTTGCAGCTTTTGTGAAGCTTCACCCAGGAATCATCCCTGCCAAATATAATGAAATTCTGTCTAGCAGTTTCAGAGAAGATGTCGCTTTAAGATTTCACTATAAACATATAAGGCAAATTAGCCCCGTCCATGGTGGCCATGTTTTTCTATGGATCGGAATAATTTTCGCAACTTTTGTGAAGCTTCACCCAATGATCATCTCTGCCAAATTTAATTAAATTCTGTCCTGTGGTTTCAGGAGATGTGGTTTAAAGATTTCGCTATATACATATAAAGCGAAATAACCAAGCTCCTAGAGGCCATGTTTTTTTTACGGACTGGAATCATTTTAGCAACTTTTGTGAAGCTATTCCCAAGGATCATCCCTGCCAAATTTAACCAAATTCTGTCCAGCGGTTTCAGAGGAGATGTCGTTTAAAGATTTCACTTTACAGTAAAACCTCACTCTGCGACCAACTCATAATCAGGACATTTTGCCGGACCCGAATTTTTCTCTATATATTTCAATGGTCGCTCACCTTATTAAAGCGGGCAACTCAAAATTGCGTAAAAAGACCACTAAAATCGGACCAAATCGTAAAATTAGTCTTCTTTTGACCTCAATAATGCGAACGATGGTCCTGTGAAAAAGTTAATTCAGGTTGTCATTTTACTGGTTTTGAGATGATTTTTAAATTTTGCATATTTTTTTTATTTCTGTTGCCATGGTAACCAGAGTTCTACATTGATCAAGTTTATTTTAGTAACTTTTATGAAGGTTAATTAGCAAAAGCAAAATATTGGATGCATAAAATTAGTTCTAAAAACAAACTATAAAGATTTAACAATAAGAATAAAAAAAGAAAAAAAATGGTCCCAGTTGGTATTGAACCCATGACTTCATGATGGAAAAAAGTAATAATCGATGCTCTTACCGATTGAGCTAATTCACAAATAAGGCTATTTATAGGTATTTACTGTATCAGAACAACAGCACTACACATACAATTTTATAACCAACTTTATATTAAGGTTACATATTAACAAGAAAAGCATTACGCATTACTTATCCCACCCATCATATAATAATTAAACTGCTATGTATAATTACAAGCTCAATACAGAAGACATGAAATGTGCAATATCCAGACCGACGAGCGAAGCGATAAGTAGGTCTTGGCCTATATGTATAAAAACATCATTAAAATACAAACATATACTGACTAATAACTTATTAAATGTGATCAATTACACTGGAAACTATTTAAAACAAAAAATTTTTAAACCCCCAAAAATCACTAGAAAATATCGGTTAAAATTATTAGAATCGACAGCTAAACCAATTTGCACATGCGCTAACGGAAGTGAAAACCCATTTTGATGGAACATACTTATACATTTACATTACTTAATATCAGTAATGTATATACAGTTCTGAATACCGTCCAGAAAACTGTAAAGCCTAACAAATTGACTTAACCTGGTTAGTAAAGATGGTACTTTTATCAGGATGAAGTTCATTCCCATTTGCTAGCTGCTTCAAAGTTAGCTTGATAACATTTCTCGATACTGTCATCAAGGTGCTCTCCTGCTTGTAGTATGTCATAATATTTATGTAGACCAATAAAAAATGTGTCGGACCCATTACTGTGCCGTGGGGACTTTTCTCGGTAAAATCACGAAGCTACATAAGGTATTCACATCTCTGGTAAAATCTACCAAATCATTTATTCAATTGGCTCGAATGTATACTGAACAGGATAGACTACAGGAATTCAGTTATCGCTTCATAGCAAAAATTCTAGATGATACGTTGCAACATTAAATTGACATTTTATAACACCTGCTAACATTAAAAATTCCGGACATGCTTTAAGCACAATGTCAGATGTTATTGCATTTTTTTTTTGGCTTTTTTTTTTGAAGTCGAGCATGAGATAAATTTCTGAGACCACGGAACTCTGTGGAAATAAGAACTTTTTTAAAAAATGTGTAGTGTGGTATCTACGAAAAGTGGGGGGAGGAGGGTTAGCAGTGTAAAACGTAAAAATAACTACTTTTTTTAGACCTGTGAAAATAACTACTATTTATAGAATTGTTTGGTATATACGTGTAGAGTGGGATATTAGCCATGTAAACTGATACGAGTTGAATGTAGTGCATGAAGTTCGAGTGAAGAAAAAAATAAAAATACGTGCACATCTGTCAAATTAGTTTAGTTTGTTTGCTTGTTTGAGTTAAGCAGTATTTAGTCATTTAGAAGTCATTCTAAATTTATGGCCAATCAGAAGCTATGCAAAATAAAATTTATCAGCGATTTATTTCAATAAAACTTTTCTATTTTACCATGTACAAAATTCTTTCTGACAATATCAAGTGTTTCACAAGTTAAGTATTATTTCTAAGACAGAGATAATCTACTCGTAAAAGACATTTCTCCAGATAACAGAAGCCTATTCCCGTTACGCTTTTTTGTAGAAATGTCTTCATAGCCTCATCCTATACATTGGTGTTGTATGTACAGATCAATACCAATACCACTTTAACAACTTTGTAATGTTGCGGCCAGGTTAGTAAAAAAATGAATATTTATCTTACCGGAATTGTATATTTTGTGCAAAAATATTGAAATTAATGTAGGAAGTGATGATTATTAAAATCTGTAAGAAACGCCATCTGCAGTATTCTACATGTAAGTCTCCAAATGGTTGATATAATGTTGATAGAACGTTAAAACCAAGTCAACAAATAGCATTTTGCATTTGACAGTTATCATTAATGCCTGTGAGATTAAGATATTATCCAGTGTAGCTCTCCACTGTGAAGATATGAAATTGTTTATATCAAGTGCTTGTGACAGAACGATATAATAACCATCCCTTCTGAAATGATCCTGTGCTTCAACCTTGACAGGTTACTCCGGTTTGACCGTTTCATAATATTTCGCGTGCCAACAAAATGATTGACCGATGACGTCACCAGACGAAGTCTTTTCTGTGTGTGTGTGTGTGTGTGTGTGTGTGTGTGTGTTTGCAATTATTGTTTATATTAAAAGAAAAAAAAAACTAAATATATTCATCGTCATGCATTAAAACATTTACATTCTGTTTTCACTGATAAATTCTCGCCTTCAGCTCGAATATTCCCCCACGATCTGTAACTCACGATACCCAACTGAATATAGAATGTAGCGAACGATGAGTTATACCAAATCCTCATATTTACGGAAAATTGATACGGATGTGGTGCGGATACGCGACCTAATTCGACTAGCGCATTACGTGACTATAACGTACCTAGTTTGTGTGCATCCTTGGCTGTGTAGTACACACAGTAATCCAGAGCGAGGCCAGTGATGATGACGGTCTTAATGCTGTTATTTCTCAAAACGCTTTCAAGCTCCGTGTGTGAAAATCTCCCGTTGTCATAGAAACCCGAGTATGAGTCTACCTACAAGCAGCACATGTTAAAACACCAATTATCAATGCGGACACTAAAACTAAAAATATGAAATAGAGGTTTAAACAGGAATAGATACAAAAATATAAGTGCAGGTAATCAACCCACCATTAAATTGTGATCATGACCTTTCAAGCGATCATGGACATGTTATACTAAATACAAGCTTTTAAAGACATTGAGCAAAAGAACCTATAAATCCAAGTCAATGAATGCTTACATCTGCACTGAATTTCTTTTTATACATTTGAAGTAGTGTTAATTTAATTTAATGATTGGTGGATTGCCTTCAGCCACTTATTCAGTAACAATCGCGTTGGTAAATAGTGAGTCCAACTTTCAATAAATTCAAATTAAAACTAGTATGAACAAATTGTATGATAGGTGAAGAAATGTATACATGTATACGCTATATCATTATACCGCCTCATACGATGTGTATAGGGGCTATATCAGCGTCGGATACCCACGGCTGCCTATTACATCTGTCAGGGCTAGCACTTTATCGTTATAAGGATATTCATAAGAGGTACATCGACCAATCAGAATCCTGCTTGCACATATGAGTACTCTTCAATTTGGAGATATAAAGTCAGTAAGTTTGTAAGGGTTTGTTTAAGTGCCGTTAGTACGAGAGTTTCCATTGGTCAAAAGGCCACCACTACCTAGTATGGCTGGAAATAGTGTCGTGACTTTCAAAAATTCGATTACAAGCAAATACTAATAATCCCATGGCCGATGAGTGGAGTGACGGAATGAGCGCTCGTGGGTTTCCGACGCTGGGGCTATATTGGAGTCACGTCCGTCGGTCGGTCCACGATATTTGTCCGCACTATTTCTCTGCTATCTTTGGCTTCACAGCATTAATTATAAGTACTTAACAAAGTTGCACATATCGTTGACACGTCTTCATCAGCTGGTTTTTAAATGAGGTATCGCCCTTTGTTATATAATAAAATAAAATTGTTTAGTTGTGTATATCATTGGCAAATCACGACTGACTTGATTTTACACGAGCTATGGTCCTTTCCTATATTACTTGAATATATCATGTCAGCACTACTGCTCGGCTACCATTGGTCTGATTTTGATTTCACTTCACAAAACTAATGAGTACCAAGTTTAGTTGTACATATCGTCGGCTCTTTTTGCTGATATCAACAATGTTTAAGAAGTTATTACAGAAGACCATGGGGTTATTATTTTTGCAAAACATTTCAATTCAGGTGAGAAGAGTTTTAAAAGTAAATGTATATGCTGCTTATTGCCTTTCAAACTAGATCGATGGTCTCATATGCAGCCCCCTAGTAAGCAAAGTTTGCCTGCATGGGTGTAACAACCATTCGATAATATTGAAGTCATTTAGGAACTTTTGTCTACATAAGACACTGTCATAAACATTAAGTATATCCTTTTCTGCCCCTCACGGGCTATAAAATTTCGTTTAGTAATTCCATTTGTTAATGAGGCGAATTTAGTTCAAGCTTCCGTCATTTTGTACATACCCCGCAAAATAACATTGTCCGTTCTTTAAACAACAGCTATCTCTTTTGTTTCACGTTAAAACGTGAAAAAAAAAAGGATCTCAATAACTGCAAGTTTTATTTTTTTTTCATTTAAATTAAATTTTTAGCAATTAGTAAATTTGAGATGATTATTTTCATTCATACCGTTTTATTCTTTTCTTTTCGTAGTGGACTAACCAAGTTAACCGTGTGTTAGTTAATGGCATCGACTAGTCCGCTAGGTGGCACACTTGAATGAAATTATAGTATAAATACCGAGATCGCGCCAAATTAAATCAGTCGTTGGCAGGTATAAAGGAGATGAGTTAGCAGAACGTGGCTCAGAATCAGGAAACTAAATAAAGACCTTAACAAGAGAGAAATTACTCATTATTTAAAGATATGTCACATAGCAAGTTTCAAAAAATCTTGGACAGAAGCATAGCACAAATGAAAATGTTTGTCCCGGAGTTCAAAAACAAATGCTTGCTTTATAGTAGCAATAGAAGGGAAGATATTGCCATATATCGGTAAGATTAGGAGAGTCTTGCATCAGAACCCAAAACTTCAAAGAAGGAATTAAATGGAGTTACTGCAACGAAATTGAAACGTTTGGCCATATTTTCGTTGTATGTTGGGTTTAACGTCCCACCGACAGTATTTCAGTCATTTGGAGACGATGTCCACTTGAGACAGATATAGTTCTGCCACACTGCAGTATCACGCCGTAGACATGTGGCATGATACCACAACCAGTCACATTATCCTGACACCGGGCCAACCAGTCCTGGAACTACCCTTATATGCTGAGCGCCAAACAAGGGAGCTATACAAGAACTATTTGTATGTTGCGGTCGGGGATCTAACTTATGACCGCCGGCGATATTTTTTCTTTGACACCACCAACAAATGTTACAAGTTAAAGAGTCATAGGGCTGAACTGCAGGATAACCTGTATAAAGCAGATGTCCGCAGATTACCATTAAATCCCTGTTATACCATAGTGGCCTAAATTGCAATGAAATCATAGGGAATGTAATATGGTTCTTAAGAAACATAAGTTTCTTAAATAAAATATAGCTAAAACAGTACAGTTAAAGTAGGATTGGGTTAGCTTCGGCTGCCTGACCGTTGGAGCTTGTATAGGTATTGTCACATAAACAGACATACAACATAAGATAGTGTGGTCTTGCTTGACCGACTGACTGAGGCGGCGGTTTCAAGCGGGGCCACAATATAACTGTAGCTGATTATCTTGGCGTGGTTAGCTCAGGGGACCAAAATCCTGGCCTAAGGGCAGGTTGGCCCAGCAAGATCGGAGCACAGACATCATGTAAGAAGGCTGGCCCGGTAGTGAGGCCATACTCTGTCTTTTGGTAGACAAGGCAGCAACTGTCGGTATGATGGAGTGCAGCTGAATACCATGTTAGGTGGGCACCTCGTACACTGAGAATTCAGTTATTTCACGTAATATTACACAGGCAAAAACCGAAAATAAATTCCACCGAAACGCGGAAACATATCTACCTATTTCCCATAACAGATTTGCTATCTTAATTTAAATACCAAAAGGTTGATACCAAATTTCTTAATTAGAGCTATACATTTAAGCCCTTCGGCAGCTTTTTACAAGGATTTTCTATCCTTGCTAGCTATCTAAATTCCAAAATGAGGAATTCTCCTTTTTTCTTTTTCGGCTGTCTTTTTTATTTCTTTTCTCTTCGCCTCAGTTCGGATAGAAGAGGGACACATTGTCCTGGATAGCGCCTTTTCTTCTCTCTTCTTTCTTCAAACCTACCTTCTGTCAATAATATAATCCTTCCCGAAATTGACAGACCTATCGTTCTGTTGGAGGACACCACTGGTCCAAACAACAAAAATATACCAAGTACCCCGCCCATTATTGTAGCATCCAAGGGGGACAAGCAGTGTGCACCCGGATATCAAAGAAGTTCTTTTCGTCCCTTTTTCAAGAAATTTTCCTTGCTAGCTATTTAGCTATTAAAATTCAAAATTGAAGTATTTTCAACCTCCTCAAGACACTTACATCTCTGGCTTTTATTTCGGCAGATAGGGATTTCGTCAATTACATTTATCTTATTCAAAAAGCATTATACCTCCCTCGAAATTCAAAATTAAGGCCATAAATAATACCTTGCCTTAACTGGCTATAATGGCTGTGGGTCTTTAATTAATTAACTAAAAAAAGTATTAAATCAGTCTGCAACTGCTCGCTGACCAGGTAACACCGTTGCCATAATCATGCCATATGTACACACTGTATTGAGTTTATTACAGTTCGTCAAGCACACCGCGTTGCTCGAGACGTAGGAGTAAGGGCTAGTGTTAGGGTGTTAAGGAGCTGCAGGAACCACATGTTTACATTCATTACTGACCATGTCAATAAACGCCACAGTAATACCCGTCCCTGAACACTTCAATTTCAAAGTAACTTTCCTTACTGAACACAACTTACGTCACAGTTATACCCGTTACTGACCATGCCAAACCATGTCAAAGTTAGAGTCCCTTTTGAACACGTACACATATGTCACAGTTATACCCCGCCATGACCATATCAACGTACGTTACAGTTATACCCCGCCATGACCATATCAACGTACGTTACAGTTAAACCCCGCCATGACCATATCAACGTACGCTACAGTTATACCCCGCCATGACCATATCAACGTAGGATACAGTTATACCCCGCCATGACCATATCAACGTACGTTACAGTTATACCCCGCCATGACCATATCAACGTACGATACAGTTATACCCCGCCATGACCATATCAACGTACGCTACAGTTATACCCCGCCATGACCATATCAACGTACGCTACAGTTATATCCCTCATCTGAAATAAACATAGCGAGCGACAGGAAACGGGGACATACTAAATTGCGGTACCCCTGAAAAAGCGACGGACTCTGCGATCTCCATCGAGATCACTGTTAACGGCACATGTAATGAGAGAAAGTGTTTTTTTTAATGAAGATTATTTATAAATATATTTTTATGAATACGTGCAATAATAATAATCACAATAAAAACAAATGATAACAGTACTTTACTGATATTTAGTACTCTGCTACTTGTGTTAATTAACACAACATAGGTCCATGTTGTTTTATATATGATCGCGGCTTGTGAACCAACACATAGAAGTATAGCACGTGATAAAGAACTTCTGGTTAACTGTCAAATAGCCGAAAAAAATGTAACGATGCATGAACAACTGCATGCAACCTGCACCTTATATATAGAGAGAAAGAGATACCCGTATTGCTGCTTCTTTAAACAATTAATTAAGTAAAAAAACAAAACAAAGAAGACCGGAAGGCCATCTTGTTCGAAGGGAAGTAATTAGTGAAGAGGTCGCCGATTCTGTCGCAGCTTATACATGATGATAGCAGAAAATCTAATATGCAAACAACTTCTAAATTGGTCCCATGCTTTCAACCATAAGCACAAATTATTTGTTCCTATAAAAGAACTGTTGCTATATTTTACTCGCTGTTTTAACTAT
>CM037789.1:12983186-13022112 GCA_021229015.1 Solen grandis
AACTCTGTTATGCCGTCATATTCTCTTGATCCCATTGGCTGACAGCTTCAGACAGGGTTGAATGTAAATATATTTTCTTTGATTTATGCAAAGTTCGTTTCCGTTGTACTTACAATTTCACTGTGTTGTCACATCTCCTCTGAATATCAGCTCAATGCAAAGTTCGTTTCCGTTTATGTATTACCGACAGGAAAATATATTTCAATGCAATAAGCTAAAACTGGAGGCGCCACTAGAAATGTCAGTCTCTTTAAATTTTGCGGGTTGGGTGTCTCTCATTAACTCAGCCACGGTAAATAGGTCATTATTATTTTTCAGACATATCAGAGAGCGACATTCGTCAACTTTAATTGAAACTGTCCCCACGTTCGCTCATTACAACAGTTTTAAACAGATGGAATCATAACACGTTTATGTTACAAATAGTGTGGTATTTTTATTAATTAAAAATTAGAAAATCGTTTCTTGAAAAATTACAAACGAGTCGGTTTCAGTCTGCCTACTTCAAAAAGATTTCATTTAAAACAAGAAATATTTTTAAAAAAGGATACTCGGCCGAAGTAACAGCTTGATGAACAGTATCTGAATGGTTTAGTATGTAATAGCTTTTGTTGTTGGTTTAATAGTTGTGTAATTCCTGTGTCAGTGCAGCTCTTTGAAATACCATGCTCCAAATAATTTGTACAATCTTGGTAGACACTTACAGCCTTAAAAAAACATCTGCACATTAGACTTCGTTTCGTGGGCTACAAAACGAAACCGAATGTTACGTTTTTGTTGAATATAGGATCTGTCAGTGTCGAACAATCAATCCCGAAATCTATGTGTTTCCTATTTTTTACTATTCTACTCCTTCAGTTTACCTTAAAAAGGTGCAGTGTCTAACTATTCGGGACAAATCGTTTGCAGGAGAAAAACACTTCATCTTTCACAACAAACAGAGATCTAAAGACTCGTTTCCGCAACTCCTTTCTTTTCTTTTGACTAATTTTACAATGACCAATGAGAATTTAGCAGAGCATATAATAACCAATGAAAAGCCTAATTTTGTTCCGCTTCATTACTGTGTGTTTCACAGGAAGTCAGGGTGAAAACAAACTGCCTAACGGCCGAAAAATAATGGAAACCTCAATTAATTAATATGTCTTCTCGATCATAAATGTATACAAAGTATACAAAATAATTTTGTCAAAAAGTCAAAGCATTCTTTTCGATTCTTTAAGTTATATTATGTTTGATGTGAATACAAAGATGATATATGAAAGATAACTACTGTATGTGGGAGGCCTTACACATGTTTTAAAAAGTAAGGACTTTTCCCGCAAATTTGTGGAAAGCCGTAATTAAAATTTAAGATTAAGGCACTTATTTAAATCAAAAAGGAAACTAAAAAATAAATATCAGAGAGTGATCCATAACTGCCATGTTTTAAGGCGTAAAAGCTTAAATTTTTTCAAGCGTAATGATCATATTAACACCCTTCTTGCTTCATTACTTCTAAAACTGCCTTGAACATTTTACAGTAAATTCACTGAAAAATAAAGAAAAAGATCTGTGCATGGGACATAATCAATATTGGGGGATTTAAAAATGCCAAGAACGCAAATATATTTGTTTAGATCTGCACTGTGCTGTTCCATTTAAAAATCAATTCATGGTGAAACTGGCATTTTACCAAAACATAAATAAACACTAGAAGTCGTTTGTTTAAGATACAAACGAAGCGGCTTTCCGTTGGCCTATTTCAAAGGTATTAAATATATAAGTTAATTAAAAAAAATGGAATAATGATGCATAATAATGTATGATTTAATACGCAAATCATCATTATCTTAAATATATACTTACGATTATGTTCAAAAATAAGCTTTAAAACTTTTTTTTTTTTTTTTTTTTTTTTTTTTTTTTTTCATTTTCATCTTCTTAAGAAGAAATTGAGAAAGCATAAATAAGATAATTTGAATTTTTTAAAATATATCCTCAAGAATTGTTTTCATACGTTATTCAATCGATTTTAATTTTTGTTTATTTAATATTTTTTTTTGTAAGATATACTTAACATGTATTCAATCAATTTATCCACAAAAATTAAAAAACTTTCAACGTTTAAATTGATTGGTTTTAATTTGAAAATTAGATTGAAACAAAGGCAGATGTGTAAGCAAAATAATAAAAATAATTTCTTATTTCTATGTAATTAACGTTATAGAAGTCTTGAAACTTTCAACTATTCATTTGCTTTGTATATTTGCTTATTTTTACAGATTTAGAAAAAGAAACCGTTAAACATTTTGAAAACATAAAAAATCGATAGGAAGATATACATGTATTAGTCATTTTCTTCAGGTTTTCAGAAAGCCATGATAGCAAATGCAATAAGACATCCGTAAAGGTTTTCTGGCTCTAGTATAATTATACTAATTCATCGTAAATGCGACTCATTTACTCAAAAACGTATCACAATTCACTATTTAATGCAGGCATTCATTCCTGCAAAAGAATAATCGGATCTTGCTCAACCAACCCAATGACCACTTACATTTCTTTCTGCAAATTAATAGATTTCCATGAATTAGCCCTTTTACGAAAAACATGAATAAGTCATGTTTGATAACGTAATCACTTGAATTTTTCTTGACATTTTGCGCATGTTAAGGTACGGCATTATTACTTATTTAAAGTTAATATATACAATCTTTTGATCTTTTTTAATATATTTTGCTTACACATCAATTTTGTCATAAACAAGTTACACAACATAAGTTCTTTAAGGTATGCTTAAGATTGGCATCAATACTCATGACGCTGGAGCGCGAATATGTATTGAAATGAATGATTTTTATATTTTATCGATGTCAAAATCAAGTGACTAAATAAAAATATCTTTTTTGCAAGGATATGTTCAGCTAAAGTTCTATTAATCAAGAAAAAAAGTATCTTCGAGAATGCGAACAGGTTTGTTTTCACATTTTCAAGTAAGCATTCCATCAAACATAAATAACTGCCATGTTTGATGACGTAATCACTTGAAATTTTCAAGACTTATGTCACGTGACAAAACAAAAATTTATTGCAGTATGCATATTTTCAATTTTAACTCTATCAATTCTGAAGATATAATTAAGATTGACTTTAAATTCATGATATCAGAGCAAAAGAAATCTTTAAAAAGATTTTTTCATGTCTTTTTGATGACGTCATAACCACGTCACTACAGAGATATCATTCAGAAAATAGAATGTAAACTTCTATGCCGATATGCTGTCCAATTTTCGTGCTTGTAACGCATCAGGGGGCTTTGTTACATTTAAATTTAATTTTTGACCAAAGTTCGAAACTCGGTATTGCCATGAAACCTTAATCTTTTCGAATTTGGCAATTTGAATGCCAAGGTGCACATCTATATCCTAAAATACATCTTTTATAAAAAATATCAAGATAATCGGACCAATATTGAAGGCTCTAGAGCGCGAACAATCTTTTGAAGCTGACGTCAAATCTGACGTCATATGACGCCAATGAAAATTGAAAATGATTGAATATATAAAAAGATCTTTTTATCGCTGCAATTTCAATTTCATTAAAATTGACTCAAAATGTATGATGCCAGAGCGGGAGAAATCTTTGAAAAAATAGGATTTTGTCCATTTAATGACGTCATTACCACGTGACTTAAAAGGAAATCTTTCAGAGAAAAGAAAGTAGACCTCTGGGCCAGTAAGCTGTCCAATTTTCATGCTTCCATCTCATCAGTAGTCTTTGAAACATTAAATAATAATTTTAGGACCAAAGTTCGAAACTCGGTTTTGCCATAAATTCTTAAATTTTACGAATTTAAAAATTTGAAAATAAGGTGCACATCTACATCATAACATACATCTTCTGTGAAAATATCAAGATAAAATATAAAAAAATAAAGGCTGTAGAGCGCGAACAAACTTTTGAAGCTGACGTCGAATCTGACGTCAATTGACGTCATTGAAATTTAAAAATTATTGAATTTAAAAATTTATACTTTTTTGTCGAGGCAATTTAATTTTCATGTTGCTTAGACACTGATAACTTACCGAAATTAACTCTTAGATTTGGTTGGAAAAAAAGGAATAATAATATGGCTTACCGTTTGTCTCACTTTTGTCACGTAGGCCACAGCGGCAACGGCATGTTTTGCTTGATTTTTAATGAGTTATGGCCCTTTGTTATATTTATCAAGACTGTTTGACATGGTAACAGTAACTGTGACAAAGCGGTATCTGGGGTATCCATCATATTCATTGGAGATTCTTGTTTGAATTTGGATTGAAAAAGAGCTATTTTATTGGCTGAAAAAGTGGGACAAACCCAAAAATAAATAAATAAATAAATAAATAAATAAATAAATAAATAAATTAAAAAAAATAAACGAAACTATAAGGTAAAGCCCCCGTAATGGTTCCGCTACATTTCGGACCTCGTGGCCTTTCACGGAGATAACTAAGGTTTCCTATTGTTTCATTAGGGTAACTTGGTGTTAAATGGTCAAAGACAACGATTTTTGTCGACTTTACCGTCCAATAGCTACACTTGAATAATAGGTAGTCAATGGTTGACTTGGTCTACAAAAAAATAATAAACAAAAAATAAACATGGCCTCTCTTTATTCTGTTTTTGGGCAAGTACGTGGCTATAAATGCGAAAGGCGGAGCTTAAATTACCACATTCTAACAAACGGAGAGGCGCATTGTGTTAAAACTCAGAAACAAACTTGGGATACAAAGATTGTCAATAATGCTTCCAAAAGCCGTGAATATTCTTCGAACAATAAAGCAAAGTGTGTGCCACAGATTTGTTACGAGATGCAATTTGTACAAACTCGTTGACGATAACATTACTACAATGCATAGATAGGAATTTATCATTTATACTAAAGATCATTCAAATGTTAAAAAGTATCTATAATTTGCATATTCCGCATAAATTTTGTGACGTTTTCCAAGGACATTCCATGTGTCTCTGTTAACGAATCACGAGTGCCTTTATACATTAATGACGTAACAAATAAACAAATTTTGATTCGGTGACGGTTTTGTAAATTTAAATTATTAACGGTTTCAGACCGTCTTCGGGAATACTCGCCAATACAAAATTAGTTTGACATCCATTCAAAATACTTAATTGCATAATTTGATCAACATTTTCAATAAGTTTTTTTAAAAGGCATACGTGTACGTATGACTTTATCTGTTGTTATTTTACAGCAGATATTTGCTAAGTATGTGCCACTTATGTTAGTCTAGAATATGTCAATGTCATTTAATATTCTCTGAATCATTATGAAATATACTGGGGCCTTTAACATATGCATTCCGAGCTCGTATGTTAGTGTCGGAGTGGTGAATTTCGCGTTCTATATGAAATTAACAATATCATTTTCAATATTCCTTCATTTCATACACATCACAGGTTGACCGCGAAATTGTTCCAATTCCTTCAGTTCTTTCTACATTTGGAATAGTTTTGCGGCCAGTCCCGGCTGTGTATTATCATAAATTTTATATATAGACTTGTACAACCTGGGATTCCGACCACCTGTTGTCAACGACCGATTTTAGTCCTCCCGAGCAATTTCCCTACTTATTTTAATTCCCTCGAGCGACCACTCGTCTAACCACATAAAATGCATCTCTTGAAGTTTTGAAAACTCTCTGAGCGACCAGCATTATATGTATTATGCTTGCATACAGGTTGATAGGCTGTTTATTAATTGACCAAAGATTCAGTATCATTCACATCCAATAGATAAACAGTAAACGGTTCATATGACCAAGTCTTAACAATCTGCGAGGACGTAATGCGGTCGATACTTTGCTATACTTTGTTCCGGATATTGCATTGCATTCTTTAATATTTAATACTATGCCAGTATGATGGCTTGACTGTTTCTAATAAATGAAACGATCGCACAATGAACGTCAGGTGTACAGATTTGGAGACAAAGGGTTAGTATAAGAATAATTTATAACAGAACAATTTACATACAAGTGATAAAGAATAGGATAGTAACAATACCTTAACATTTCTTTTTTACACCCTGGCTATTCAACTCCACTCAACCACCCTAGCTTGGTTCATCGACTGACACGTTGCATATTTCATACAAAAATCTTGTGATCGGTTAATATATTTATCTTTTGTGATAACAACTGGATTTTTTCCAAAGAAATTCCACCATGTACACTGCAACATGGAATACAATGTCCTACAGAGCTCTGTCCTTGGCAACTGCTTGTAAGTTACTGGAACAGTATGAAGTTGCTTGACCGTCTCACCAGAAAAGCCCGTAATCCCGGGGGTGGGGACAGCTTTTTTCTGTTAGGGTACTAGGTTTTAATGTAGGAAAAACAACAACAACAACAACAAATGGACTTCTAACGTACTTACACACTGGATACACGGAGGCACTCGTGAAGAACCACCGACCTAACGCAAACCAGCTGGCGAGCTTCCTTACAGGAAAACGCCAAGTGACTATATGACATTAATAATTATTTCTGTACTGTATCAGAAAATTGAGGACCGTAACATATGTTGCCGTCATTTTTATTTTAATTTCTTGTAATCTATGATGTATTTTCACCAGAAACTTCGTAGCCGAAGGTCTCGGGTTTGATCCCAAGCCGCGACATATTATACTGGTACTGTATATCTCTCTTGACTTGTGCTCCGCATATACGAGCTGTACCAGGATCGTTCACCCAATGTTAGGATAATGTGCGCTTCGCTTATAAGAGCTGTACCAGGATCGTTTACCCAATGTTAGGATAATGTGCGCTTCGCTTATAAGAGCTGTACCAGGATCGTTTACCCAATGTTAGGATAATGTGCGCTTCGCATATAAGAGCTGTACCAGGATCGTTTACCCAATGTTAGGATAATGTGCGCTTCGCATATAAGAGCTGTACCAGGATCGTTAACCCAATGTTAGGATAATGTGCGCTTCGCTTATAAGAGCTGTACCAGGATCGTTTACCCAATGTTAGGATAATGTGCGCTTCGCATATAAGAGCTGTACCAGTATCGTTCACCCAATGTTAGGATAATGTGCGCCTCGCATATAAGAGCTGTACCAGTATCGTTTACCCAATGTTAGGATAATGTGCGCTTCGCATATAAGAGCTGTACCAGGATCGTTTACCCAATGTTAGGATAATGTGCGCTTCGCATATAAGAGCTGTACCAGTATCGTTCACCCAATGTTAGGATAATGTGCGCTTCGCATATTAGAGCTGTACCAGGATCGTTCACCCAATGTAAGGATAATGTGCGCTTCGCATATAAGAGCTGTACCAGGATCGTTCACCCAATGTTAGGATAATGTGCGCTTCGCATATAAGAGCTGTACCAGTATCGTTCACCCAATGTTAGGATAATGTGCGCTTCGCATATAAGAGCTGTACCAGGATCGTTCACCCAATGTTAGGATAATGTGCGCTTCGCTTATAAGAGCTGTACCAGGATCGTTTACCCAATGTTAGGATAATGTGCGCTTCGCTTATAAGAGCTGTACCAGTATCGTTCACCCAATGTTAGGATAATGTGCGCTTCGCATATAAGAGCTGTACCAGGATCGTTCACCCAATGTTAGGATAATGTGCGCTTCGCATATAAGAGCTGTACCAGGATCGTTCACCCAATGTTAGGATAATGTGCGCTTCGCATATAAGAGCTGTACCAGGATCGTTTACCCAATGTTAGGATAATGTGCGCTTCGCATATAAGAGCTGTACCAGGATCGTTTACCCAATGTTAGGATAATGTGCGCTTCGCTTATAAGAGCTGTACCAGGATCGTTCACCCAATGTTAGGATAATGTGCGCTTCGCATATAAGAGCTGTACCAGTATCGTTCACCCAATATTGATCTGGTATAATGTCACCTTGTATATAAACGGCATGAATTCGAAGTGAGGCAGCATTGTTTCTGTCTTATCTAACTTGATTGATTGATTGATTGATTGATTGATTGATTGATTGATTGATTGATTGATTGATTGATTGATTGATTGATTGGTTGATTAATTGATTGATTGATTGAAAAAAAGTCACCGAGAGAGTGAAATATTGTTGGTTGGGACGTTCAATCTAAGCAAAAAACAACATATATGGGGTCATTAAGGTATTGACAAGAACATCAATTCTTTCGCTTCAGTTAATTAAGACCTTTACAGGTTTAACACCATTAACTTCTCATTTAAGTGCTTGTAGTTGTTTTGTTTTTTTGGTCACTTACGCATGCCTGTCTTCTTTTTCAAGCATATTATTTTGAATTTAATATTTAATACGTCTACAGATACATCAAACGAATATGATATTAGTTACTTTATTTAAAAGCTGTTCGGTTGCAGAAGATAGGTAGAAATAAAGAAAAAAGTTTTTTTTTCTACTCTCCCTAGTTCATGTTTATGAAGTTTTTATTTCCTGACAAATATACTCGGCAAATGAAGTGACTGGTCAAATTGAAAGGGAAGAACGTGGTTTTTTGTTGTTTTTTTTTTTTTTTTTTTTTTGTAAACGTCAACAGCTGGAAAATCAGTTAAATATAAAATACAGTATCCCCGAAAGAGAGTGCTTGCGGTACCAGGTGACACGATCCGAAACAGTTCAGGGTAGCGAATTCGTAAGTTAAGTTTATAATTCTTAATATATGTTCAATACCGTTCATAACGTTATTAACTATGATGGAGAAACCAAACATTTTTTTACAATTATGGAACGTATCATTGGGTGAATATGCATCTATAGATGTGTATTGACAGTCGTGGTATACACATAAAGTTAAAAATCAAATTCTAATTGAATGACCATTAGTTTGTGAACGATCTACGAAAATTAATGTACATTTTTTTCTATATTGAATTCTAACAGTTTTGAAAGTATTGTATTTTTCTCGAGTTGAAGTCAGGATGGGAGGACAGCAGACAAACATACGTTTTTGTATCTTTCTTTGATCAATCATTTGACCAATCAGGCTGCACATTCAGTATGACATACGGCTATGAAGCGTACACTTCCCCGTTCGTACTGACGGATGAACGGCACCAAAACTATAAATTCCTTTCTCAAGTACTATAGTCACCTAAAAGAGCCTCCCGCCCCAGAGTGAGATAGATCCGAAGCGAGCTTTATAGACCATTTCACCAGAGGATCGGCAACACCCCGTATAATTCGCTGATTTGAATTGACCAATCAGTGACTGGGGAAAAATCTCAAATATATGTTTAATTTCCATTGAACAATGTGTGGAATTATACACCAGCATGCGGATGAAGTGTTCAGAGAGTGCTCGTTGATTTACGAAGGTTTACGTTGCTCTACTCTGTTCTTTATCTATTTTTATTTTTTTATTTGACGGGCGTAGAACAGAGGGGTTTTGACATTAGCTTCGAGAGAAGTTTTATGATTATCATGCCCCAATGAAGACTTTTCGGAGCTAGATCAGTATGTTTTATTTCCTGTATGGCAGTTCCTGTTATTGTTGTTGTTGTTGTTGTTTTGGGGTGTTTTTATTTGTGCGATCTTTTGAAGACCGATAATACCCCACTTCATAATCCCAACAAGGACAGATAGACAGACACACTTTCTTATGTGATTATTCTGTCCTGTTGATTACATTCTTTGCTCAGCTCAAATCATTGAACCTGTCTCACATGATTTAAATTAATTTAATTGCTTTTATTTTACATGGATACCTTTTCGTTGATCGGGATCGTTTTCATTCACAAATTGTTCCATCTTCCCTTGATAAATTATCGGTACCCAGAGTGTGTACCGAGTGCGGTTCGATTTATCTTTCTTCGCATCACTGAACAATTTTATGAAACCACGCTAATTTAAAGTAGTATATTATTTATTTGCATTATCGACCTTTAATACCACAAAATTCCAAGTAGCCGGGTATATATACAAGCATATTAAATTTATCCTAGCCATGAATATTTTATCTATGGGTTTCATATGGCTGCCATTTTAGATGTCGGTAAACGTATGGGTTTTCTCTAAAATGAGCTGGTGCTGAAATTGTTCAATGAGAATTCATTTAGATATAATGGTAAAGCCGTACATAGACAGTCTGTCATATAACAGTGTTTTAAGTGACTAGAGGAGGAAGAAATCTCGTTTCATCGCGCAATTTCAGAAGGCCAGAGGCTCAAATGGACATTTTACAATAACAATAGAATTTGCATCACGACTTAGTTACACAAAATCGTTTGCATGCTTCTTTTTTTAAGTGGCTTAAAATCATTAATTTCATGGGATCTGTAAATGACTTAATTTCGTACACATATATATTCATGGATTTGTGTTTTCGACAACGTGAGATCTTCAAAATGAACACTTTTCGTGGATAGTAATGTAAGTGATTAAACAATTTTCAAAATCTACAAAATATCTCCCACGAAAATCAATGATGTATTTAGATAGTAATTTTTGAGAGAATTGTTAAATTAATGTTGAAAATGTCCAAAGTTACTTCATTTCTTACTTTGACTATGATTATCATGGTGATTTATGCGTGTTGGCACGTGACACGCGGAGCCGGCTCGGAGCGAATCTTCGGAAAGTACCTTAGTGACGCAGGAATCGTAGTCAAATATGACGTCACAATTTTCACGTGTCAGGAAGAATGCTTAGCAAGACTGGCATGCAAGTCGTTCAACTACTGGAGGAAGGTCTATTTATGTGAGCTTAACCGGAAGGACTCCGTGACGTCATCAGAGCAGCTGCAGATAAGGCCTGGCTGGGTTTACAGTGAGAAGAGGAACTGGGAGAAGGTATGTGGTTGTTATTGCTGTTGTTGTTGTTGTATTGCAGGTTTAGCGTCGCTGTGCCAGCATATAGCGACGCCCGGGGTGACGTCATACGATTACATCATTTCTGGCACAGAAGACAATCGGATAAAACCACCGACCTGTCGCAAGTCTTCGAACCCATAGCGTAGACGGCCTTAGTGATAGTATGTCCGCGTCTTTAGACACTCAGCCACGGAGTTCCGTAAAAGGAACATCACTCTATCTTTTTTTCCAGTTTTTTTTAATTTATCAGACACCTCGTGTACTCTATGTAATGCTTATATGTATATGCATTTCTTTTATGCAGCCATGTATAAAATGTATATGAAGATTTTCGACAGGGTAAAAAAAAGCAAAAAAAAAATAATAATAATAATAATAGGAAATGAGCATGCGCTTTGTAACAAAATTAAACATAATGAATGAAAATACAAGATAAGCCCGTATTTCTTACCCGGAAGAAGTAATGCCCTTTCAGTAATATCAGTGTTCCCCCCCCCCCCCCCCCCCCCCCCAGCGCTTCCATCTCCATCTCCCCCACCGTTATTTTTATTTTATTTATTTTTGATCGGGGCCTGTAAATGCAATTGTAATCAAATTTATACGATTGCACAGCAGTTATTCAATAACATGACTTTGCGCCGGTAAAAGATAACATAATATCGCTCAATGCTTAAGGCTCGGTCCCACTTGGCATTTTTTTTTTTTTGCCTCGGGGATGGGATGCATACGTACTCCCGATGGAAATAGCGTCGCGAGTCATGTGGAGTCATCGGGAGGCATCGGGTGTACTGCAAAAAGAATTCATTGAAATTTTCCCGATGTGTTCTCGATGTTTTATCGGGAAAACAAGCCGGGGAAATATCCGCAGAGAAGCTCGGGTCAGCATTCACGGAGCTTCCGCGATTTTTTTTCCTCCGATGAACCCCCGATGCGTCTGTGATGTCTCGCCGAAGTATCAGGGGGGCATTCGGGGATATTCGGCGGCCTTTCTATCACACATTCCCGATCTTATGGTTGAATCTCATAATATTTGAAAAAAAAAAATAAAAAAAAATAAATAAAAAAATGGCAAGGGTTGAAAAGCGCACCCAGAAATTAGTTTCTGTTTTGGCCAGTCTTAAACTGAGACGGTCAAAAAGGCCATTGGACATTGCTTAGGGCATCCCCCCCCCCCCCCCCCCCCCCCAAAGACTTCTCTTGACTTTGTCGCTTAATTCCACCATCAAATTTTCATACTCTCAATAATCCTCCCCGAGATACGTAGGATGGTTCGCAAGATCCCCTAATCTACGGGATATTCCTCCGATGATGTCACAAACTCAGTGAAACTCCGGGACACCTTCGCCGATCATCGGAGGAGGTCCCCCGGTGCTTTTCCGAACATCGGGACTCAAGGCTATTGTGTCATAGCCGAAACAACAGTGAATGTTCAACTGACCAATCCCGAAGCCTAATAATTGTCATTTTTCAGCGGACTGCTCAGTCTTTTTTTGGCTCAAACATCGGGAGCCATCGGTAGAAAAAAAAATGTTTATTTCCACATACCGATTATTTTTTCCCAGTGGGACCTAGGCCTTCAAGTTTCAAAAATATATATCGGATTTTAAAACAACAACAACAAAACAAAAAAAACCTTCACTATTATCCCCAGATACCCTTCAGAATGCATCTTCATCACACTAAAAACTTTTTTTTCCGGGGGAGCATGCCCCCGAATCCCCCTACCACGCCTATCACATTCGGATTTTGGCCCCTCCAGCAGAAAATTTCTGGATCCGGGCCTGGTATTTTGGGACACAAAGGGCGTTATTTTGTTGGACATTTTACCCAAGAGAAGTACAATAACCGGAGCATACTATGCAAACTTGCTAGACCAGCTGAGGAACGCCATCCGCGAGAAACGCCGTGGTAAACTCTCCAAAGGTGTTTTGCTGCAACAGGACAATGCAAGAGTCCACACTTGTAAAGTTGCAATGGATGCTGTGGAGCGAAATGGTATGAATTAATACCGCACCCTGCCTACTCACCAGACCTGGCTCCTAGCGACTTCTTCCTTTTTCCAAATTTGAAAAAGGATATACGTGGACGTCATTTCCGGTCTGACGAAGAAGTCGTGGCAGCAGTTGAGGAGTGGTTCCATGGAAAGGATCCTGACTTCTTCACTTCTGGGCTGATGACACTTGAACACCGTTGGTCCAAGTGCATAGCCCTGGAGAGAAATTACATTGAAAAAAAGAGGTAGATCTCGACCCGAAATAAGTTAGGCTGGTTATTTATTGACTCGCCCTCGTATCAAACATTTTGAAGTGCATATTCTTGTCTGAAAGTACTTGTTTAATCTCATGGTTACCACTCCCGCCATATTTATTTTATCGAGTCACTCTCTGTAACTTTTAACAACAAACTTTTTTTTTTATAAACTCGTTAACATTTAAACTCGAAACGGCATGAGGTAAGCATACCGTATCTCATGCGTGGTTCTATGATAAATATCCCCTTTACGTCAACGTACCGACGGGACAAAAAACGTTACTGATACCTAGGGAGGTTATGTTACAAGATTTATGTCATTTGTCGAGTATGGCATATGGTAATAAATACACTTAATTATTAAGTATAAATCTCATCTAATTGTTTCAACTGACAGGTTGACCTGTAATTTTAAGTGAATTTTAGTGCTACCTGCATGTATAAGCTTTGATCAATAAAATATTTGGTTACCAGTCTGAAGAACACAGTTATAAATACAATTTACCAGCACCGACTTTAATTATAAATGCTTATTTTGACTTATTAAGATGCAATGCTTCACATATTATTATTATTTATTATTTTTCTATTTTTTTTTTATTATTTATTTATTTATTTATTTATTTATTTTTAATTTTTTTGCATCATTGCAAATAAACCCATATTTAGTTATGCGTGCAAGAAACTTCTACAGGAGCGAAAGCGACCGAAGAATGTTTCTCATTTCTGTAAAGCAGCTATTGATGATACACTAATATACTTAGTGGAATTTATTTGGGAACCATGGTAAAAATGTATTGATTATCAAAAATATACATGTACGATTTTTCTCCGGTACTGTATATTAAAACATGGTATGGAACGGATTCTGGCATCTATTTATTACGAAAGACGTAACATTGGACACATGCATGCTACCATCATATTCTATGCACGATTAACAAATGCTATAACGAATCATTGTCAAAAGGCAACCCTAACGAAGAAATAACGCGAAATATCAAATATTTGTACATCTTTATAAGTCTGCTCCACTGTCAACATCCAGGTTTTGGGGGCGTATAGTAGTTGAAAAATTTGAATCAAGCGATCGATTGAACAACGTGACGTTGACATCGACAGATTGTAGGAAATTGCATGCGTAGATGTTTCAAGTCATCCAATCAGAATCGCCGGAAAAACAAACCGGAAGCTGATAGTGGAGCAGACTTATAAAATTACAAGTTGTTGACATTTAGTGTGATTACTTCATTAAGGTTGACCGTGACTCTATATCCCATGTAATAATTGAGTATCTGACTGATCAAACCGTGCATATAATATAATGTTAGCATACATTTGTGCAAAGTTCCGATCTCCGTAATTAAGTCATGACAGATTCCGTTCCTTACCATGTTCAATATACAGTAAAGAGGGACAAAAAATCTTAATCAACATTCCAATGAAATTAGCATTTCTGTGGTTCTAAGTGCCAGTGTGATATCACTATATATATATATATATATATATATATATATATATGAACAATAGTTAGATGACAATTTTACTACCGCTGCTACTACAACTCTATGAATACCAGTAAGCGACTATGAAGAAAATTTGATCTACTTGTGGAATAGAGTTTGTCCTTTTATAAAAAAAAAAACACGACAAAATGTATAGGAATGCAGCGTTTTCATTCATTGGATGGAAAATAAAACTGGCCAGTAATTTAAAATCTTCTTTATCAGAGGAATATTTCACCTGCCTGCACATGCTCTGACGCCGAAACCTGTGAGGTCATAGATGACGTCACGACACGCTGCCAATTAACAGGTATGATATTTGTAATAGGTACATTTTGTTTTCAATTTGGGTATCGTACGTTACCGTGTCGTGGGGGAAAAGGCAAGGATTTTCACTGTGTAGGCCTAATATTCAAGCTGAAGGCGAGATTTTATTACATGTATAGTGAAAAAAGTAAGAGTGACTTACCCTAATGGGTTTTCCAAGATTTATATTTTCTTTAGATATTTGATTATTAAAGCATTAATTTAAAAATGTTTCAGATCAACATAGCCGTAATTTTATTAAAAACCTAATGCAACAGAACAAAAAATTTGATGACAAAATAAAACATTTTATGACAAAATAAAAAAGAATATGTTTTATCCCGGAGCTGAAATTATGTGACAACATTATTAAGTAATTATTGCTTTTTTTAAACCGTCGGAGAATGTACAAATATAGTTGTATTGTTTAAAGAACAAGTATAACAATTACTACTACTACTACTACTACTATAATAATAATGATTATCACCGTCATCATCCCCATAACAGAGTGTGGTAGTGTGCTTCCATATGCCGGACCGTTACAGACTCGAATTGACGGCAATATGAGAACAACCGGAAGTCGAGTGAAGTTCGTCTGCTCTGGTTATTTGGACCAACAAACAGCAAGCGTAATCACGACCATGGGCGTCACGGTCTGCCTGCCAAATGCCACCTGGTCCCCTCTTGATATAAAATGTCACAAAGCTGGTAAGTCTTTCCATACATTCACAGGTGCTCGAAGTTGCATGGGGCGAATCATTTCGTACTTAATTAACATTAAATAAAGGAAGGGAGGACACTTTTTTCTGCTAATTTTGGAATATCGCATTTTCGGTAAATAACGATCAGTAAAATGGTTCATTTTTAATTGAACTGAATAGAAATGATGAATTAAGCCTTTCCCCGTGATGTTTTTACTCATATAAATGACTTACATGTGTCCCAATCGAGCTTGACAATAGACTGGACCAATTATTTCCGATTTCTTTTGCAGTGACTAAAAGGAAAGCGCTCATTGGTCAATACATTTAAATTGAATATTGTGTAAGCAGGTATGATTTCCCTGTACCTGCCTGCCTGACAATGTGCAATATACAATGTACATTTTGCAAATTGTCAATCGCATTGTTTATATCTTCCTGGACCTCCGTAGCTCAGGCCGCCTTTAAGAAAAAATGTTTCCCCTTTGAGTCCTCTCCCGACCCTAGTCTGAAAAAATGGGTAGGTAGGTAGACATTTCCTTTTTTTCTTACCAGATTCGTACCAGATAAAAATCGGTAAAAAAAATAAAATGATAATAAAAAAATATTGCATGCGTTCAGACAAGGGCGTGTGAATATGATGTAAGTATTAATTATCTATTACATTTCATAGAATTTATCGCAAGCGACGCGAAGCGGAGGGCTGCGATAATCCATAAAATTTAGAATATAAACAATAACAAATACAGTTTGTCACCTACGCTTTAAAGCTTTGCCTTTTACCTAGAATAACAGAACCAACATCCGTTTTATGGACAGTACACGTGATGGTTCAGAATCAGTATCACTAAGGCTGCATGCAAAACATGACGTCATCATCCGCCGCCGCAACAAGCTCCGCCTATTAAGTAGGCAGCATAAATCATCAAAATCTCACGAATCATTTTCTGCAATATGTTTTTTCAAATTTTATATTTGCCAGACAATTTGTAATATTTGTTTTAAACGAATTAAGTCAAATGATATTTATAATATACCGTACATATATTTTTATGTCACAAATGATGTTGTACTTTGTACATGTCAAAAAAAATATGACTGAGTAGTCTATATTGAATAAATAAGTGGCAATGTTACATTCAAATTATTTTTATTATTTTCTACTGAATTATTCGTGTATTTCTCACAACCTACTTGCTTTTCTTTATTGTCTCAGTGTCATTTATTATTATTTCTATTAGAAAAAATTGGTAGTGCAAGCCTGATATTTATCTTCATGTTCATTAAATGAATACGAAAGTAAACCTGCCTTGAGTTATGTATGATAACTTAATTAAACAAATATTTGTCCCCAACGAGTTTCGAACCCACAATCTCTGGATTCTCTTTAACATAAGTAACTTCTGGCCAAACACCCCTGGAATCGCCGAAACAAAAAAAATCCTTTACAACTAGTTAAAGCATTAAATTACATTACTTCTTTTCTTTTGCAGTTGGTCAATATATGGGCTGTTATCAAGACTCACCAGTAAGGCTGCTTACCCACAAAGAAGTACTCAATCAGAACACAGTTGATCTATGTGTGTTATATTGTTCACAGCGATTCTATACATATGCTGGAGTACAGGTAAGTACACCTTCCCTAATAAGTTGGTATGAAGATGACGGTGATAAGGATACAAAGGAAACAATTCAAAATCGATGTAAAAATAAAGTTAAAATAATGATTCACTTCAGTTGAATTCATGTTATAAGATCAAAGGACACTGAATTCAAAATCGATGTAAAAATAAAGTTTAAAGGATGGTTCAATTCAGTTGAATTCATGTTATAAGATCAGTGTAAAATCGTAATACGATGTACTAAACCATATATAACGATGGTATTTCTCACAATTATAGGAACGAAGAAAATGATATTCCTACATAAAATGTTGATAGTATTCCTACTGCAAATGGTATTTTTAACGATAATGATTGTGTTTCCAATGCTGATGATCATGGTATTTCCATTGATGATCAAGGTATTTCCTATGTTTATGATGCTGTTATTTCCAATGATTTTGATGATGAGGGTGTCTCTTACGATGATGAATACGGTGGTATTTCTCATATGAAGATGGTGGTATTTTAATTGACCATAATGGTGGTATTTCCAATGATGATGATGATTGTGGAATTTCAAATAATGGTGATGGTGGTTTTCCAGTGATCTTGATGATGGTATTTCAAATGATGAAGATGATGGTGGCATTCCCAATGATGCAGATGGTGGTGGTGTTTAAAATGATGAAGATTGTGTTATTTCAACTGATGAAGATGGTGGTGGTATTTTGCAATGATGATCGTGGTGGTGGTATCCCAATTGTCATGATGATGGTACTTGTATTTTCAATGATGATTGTGGTATATCCAATGATGAAGATGGTGGTGGTATTCCCAATTTAAACGATGGAGGTATTTCCAGTGATGATGATCATAGTATTTCCTCTGATGACAGTGATCATGATGTTTCCAATGGCTATGGTGATGATGATAATTCTAATGGTATATCCAATTATCATTACGGTTTTTCAAATGATGATGATAATTATAGGTAGAATAAAGGACTCATTCGTATTGATAATTTAAAATAAGATGACACAATCTAAACTGACGTCGATGATAATTTAGAATAGGATGACACAACCTTAAATGACGGCGATGATAATTTAAAATAAGATGAAACAACCTTAAATGACGGCGATGATAATTTAAAATAAGATGACACAACCTTAAATGACGGCGATGATAATTTAAAATAAGATGACACAATCTTAAATGACGGCGATGATAATTTAAAATAAGATGACACAATCTTAAATGACGGCGATGATAATTCAAAATAAGATGGCACAATCTTAAATGACGGCGATGATAATTTAAAATAAGATGGCACAATCTTAAATGACGGCGATGATAATTTAAAATAAGATGACACAATCTTAAATGACGGCGATGATAATTTAAAATAAGATGACACAATCTAAAATGACGGCGATGATAATTTAAAATAAGATGACACAATCTTAAATGACGGCGATGATAATTTAAAATAAGATGGCACAATCTAAAATGACGGCGATGATAATTTAAAATAAGATGACACAATCTTTAATGACGGCGATGATAATTTAAAATAAGATGACACAATCTTTAATGACGGCGATGATAATTTAAAATAAGATGGCACAATCTAAAATGACGGCGATGATAATTTAAAATAAGATGACACAATCTAAAATGACGGCGATGATAATTTAGAATAAGATGACACAATCTTAAATGACGGCGATGATATTCAAAATAAGATGACACAATCTAAAATGACGACGATGATGATTTAAAATAGATGACACAACCTTAAATGACGGCGATGATAATTTAAAATAAGATGACACAATCTTAAATGACGGCGATTGTGTTATACGTATTTATTTAGGTATTCCTTCATAGTTCATTTATTTGTTTCTTTGCTTAGTTGTCCCTTTCTTTATTTGTTTATTTATTTATTTGTTTGTTTATTTCAGTATGCAGTTCAGTGTTTTTGTGGGGACACACTAGATGAAAATCTACTGTCTATTATCGACACATGTAACTACCAGTGCCCTGGTAATACGTCCCAATTCTGCGGAGGTGACTATGCTATGAACATCTACAAAATTGAATACTGAGTTTGCTGTTTATGGAACCCACTGTACGGACAATTTATCCCCCATCCATCTATCCATCCGTCCATCCATCAATCAATACCTGGAATTGACCGTCGCAGCAACCTTATTATCGTAGCGTATAGTGTGTAAGCAGGGAACCAACTCAGTTACGAGCGTTGTGGTCATTTGATCGCAGGGCTGGCTTCCAATAGTTACTGTTGCTCTCAAAACCATCCGAAAAACATTCTTGGCGTGGATATGTCTGTTTTAGTGTCATGATGATTACAGGTGAAGGAAGACCCTAAATGCGCTAAGCATACAGAAAGAACCAGCGATCAAACGTAAACCACTGGCATATGAAAAATCCAAGCGTAATTTCCGAGATTCGAACACACCACGGTGAGTGTTCATATATCCTGTAGTCATCCTTGGGAACGCCGTGTCACAGCGGAGCAATAGATGAGTCTGGACAAGTCAGTCCATTGGCCGTTTTCTGGACATATAATCAGATATGTCTGAACTTTGGGTACCTTTCTATAAAGGCCTTTTTTAAGATATCACATTAAAATTTCAAGGCCCATGTTAATATTTCATAATGATACAATTTTCATAAAAAAAAAGGAAAGATAAAATAATTTCGACAAACACAAATGGTACATAATGTACAAATATCTGTACTTCCATTAAGAATATTCACCAAATAACACAATTTAGTATGTGTGGTAGAATTATCACATACACTGCTACCCATGATCATCATCATCTTAAGTGAATTCGATCTGCATAACAATTTGTGTTTATGCCCTGTTAAGTACTTTATTAGGTGTATAATGTTGATCAATCATTAAGCTGGTCAGAGCATGTTAAATTGATTTGTAATAAACTTAATTCTAATTTACATCTTTTTTGGAGAATTTCCCAATTTCTAACACTTGAGGCAAGGAAAATGTTTTACTATGCATATATATCTCTGATAACAGACCACTGTTCCAGCATATGGGGTATATGTAACAAAACTGATATGGCTAAGGTAACCAAATTGCAAAAACGAGCGTGCAAAATCATTATAAAGTTATCAACTAGGTCACACTCACAAAACCTTTATAAGGGACTGGATATTTTACCGTTCTCGTACAGAGTGAAATTTCATGTAGGGGTATTAGTCTACAAAGCAAAGTCTGATTATATTACTGAACTTCTTACAACCGTGTGCAATAACAATTATTTGTTAAGATCTCAAGCATACAACAAAATGATGATAAAAGTGATGTAAAAAGTGATGGTGATAATTGAAGAGGAATTGTCTGCTTACATATCATTGAAAATAGAAACCAAATATTAAAATCAAGAAGAAGGATATATGATACATTAATAGCAAACGAAGCGTACATATCATTCGGCCGTTTACGCATATATACGCAATACATTATATCTCGTTGCTCAGTGATGTGCTATTTTTAACATGTTAACAGTTTAACAAACTTAGGTACAAATGTATTAAACATATTGATTAAGTTCAGATACCCGAAACAAGGAATAACAATTAAAGGCATTGGACGAAATAATGATGAAATAACCTTTTAAATGACTGTACGTTTGTTGCCGATTTCATACAATTAGGCAAACCATTCCATACTGAAGCGTTCGTATGTCCAAAACTTTTCTTTAAGGATTTCTGTGTTCGGTTTATCATCATCATCTGCATAAATATGCAAAGTGATTTCTATTAAGAACTTAAGACTTATTGTTATTGTGTTTATTTGTGGTTATCATATTTTCTTTTATCACCATGTACATAACATTGATATTTTATTTCAGAAGGCCTCGTGATAAGAAGTTATATTTACAATGTTTGTAAACTTACTGAGCTACCTTCTATAAATAAAGATTTTGTCATTATTATTATTATTTATCATCATCATCATTATTATTATTATTTAAAAAGCAATAAGTAATTAAAAATGTACTTACAATATCTCTTTTACATAACTTTAGTATTATCTCCTGCGACTTTGATCCTGGATTCCCATCTCTTTGGCAGCAATCGAGCACATGATGCTATACAACCTTTGTTGATCTCTCTTGCGACCACGTCCACGGCGGTATAAAGCTCACTCAAGTCATTATAACTAATTTCTCTCAAAGGTTCCTTTAATTTTAGAAATAGATCATTGTCCGCGAGCTCAGGTCTGGCGAATAAGGTGGAGGGTTGAGAACTTACCATTGGTAACTCTTGGACACAGTCATTACAATGTCCGTCTTTTGAGGCGTATCGTTGTCATGTATTTAAGCCGTCATGTCTTGTAACGTTGGTCGCTTGCGTCGAATCGCTGAACGAAAAATTCCCGTCAAATATGATTTATAGTATTCTTTATTTAGTTCATCAGGAACTCTATGAGTGGCCAGAACATCTTAATTATCATAAACAAATATCATCAGCATCTTTTGACTGATCAAACTTCGACGAAATTTTACAGGTCATGGAGAGTTTGGTGTGTGTCACTCAGTATATTGGTGCTTTAAATCCGACTCGATCGTCCTAATTCAGGTTTCATCAATTGCTACAATGCGGTTTAGGTGTTGTTTTTTTCTATCTTTCTAAAAGTGCAGTACATATTTCTACACGTTGGTCTTTTTCAGTTTTTGAGAGCGTGTGTGGCATCCATGTAAACATGGATGTTGATACCACGTTTAATATAAATCTAAATCCTTATAAAACGTGTAAAATCTACCTGCACCTTATTGCAAAGTGTAATTATAACTGAACAGATTTAACTTCTTTTCCTTTTTTTTTCATACATAGTTTACGACCGAAATTACTAATACAATATTTCACAAGATATACAAAAAAAAAAGAATAATACATTGTAATATACTTGTAATAACCAGTTATCCATACTCTCTTTTATCCGAACATGGGTACACTTTAATTCAGAAGAAGTTTAGTGCATCTGTAATTTGACTTACCTTTCAATTCATATGTAACTTTGCTGCACTTCCCCATATGTGATACAGATAATATAACTCTTAATTCAGCAACTTGTGTGTTTCTTGAGTATATTGTAACCATGTTTACAATCGCCAGCATTTGTTGGCGCACCTTTTTCATTTTGACAGCAGCAGCCATTTGCAAGTTGTGGTTATAGCGCACTTTTTTTAGAAGTTTGTATTTTTGCTGTCTTAAGAGTAAATACTTATTGTAAAAGTTATTGTGGATAATCTATGTCTAAGTTAAATGAAGATATATATTACTTACTATGTTACAGAGTTTGATTTTGATATTTGATATTGTTGATCCTGTCAGGTACTATTTATTATCTAATTTACTGGCAAAACGCTAGGGTAGTTTAAAGTTATATTTCCAGATGTCTAAAGAAAATATATGCTATGTGCTTTTGTTTTGAGTATGACTCATTACTTCAGATATTACGTTTATTTGCTTTATGATGTTATGTTAGATTATATGAGTGCGAGTACGAACCAGAGTACGCATAGAAGCTACCAGCATTTCTGGATTCGAAAGGGATCTTTTGATTGGCTGACAGCGTGCAACCAGCTTTTCCAGCATCCAGGCAGTATAGATGTAAGAGCGCGTCAGCAACTGTACCAGTTGCAACTTTAACAACCGTGACATTTAAAATTTATTTATCATGATTTTTATACCATTTAACAATCTGAATGGTGATTTTCGTATTCCAAAAGGTATTAGAATTACATTTAGAAACGGGGTATAAAATAAATAACAGGCAAAACTGATTTACTTAAAAACACAGTTACTGTGATCGAATTATTTTTAATAATCGAAGCATTTTTAAGAAACATTATAAGAGCTAGCAACTGGTCACGTCTAACGCCCTTGCACTTTTTTTATTTATTAATGAGATTTACTTATATTTGATGCGTTTTCATGCAATAAAGATTGCATTAAACTTTAATTTCTCGTCAGTTGTGAATCGTCGTTGGATAATAATAGCGCTAAAACAGCCTCGTTATTAAAAGTCACTGCAGCAACGTTAAATGTCGCACCAACGCTAAATGTCGCACTTAACGTTCGCTTAAGGTGATCTCAATCGGCCTTTAGCGTTGTACGGTTTAGGCCTCAATTCAAACATGATCCTGGTCGTGGGCTCTCATGAAAATGTGTTTATCTTTCTTTTTCTTTGTTTCCAGTCTTAATTTATTTTAAACTATTGTGCTAAATAGTCTCTTGTATAGAAAAAAAAACTGTATTCACCTCATTGGTTTCTTCTTCCCGCTAGAAATCTATCTTTCTGCAAATAATACAACAGTCTCTCCGTCTCATACATTCACTATTCCGTCTGTAACAATATAAGCATTTGTTCCACGACGTTTTTCTTTTCTATCTCTCCTGCAATATCTTTTTCTTGAAAATAAGTCCTACATACATCTCTTCAAAGTCTCAGCTTAAATTTCATCTTTCCCCAGTAATGTCCCTCAGACCTCAATTTTTTCTGTATATTTATCAGGAAGCCGGACGTCTTGAGAGGAGACCCTGGGGTAAAGAAATGTAGTGAGGTAACGATAGAGAATTTGAAAGAGGGAATATAAGAAATGTAGTGAGGTACCGATAGAGAATTTGAAAGAGGAAATGTGTGAGTACCGATGGGAATTTAAAAGAGGAATCGTTTATGACTGTGTTATCTGAAGAAAGAAGGATTGCCAGAGGGAAGAACTTGCCCTAACTGCTCCGTGTTCTGTTGACTATTCCACTCTTACCTATTAAAAGGGAAACAACTCGAAATTAATATTAACGTTTTTCTGGCACTGCGATTTTATAGACCCACCAGCACTATCAGTGCTTTGATTTTTCACTTGACATATTCGTCAAATTCCATAACGTCTAATATTTTTGTACAAGGGTATATTTTTATATACAGGAGCGTCGTATCCAATAAAAAATAATTTTGAAATTGTGATTTTATTCTTATTTTTTCCAGCCGCTTTTCGAGACAGCAGAACATCTTTGATATTGAGTATACACATTATTTCAAATCATCCTTATGTTTACAAATAGATGTTGAATAAAATCTAAACATGTTTAACTAATAAAATTACTTTGTCTAAGACGGTAAGTGTCTATGAAATAAAAAGTAAGCAATAAACAAGAAAGGCTCATTATGCTTCCAAGGGCAGTGTATAACATATTTTTCTTCGGACAGAAAAGCAAAGTGTGTACTACAAATTTGGTACGAGATACAATCTGTACATACTCGTTGACGACGTTACTGCAATGCTTAAATAAGAAAGAACCTTTTACTAAAGTTCATTCAATTTTTACAAAAATAAACTAAATATGCATATTCCGCATATCCTCGTCAATTTTCTATAGACACTCCGTATGTTTGACGTTAACGATCACGAGTGCATAAATTGGTGACATAGCAGATAAACAAATTGTGATTTCAAATCCAAATTATTTCCATGAAACAACAGAATTGACTTTATCTAAATGCTAAGAAATCCTAATTTATTCATTTGCATGTAAAAAAGGTAGTCGTTCTTGGTGGCTTGATACTTAAAATATTTTGGTGGTCCGCGATGCTGTTAGGGTTGTACGCCGGATTCCGGATCACCGATCCTGGATTATTTAACTTATTTCATGCATGAAGTACTTAGTTCTATCAGTTGAAAATCTTTCATATCGTCACCGCACGTGCAATGAGTGATATATTTAATATCACCACTGTCACCGGTCTGCTGTGGTGAAAAAGTACTGACTTTATATCCCCAATTTTAAGAGAAATCACAATATACGTATTTGTATTCATTTTCTAGTTGTTATTATTGTTGAAATTAGATCGTTGAGTTGATATCGATTATTTGTCCATATATATTCAAAACAAATAATTTCTATATTTCAAACTGGCACAGAAAAGACTAGGCCTTTACGGTCGTGCCCAATTCCCGGTAACCCCTAGCTCACTGTTACGGAATAAGTCGGGACCTTAAACCAGGTCAGTAATACTACAAAAGAATGCTCGTAAAGGGGTGCGACATTTAGCGTTGATGTTGCGACATATAGCGGCAGTGCATTTTATTTTGCGACATTTGGCGTCACAGATGCGACATATAACGTCAGGAGGTTTTGCTACATTTAGCCTCAGCCTTGCGACATATAACGTCAAGTGCGACATTTAACGTTGGTACGACATTTACCGTTGCTACAGTCACGTTAAGCTTCGCGCCTAACTTCAGTTTATAGACCTACAGTCTAGACGCTCATTACCAACACATATCACCAACACAGAGACCACCTAACAACATTGACAACACATAGATCTACACTCAACATGTATGAAGTCTAGCCTTAAGGTCTATAAGCATAAGCGCACCAAATTGTCTAAACACCTGAGCAACGACGGCACTCTTGGCATAGAACATACGACGTCGGGTGTTTACAATATAGAAATAGATATAAATGAACTTCGTGAATTAGACTTCGTAGATTTAAGATGGATTAATGACAGTATTTTCTTTTAACCTTATATTCATAGTTCATATTGCCGCAGACATATGTTTGTAAGTCATCAGCTACAACATTGGTAAACAACAACAATTGTGTGTTTCAAAGTTTGGTTTGCGGTAGGTCGGTGGTTCTACCCGGATGCATCCGTGTATACGGGGTCTTCCTCAACCTGTAATTAGCTGAACGTCGCCCATTGACTGAAATACTGCCGAAGCGACGGTAAACTCAAATAGTCAAGTCAAGTCAAAGTTTATTGCCGACAACAATCAATGGTTACACGTATTCTGTAGGTACCTCCCTTTAGAGTTGCATAGATCATGTATGGGAGGTAACTCTGGAGAGGGGAGCGGTTACCTAAGACCATAGTTACCTGTCCTTGGTTACCCTGCATCCGTATGTGCTTAGGCAGCAAATAGTGACCCTATTTAATACTGAATCATAGTGAATTTTGAGTGAAAGACATTCAATAAAGGAATAAATCCTATAGAACACAGTTAAAAAAGAAATAAAATGCCCAATTTAGAGGCCTCGCATAACAACCTTAAACGTTGAGCATTGTCGAGAGAGCAATTTTTGAGAAAACTGGTGTAAAATGGCCGACCATAGCACTAAATTCATACGTGTGTTATAATAGGTCAAAAGGTAGACGGGTCATCCCATGTTTAAAATGTACAGAATTATTTCTCTTGAATAGATCTTTCTCATGAGGATAAGTTTGGATGTCAAGTTTTTTTTAAGAAATTATCATTTGTATATATGCTTATATAGAACATAAAGTAAAATTAACTGTGGTCTGAGTCCGGAGAACGTGAAAAGGGAGGTTAATTCGGAGATGTACGAAAACTTTAAGCAGCGGTTACCTCCCCTTAGAGTTGTATAGCTCGTGCAAGGGAGAGGTATAAACCCTTAGCAGTGGTTACTTGTCTCTGAATAATTCTAATTTGCAAGTTGTATCTATGCTAACAAAATATTAACACGATGCTCGCTGTACCATTAGCAGGTAAACATAAAATAACTACAGTCAAACCTGCATTCAGCGGTCAGTTTAACAAGCACTTTGTTATATGTTTAACCTTTATGTAGCCGGCCACCTCAGTTATGCCGTCATATTCTCTTGATCCCCTTGGCTGACAGCTTAATACAGGTTTGAATGTAAATATATTTTCTATGATTTATGCAAAATTCGTTTCCGTTGTACTTGCAATTTCACTGTCTTGTCACATCTCCGAATATCTGCTCAATGCAAAGTTCGATTCCGTTTATGTATTACATACAGTAAAATGAATTTCAATGCAATAATCTAAAACAAGAGGCGCCACTAGAAAAGTCAGGTTGCGGGGTGGGGGTGTCTCTTATTAACTCAGCCACGGTAAATAGGTTATTAATATTATTTTGACATATCAGAGAGCGACATTCATCAACTTTAATTGAAACTGTCCGCACGTTCGCTCACTAAAACAGTTTTAAACAGATGGAATCATAACACATTTATGTTACAAAAAGTGTGTATTTTTAAAATATTAGAACATCGTTTCATGAAAAATTACAAACGAGTCGGTTCCAATCTGCTTGCTTCAATGAGATTTCATATAAAAATAGTAATGGAAGCTTTAATTAATTAATCAATCTTCTCGATCATAAATATATACAAAATATACAAAACAATTTTGTCAAACTTCTTTTTAATGTTATAGAATGATCTTGACATTTAAAAAAGCTGAAAGCTAAAAAAATAATTAAGAATTAAAAAAATAATCGGTTTAAATGCAAACTAAAGCTATTATTTAAAGCAATTAAATCTGAAGATATTAAATATCTACCATATTTTATGACGTACTTATCTGTATTTATATATATTTAATGCAAAGGCAATAATTTATCAGCCCTGCATTTCGAACTTCATACATTTTTTGTCTTTTTATTTTCTTTCTTTTTTTTTTCATTATTCTAACGCTTTGCTTAAAAATCTAGGTTTAATGTGTTGTTGTTGTGTGTGTGTGTGTGTCTTTTCTTTTCTTTTTTTTTCAGGTCTGGTCACATGAAATAACGTCCTATTGACGTCAAAGCATTCTTTTCGAGATTATAAGATATAACTATGTTGTATGTGAATACAAAGATGATATTTGAAAAATAACTACGGTATGTGGGAGGCCTTACACATGTTTTGTTAAAAAAGTAAGGACTTTTCCGCAAATTTGCGGAAAGCCGTAATAAGAATTTAAGAATAAGGCACTTATTGTAAATCAAAAAGGGAAAATAAAAATAAAAATCAGAGAGTGATCAATAACTGCCATGTTTTATGACGTAAAAACGTTTAAGTTTGTCAGGCGTAATGTCTATATTAACACCCTTCTTGCTTCATTACTTTTAAAACTGCCTTGACAATTTTACATTAAATTCACTCATAATATATATATATAATCAAAGTTAAATATCACGAGAAATAAAGAAAATAGGTTTGTGTACGGGACATAATCAATATTGAAGGATTTAAAGTATGTTTAATATGGCCCAAGAGCGCAAATATATTTGTTTAGATCTGCACTGTGTTGTTCCATTTAGAAATCATTTCATGGTGAAACTGGCATTTTACCAAAACATAAATAAACATAAGTCGGGTAAATCCATACACTCTTGCATAGTCACCGACGTAACTTTGATATCCTCTGCTCGAACTATACGATTAAATATATAGTACAGTTTTGGAAGTCCGGTAGTGCTCATATTTTGACGTTATTTCATCATTTAGAGCAGCATGATGTCCAAAATGGATAAAGAAATGTACGCAATCGTCTTCACTGTTTCTTGGTATTTCGGTATGTCTCTTGTCAGCTCTGCTATGACATTTACCGTGATAAAAGAATCGTTTCTGGCTGCACCATATGCAACGGAAGCGGGACACAGTGCTATCAGCTGCAGCATTAAATGTTCTACTGACGGCAGCTGCAAAGCCATTGCCTTCACCCCTACTACGGGAATGTGTAGTCTTGGTAACGTAAGCGTCCATCAAAACACGTCTGTCGTTGTTAATCAAACCGGTTCCTTGGTATACTATCCTGGTAAGTTTGAATACATGTTCTTCCCTTACTTGCGTATGTTAAATTACTTCATTAATATTAATATAATAATAATAAATGATATTAAATAATGAAAATATTATCTAACGCATTGAAATGTTTTCCCAACCGGAGAGATATGTCGGTGTTCTTTTTCCCTGAAGTACTTAAAATGATATATGTAATTTTGTGTAACAGCTTTTGTTGTTGTTGATTTCAGATATTTTTAAATCACAAGCAAAGGTACACATTTAATAAAAGGTGTAGGACACTGTACTATTGCATTAGTAATCCTAAAGCTTTAAGAATTCCCTTATTGTTTTGGTTTTTAATAATTCCTTAATTATGAATATATTCATCATCATTTACAAAATCCGTTGGCATCATTCGATTAAATTTACGCAAAATCTTGTTTTATCATATGACATTGTGCTCAAACAGCTGTTTCCGATTTCGTATAGCAATCACATATTTCTAATACGTTTCATATAACTTTTAGGGCGAATTTCATCACTCCGCGTCACGCGCGTGTATTCTATATGTATGCATAGTCTGATGAACTCGAACAACAGAGATTAAATGTGTTTGATTCATTATTCATATGATGTTGAAAATATATGAGAAATACAAACGTTAAATCGTTATTTTTAGTTATTATTTGAAAACTATTTTCTTGGTGTTAGATTACAAAGTAATGCATTTACAGTCCATGCACTTATTCGTTTGTTTGTTTGTTTGTTGTTATAATCGCGATTTACTGTCACAAAAGGTAATAAGAAAAAAACGAATCTGACATGAATTGTCATTTCATATCAAATTTTACTAAACGAGTTCATGAAAATGTTATTAAGCTTTAAAATGCTCGCTTTATAATATTTTCATGAACTCGTTAAGTAAAATCTGATATCATAATTATATATATATCCAACTGATGTGTTGTATGTATATGTTCAATTAAACCTGTAAAATAAACATTATTCAAATTATGCTTCAATTTTAACTGCATTAATTATTTCTTTCCCAGATCAAGGTTGTCAGGACGGTTGGGTATTCTACAGCGGGATGTGTTACAAGTACGTCGACGTCATTAATGCCACATGGCACGACAGCCAGACGTACTGTCAAGGTCTCGGGGGAAACCTGGCTCATGTCCGTGACTTCACCCATTTGGCCTTTCTCAACAGTATGGTGACATGCGTGAGGGGCATTTGGTACTGCTACCCTTGGATTGCGTACAACGACGTCGACGTGGAGACAGTCATTGTTGGCGTTGATGGACAGCCGATACCCGCGGACCTCCTGGCCGTGACGTATGACAACAGCGGTATCAATGATTGCGGGTACTCCGATCCTGACCTCGACCACGCAACTGCAGATGTTTTATTGCACGGATCTCGCTGTTTTCTTCTGCGAAATGACAATGTAGTGATGGCTCTTAACCGGGGTTGTCTATAAAGGATCTCTCTCTCTCTCTCTCTCTCTCTCTCTCTCTCTCTTTTAGACTTCGTGGAGACTGTGAGTGTTAATCAAAACAAAAGCTGATATCCGCGAAGCGCCTGACTTTGGTAAAATAAACCCCTGGCTGTGGTAAAATAGACCCTGACTGTGTTAAAATAGACCTTGACTGTGAAAAGGAACTGGACCATTATTAATGTCTGAAATCTGTAAAATGAAAATATAATCTTCAGCGAAACATTGAGACATAATTTTTAGACTGCATGTGCATGCGCAAGCAGTCTTTAGTACCACACTTTCAAGTCGATTGACGACAGTTGGCACGTCAATTTTAACATTTCGTAGTATTACTACGCAGAAGAAGTTCTGAGGTTAAAAATAGTTCATATTGAAACCTGTCGATTAAGAGAGGAAAATCCAATATTTTCACAATTTCGTTCAGCACTAGACGAGATGTAATTATCTATTCAGTAGATACGCTACAGTAGTTTATTTAGAACATGTATAGTAAGCGGCATCTTCTTAAAAAAGAAACATATGATATAATTTGAATCCAACGTGTGATGAAATCTCTTTGATGAAGGATTTTAGATAAAAATGTATATCTATAAGGTAAGAAGTGCATTTCGGTTTTTCTTTTATTCATTTCTAACTACCACCCCCACAAACTACGTTGAAGGCGAATGACAATGGAATGAGTGAACATAATTTCCAGTCAAGTTCGAATAGAATATATCCATTAGTAAGAAAGATGCAGTAATTTGAAAATCAGTTTCTCTCAGACCGATCGATTTGATAATCGATTTTCCCTATCATTGTGATTTAGAGGTTTGCTCTTAGATTTGTTTTATTTATTTTTTATCGCCATAACAGTCAGCTGCAAGATCTAGTCTTTAAGATTCAAAACAATGGTGTTACCTTTTATTTGGAATCTATTATTTAGTAGTGTCTACATTTCTTTATTTGTTTATCTTTCTTTCTGTCGCTAGTCCTCGTACTTTCCAGATTTCTGTTGCCATTTAAGCTTTATACTAGAGCTATATTTATGCAGGGTTTCTGTAGATCTATATGCATATAGCATAACTGGCTCAAACAATAAATTGATTTAGAGTAATTATGAACCATGATAGATATGGTATGAGATTGAGAATCACATTGAGTTTGGACAAGAAGCATTTCATTGAATGATGTGAATGTAATATAACAATTTAAGAAAAACTTTAAATCCAGGCATGGATTTGAACCTATGACCCCTCAAATGGTTTAAGTAAGAGTTGTCATGAGAACGAATACATAATGACCACTTGTTATAATGACTTATTAATACTTTATGGATTATTTAAAGGCCATAGAAAATAACATCCACCCAGCTCATATTCTGAATTAATTGGGCTCTAAGGTCAAAGGAATGAGAACAAATATCTATTTTCTTTTTTAATCCAATGGCAACACATTTATAAGCAGTAAGAGCAAAATGATCAGGTAAGAGCAATGTATAGCAAGACCAGGACTTGAGTGAGTGCACTTACATAAATCTTTTATTTAGGGCCACATACTGCATTTGGAATTTGTCCATGAATTCATATGATATAACAAATTGCTATATTATTGACAAACCGTAGGGCGATATATACAGATAAACTATACTGAATTGGCCCCCCTTTTTGGCACCAAATGTAACCAGGTGAAACAGAATGTAAAGCCGGGCCAGGATTCAAACCCAGGACCCTTAGAATACAGTGCGAGGGCTCTACAGACTGATATACAGATTTGCTAATAAAAATCTGATACTGATAAAGGTTACTAATGGGTTGTTATTTTATCTAGTATGAAAAATGAACAGTCAGACAAGGATTTGGAATCTAACAGGTTGGTCATACTACAAGACCACTGACACTAATCTCTTACTAAGCAGTTACATTTGGAATTTTTACCTGAATTCCTGACAGGAGAAAACAATTTGCTATGTTCTTGACAAACCAAAGGCTGATATATACGCGAAAATTTACCAAGATTGCCCCATGTTTGGCACCAAATGTAACTAAAAAGTAGGTGAAAAAACAATGTGCAGCCAGACCAGGATTCGAAAACCTTACAGCTTACATTGCAAGAGCTCTGCAGACTAATCTTCAGGATTGCTAACACAAATCTCACACTGATCATGATTACTAACAGGATGTTATATTAACAGGTAAAAAATCAGCACGATCCAGATTGAACCCAGCTCAGACCCCTAGCATACAGGGTTGAAGAACCACCAGACCACAGACACAAATATCTCTCTGATAAGAATTACTTTTGGGCAGTTTAATAGTATACATTCATGCATAAGCCATATTTGAAATGTGTTCATGAAAAATAATCTGTTCTTGATATACCCAAGTGTGATATACACTGGAGAATTATTACTGTAACGGCCCTACATTTAGCCAAGGACTAGAACCAGTACATACATATATAGCTATTGGAATGTTTACACAGCTCTACAGCGACAAGGGTAGGTAACTACTTGGACATTACATAACCATGAGTAGAAAATGTGCAGATAGATCAGGATTTGAACCTGAGAAACAACACTTATACGTTTAAACGTTTTAAGTTCAACCAATTATTAGCTACCATACTGCTTACAGTTTATAATTTTGGCTACTTGGAAGTATTTGAATGCATCTGCTGAAGGCTTGATATCTTACTTGTTTAATAGTTAGTTTCTCAATGGGCCTAAATAAACAACTTTTGGAATATATGATGAGTTGTGGTAAACAGGTAATGTCATTTGTCTGTTGGGCGTGATATTACATGAGGCAGCACAATATCTGACTCATGTACATATAGTCCCTAAAATTACTGAAATACTGTTGATGGGGTCTTTTAATTACTATAGGAAGAATCTTTTCATTGCAATGTTTTCATCTTCCCAGATGAGTTATAATTGCATTTGTAGAATAATTAAAAAAAATGTTATATCAAGGTGGATTAACCTTTAAGGTAATCCAGTCATCATTTATTTATAATCATAATCTGTCAAATGCTTAGAAAGACCTCATTTCAGATGCAAGCCTCCATTGACCGACGCCAAGGTAATAACGTAGCGCACGATTTTGGATTTTGACTGAATACCTCAAACGGCATACCTCCTAAACTTTTGCATTTTGATATGAGAAGCCCAAGTGCTCGGTTTGCTGATTGTGACACGCATTTAACTGTTACGTTATAATCTAGTGTTTCACTGAGAACAAGACCTAGATACTTGTATGTCTTGGCATATTCTATCTCTTCTCCATTGCACATAAATCGAACTTCGGTTTTTGCAGTTGATGGGTTTCTAAAATGCATAACTTTTGTTTTCGTACTATTTATTTTCATTCCGTTTGCCTGACACCAGTCTGATAATGTAATTAATAGTAGCTGTAAATGTTCTACGGAGTTAGATATTAAAACTAAATCATCTGCATAAAATAAATGAGAGATTCGTTTTCCATTTATTAAAATACCAGCATTTGTATGCTCTAAGAAAATACTAAGGTTATTTATATAAAGATTAAAAAGTGTCATGGACAATAAACAGCCTTGTTTTAATCCGACCTGTACGTCAAACCATTTTGTCATATGGCCATTTACCTTGACAGCACATTTCACATCATTATATAGAGACATTACTGATTTTATAAAATATCCGTGTAATCCGTATCCCAACAGTTTATTCCATAAACTATTTGTAATAATACCATCATATGCGCATTTGAAATCAACATATGAAACAAAGGTTGATTTTTTCTGTCTTTTTCTATTTTCAACAATAGTTGTTAGGGTAGACAGGTGATCAACTGTACTGCGGTGTTTCCGGAAACCGTTTTGACAATCACTCAATACGTTATTCGTCTCCGCCCATTTCGTCAGTCTATTGTTAAGTACCGCACAATAAGCTTTGTATATTGCCGACGTTACAGTGATACCGCGATAGTTTGCTGGGTCACATGCATCTGCTGATGGGTTTTTGATCACTGGTGTAATAAGGCCGTATGTCCAGTCTTTCGGGATCCTACCGGTGTTGAAACAGACACAAAAAAGTATATGTAAATATTGTATACATATATCTGATTGTAAGGCCTCGGCCGGAATTTCATCGTACCCAGGTGATTTATTTTTGTTTAGTGATTTAACAACTTGTGAAACTTCTATTATCGAGATGCCATTGTTTAAGTAGTCTACATTAGGATATTTTCTTGATTCTATAGTGTAATTGTTGCTGTTTTGGCCTGGTTGTAATGTAAATAAACTCTTAAAAGCACTTTCCCATTTATCTAGCACAACCTCTTTATTCATATTTAATGTTCCATCAGGCATGACAACCTCCATCGGTATCGATTTGTTTCGCTCTGCTCCTACACCGATTTTACCTATCGATTTCCAAAATTCACTTTGATTTGGGCTTTGGCACGAATTAAGAAGTCTTACTTGTGTCTCGTGCCAAAATTGTCTTTTGCGCTTTTGTACTTCCTTATCAAATATTTTGCTACTTTGAATGAATTCTAGCTTTAAGTTTGACTTCAGCGCTTTTTCTGTACATTTTAACCATTTCCTTTCATTTAAACACATTTCTGACCACAGGTTCGATAAATGCTCAGTCCACCAGGGTTTTCTCGCCTTTTTATTCTTCCTATTATTTTTATGCATAATAAATTTTGGATTTAAGTGTTTGTCCATTTCTTCCTTTATAGCTAGTATAAACGTTTTATAGGAGGGGATCAATACCTTCTTGTGACTGCTGATTTTCCTCTATTGACTTAATCTTAGCGTCTAAACTCATAATTATTTCCATGTTATTCATAAACACTTGAGGGATAGATTTTCTATTATACTTAATTGATGAAGGGGGCGTGTCTTTCTCTCCCTCACATTTTACACTCATACCTTCAATATTCTTTAATGATATAGTCCAGCGTAGGATCGAGTGATCGGGGATCACGTGAGCGTTAATACTATGTACAGGTAAGGCAGCATTCATGACGTCAATCGCACGTGTAACTTGAAAGTGGCTATATTTTTGTAGTTGTTCATGGGGGACTATACAATAATCTACCACTGCGCAACCCTTAGTGGATACACTTGTATAATCATTGTTGATGTAATTTCTGCCATTTAGTACACATACATTGGCACTGATAAGAAAATCGAGAAATATATCATAGTTTGTATTTGTTTTATAGTCTATGACATTTCGTTCAGGTAAAATATCGATTCCTGCGATAAAATCATCAATTGTTTCCAATTCTGATATTAAAATCTCCGACAATAGTTATAAGTGATCCATCTTGATACTCATATATTTGACTGAGTAAAGTGTCCAGGTATTCACTAACATTTACGCATCTTGTTGAATTTGCTGGTGGTAAATAACAAACGCATATTTTCAAGTGTTCACCAGTCTTGTGACTCTTTAAACCTAACCACAAAATTCCCTCCTTTGCGTCATTTAGTTTCTCAATTTTAAAATAGCTGTACAAATCATTTTTAATAAAAATTCCAACGCCTCCACTTCCCTTTGGGGCCCGTTTATGAATTTCCCTTCGGTTATACCCTATCCATTGGTATCCTTCGATATTTAAAGTATCTCGTGATTTCAAATGAGTTTCGGCTATACAGATAATGTCTAAGTTTAAGTGCTCTATACAAGCTTTTCTGATATAATGATTGTCTGATTTATCGTTGCTATCGAAACCATTTGGGTTCCAAAACCCGCATGTCACCTAGTGGCGATAGTAACCTGGCCCGCTAGTATGTCGATCAGAAACATAATAGCGATCATCAAAGTTTCGCCTGTAGTGCTGATTTTCTGTAGATCTGTGGGACGCACTGTACTCTACTCGTTCCCGGGAATGGTGTGATTCATTGTCGTTACGGTTCCTTGTGGCCCTTAAATCTCCGCGTCGGTTACCAAAGCTACGCTCAGTATATCCTCTTTCATGATTGAAGGAGTTATCTCGCCTCTACGGTCGCTGGTTTGATACCTGTTGCCATCATTCTTTATGACGACTATTGTCATGTCGTTTCTTTTCTGTTCTTACCAATCTGTCACCTCGGACGGAGAGTTTATCTTCCCCAATAACGTTGGCGAGTGTTCTAAGATTTGCAATCATTTTTGCTCCGATGGCTGTTTGTATGACTCAATGTACACAGTGTCAAACAATCGACTCGACCTTAACTTAGACTTTTCACTCATTATTCTATCTTTATCTTCTTTTGATTTGCATGTCACTATCACCACACCATTTTCTCTCCTGTGATCATTCTTTTTCCTCTCAGCTCTCTTGATATTGATGTTCAATTTAAGTCATTCTCTCATTAAAGCGTGAACACTTTCAATGATGTCTTCGTCATTTGTTTCTGGAAGATTCCGTATCACTAACTTAAGTGATATGTCGTCGGCGTGGTCCACACCTTCAGTATGGGATCTTGTGTGCTCTTTCTTATCATATTTGCTATTAAGTGTCTCCATGTCATCTCTTAGTTTTTTAATTTCCTTGTTAAATTCACTCATGATCTTGTCTATTTCCGGTGCTACGGTCTTTTCTATATGTCTCTTGATTTTCTGTTCTAATGATGATTCAAGGTTGTCGATTCTGCTGGCAAGACAATTTAAGCTAGTTTTCATTTGGTCAGATAACTTGTTGATCGCCGTTACGACACACTGATTCTCTTCATTATTTATGTTATTTTGTTTCACGGGGGATGCATCAGTTAAAGTCAAGCTATTTGACCGTTTCCTTTTCTTTTCCGGAGGTTTAGCACTTTGTGATACTTTTTTTGTTGATTTTGCTTTAACACGTTGATTAGAGCCCTTCACCATACGCTGATTTTTCTTTCTTCGGGTCCCTGCTTGTGAACAGTCAGCAATGAGAGACTGTGATGTCTGGCCTTCATCAGAGTCCGGTGATGTGTCAGTCACTTGGCTTTCATTTTTGTTGGTTACGTCATCCTGTAAAGTACAGGGCATGGAATGACTTTTTTCCTCATCATTTGGTGGCTGAGTCTCTGAATAACAATCCATAATCTGGGTAAGGGTAATGTAACTGTTACTCAACAACAGTTCATTTTTGTCCAATTGGTCACGTGATTGATCTTTCTTACCTTCCGTGACGGTTTCGCGCACTATTGTCGACGTTTCCATGGTTTGAGATGAACTCATGTAGATGTCATGCAATCAAGCGTGACGAATCCGCTGATTTGGGACCGGTGGGAAATTCAAATATCCTTTATATCAATACCCCACCCAGTCCAGGTAACAGTTAAACAACAAAATAGGAGCAAGAATGCAATCCACTTTCACACAATAAAGGCTTTACATACCAGACTATCCAAAAACGACTGTTTCACCATATACACTGTTTTATTGTCCCAATTCACTTTTATTTCGAACAAAAACAATCGAAATTTTCTCAGATCTCAAACACACAACCACATAATCCACGCATGCGCACACAGTGTATGTTTATACAGTTCCTGATATCTCCCACGGCGACCCATTTGATGGCTATTAAACTACTTTGTTTATTTTGCAACAGTCATCTGTTTGACTTTATTGTGGCCTTGTTTCTTTTTGTAAGATTTAGTCGCGCTATCTTTACATATAGTTACTTTATATAAAATTGAATTTTACCATGCTTTTTCTCTTTCTGAAAGTTGTATGTGTGTTTTAAACCGCCTTTTTATTTTTGTTTGAAATGGGGGATGAAAAATTGAAAAATGTTTTTGCAAAATAAAAAAAAAATTTTAAATTGTGAAATGCCTTTTTTTAAAAATTTGCAATTTGACACGGTTTTTACAGGGTGATCACAGTTTAAACTTTTGTTTAAAAGTCCCCGCATTTTTTAAGTGGGGGGTTTTTTAAATTTTTTGAGAGAGAAAAAAAAGGGAAAAAACTCCAGTAACGGTGAACAACTTCCTTTTAAAATTAACAAAAAACCCCGTTGTTGGGGATTGAAAATGGTGGGGGTACCCGTTTTTTGTCTGTTTTAAAAAAGGGAAAAAAACAAACTTTTGGTAAACAATAGCTGCTTTGGGTTTTCAGATGAAAATCGATAAGGGGGAAACAATTAATGAGGTAATCAGTTTTTTTTTGTTTATAACATTGGGCCTTTCAACATGCCTTTGATTCCCAAATTTGTCGAGTTTCAATCAAAGTTTTTTGCCCATTTTGAATGATTTTCAACAATGGGTGAACTTACCAAACCAAAAGGGAAAAAATAAAAAGAGATAATTTTTTTTTTGAAGCGCGAGAGTTTAAAGATATCCAATCAATAAACGCTAATTTTTAAATTGGGTAATTTTTGTTACGTTTTTTATATCCTTACTTGAACCCCCGACTTTTAATTTCCCAAAAAAAAGTTAAAAACAAACACTAAAAGAAAAGAAACTGAATTTCAACACTAAAAATAAAAGGGAAACCTTTCCCCAAAAAGGCAGCGTACGCAAATATCGCAAGCAGAAAAAAGGGGAAATACACCTACAAGAAAAAACAATCCTAAACTTTCTCCCAAAAGCACTTGTTGCCATTTCCCCAAATTTTTGGGAAAGAATTTGGCCCGATCAACAATCGGTGAAAAATTTTTAAAGATTTAAAAAATGGGAATCGACTTCT
>CM037789.1:13035757-13085757 GCA_021229015.1 Solen grandis
AGAAACTATAGCCTTATGACAAAACGCTGGCCTATCATAAAGTATTGGCTAATGCCCAAACCACGCTGATACAAGGATCATCGAACTACGACTCGGTCTGCTATTATTGTGTTTCAACTAATAAACTTTTCCCTTTCAGTAGCACTGAGCACAACTGAAAACACGGGCATACTTTTGTGAAACAACAATTTGTCCCTAATGTCCCAGTCTAATCAACTCTGCAACGTATATAGCAATAATAATAAGAGCTCTGTTAAAACACGTCTGCACCCAAGGAAGCCAGAATGATCGCTTGAGTCAATTTCCAAAATAACCATGGTTAATATTAACCAATCAAAATGCAGCAAACATTTCGCTATATGTAACAAAGCTTAAAGTGAAAGTGAAATGAATTCTATGATAAATGCATTAAATGCAAAAGAAAATGAACTAATCGTAAACCCGGAGAAAACCTGAATAAAATATTAATAAAAACAAGGACGTTAAATACCTTCAAACTTTCTGAACTTTGATATATAAACTCCGATTTCGTTCTGCCGGTATGGCAAGGGAATTAACTCTTAACACTTTTAAAACAAGGCTATTGGTATGGCAACCGTGACCTCCGTTACAATCACTTAGTTTTCTCCTAGACCACTCCATTGTTATTTTTCTTTTTTCTTCTGGATACGTAATTGCCAGTGGTAAATGTCCTATGGTGGAGTTGCCTCCCTTTGCAAAGTGAAGAAAAAAAACCATGGCTTCCAGTTCCATCTAAGTTTATGCATTCAAAAAAAAGCTTTGAACTAGAATTTGTTTATGGAAAATCTGGTTTTCGTGGCATTGTCATGTCTTGTTTTTATTGTTTTACTTTTTGTGTCCCATGCTATGAAAATTGAATATGAAATAATGTTAAAATGTGCCCGATACAGAATTCATGTTCACACTATGGATGAATAACTAGACAAAGGGACACTATATATGCATAATAGTTTGGCTAGTATTGCGGCGATCGTAATCTGAAATATGAATAGCAGTTGCGGAAAAGCGGAGCGTTTTTTTTTTTCGGAACGGAAACGTCCCAAGACAAACGTGATCTAAACAAATACAAATATGTTTAAAACTGGACGGAGCACACCTACGGAACAACAACTGTTTGTGTACATATCCATGTATATCAACATCTAATTGCCTGAATTAGAATTTTTGAGCACTTTCCAATATTGATTACGTTTAATGATCATGCTTACTTTATTCTTTATTTCGAAATATTGATCAAATGTATATATTAATTTAAATTTAGGCTCTTTTGAAATACATTTGAAATAGTTCAGGGATTATAAAAATGCATGTAGGTCAACAGTTAGCCCATTGCACTGTTTCAGGCATTAAAGTGAATAGTTAAACAAATTTCTTTTTCGTCTGGAAGGTAAAGTGTAACCTATTTCGGAACTCGCAAGTTTCGGACGTTAGCTGTCACAAATCAGCGCTACTACTTTTAAAAGGTTGTTTCGCCAGTAAAGGTATCTACAACATTCGTTATTGTATCATATCGTTAGAACACGTTCCGAACGACGAATATAACCTCTGTGTACACGGCATCTTCCTTCGTATGTTAGCTGGGTATCGTTATATGATGCAAAAATTCTGTCGCAGCAACGGTAAACAACAACAAATCACGTACATTGTTGATACCTATTCTGCATATCAAGGAAATAACCCCAAAATTTCCTTACCGATAAAAGAAAGATGAGATCCAATATTAAATTTACGTTTCTTTCATCGTGTAATTGAAAATATCCGCATTTGCTCTAATTAACTACTATGTAGCTATGTTACTATGCTGGACGTACTTCAGATTAGGCGAAAAAAATAAGTTGCTTGTTTCCACTAACATTCCCGAAAATAATAGGGTCGGTACGTCGGCTAAACTTTTTTTCCCATTTCCACCTCATCTTTTCAGAGATATTGACGAAATTCCGCGTTTTGCAACCGTAATAGCCCGAATGCTACGAAAAAAAAGTTTAGGGTCGGTACAAAAAACAGAATCGGACGCATTAGTGGAAACAAGTACTTTTTATTACGCCTTATGTTCATTTCATTTTAAAACACTCAAATATGCAGTTCATATAAGCCCAGTCTTTCATTGCAAATTCTGCAAATATTTAGTTTATATTACCATGCGTCATATTGATCGACACTTATAAAAACAAACTATGTCGGTAATCATATTTCTTTCCTTTATAAATAGAGTCAAAAGTTAACAGAGAAAAAATTATTTTAAAAGAGATCAAGAGAGGAGTGAATTCCAACAGCCGGTATATTCTTTTGAATTATGCTTAAGAACCTGTTTCCTGGCCTACAATATTTTTATATGACCCAGCAAGTGTCTTTTATTGAATAATACGTTTGCAAAAAAAATAAAATAAAGAAAAAATTGATTATATCGTATTCAAAAGCTTACTCTTGGACTGTATTAGCTTTTGTTTCTTTGTATTCCCGGCATGCATTAAGTATATATTTAAGTGACCCATTTAGTATGCCCACATAAGGCACAGATAATTAAGGAACAACTGAAATATTTTTTTGCGAATATATCATAGCCAATTGTGTGCTATATCTCGAAAGAAATGGAGATTGCCTTGCACGTTATCATTTATCATTTTATTTGGGTGTTTCGGGATGCGCTTAGTCCTATCTAGCATAACATTCACCGCGATACAAGAAGTTTCACTTGGAACGCCGTACGTAACGGAAGCGGGTCACAACGCCATAACGTGCAGTAGGAAATGTTCCCGTGACGTCAGCTGCAGAGCAGTGGCCTTCGACCCTGCAACGTCTACGTGCAGCCTTGGTAACGTCAGTGTCCATGACAACACATCATCCGCAGTAGTACCGCAAGCTGGGTCCGTGGTGTACCATACCGGTGAGAGGAAAACAACTTTAGAATTGACTTATGTAATTATAATAAACATTAACTAACACAATGTTTATATAATTAGCTGTTAGTTGAAAATGGTTGCTCCATATTTAGGCTAAAACTTGGGAAATCATACATCACTAATAAGCTACCATATGTATGACAAGAACATTTTTCTTCATGGTTGTTGTTGTAGTTGTTGTTGTATTGGGGTTTACCGTCGCTGCGATAACATTTCAAAAATATAGCGACGTCCAGCTAATTGCAGGTGGAGGAAGACCCCAAGTACACAGAGGTACCCGGGTAGAACCACCGACCTATCGCAAGCCAGCTGGAAGGCTTCCCCACATGAAAAATCCGAAGTCCCTACCGGGATTCGAACCCACAGCGATGAGGGGCTGAGGGATTTGTAGTCCACGACGCTCGGCCACGGCGGCCCCCTCTTTATGGTTGCGTTTTAGGTAACTTCTAGAAAAAGGGATAATGTCAAAGCTGCATCTTTTAGAATTTTGAAAAGAAAGGTATTGAAAAAGCGATGTAAAATAAATTATTTTCTGACAAGTGTTAATTTCATAGAAAGGTCGTAACCTTTTTTTAACTCTTGTTTATAGAAACTCGATGTTTTCTGCTATTCTCATCATCCATGTATTGTTATGTAGGATCACTCAATGCAGTCATTATTACAGAACAGAACAGAACAGAACATAATTTTATTGACTTAAGCATACAATCGCTCATCGTCATACAAAACACATATATACAAATAACATATACATGCAGGAAAATGGCTACTGAACCGATGTATATCATATATATTTATCATTATAACATATTGAGCATACTGAAGTGATATAAATATGTGAGAGTGGATCAATTAACATGAAGGAATACCGTCTCTGATCGAATTTTAAAACTTTTTATACAAAACTTTGCTAGTTTTACCAAAAGCGCTTTTTTTCTTGTATTGATGGGTTTCTTGAATTTTAATATATTTGGTCTGTTGTAATAATATTTAGGAATAAACTGTATTCTTAAATCTCTATATAATGGTCATTTAAGTATAAAATGAAACTCATCTTCTATTTCATTTAAGTTACATAGAGTACACTTACGTTGGCTTCTAACAATATTTGAGTGTCTACCTGTTTCAATACTTAATTTATGTGAAGAAAGTCGGATTTGTGCTATAGTATTTCTAAGAGTACAATTACTTACCAGCAACAGATATTCAGAGCATTCATACACAGTTTTATATTCTCTATACAAATACAACTATGAACAAAATGACATATTATTTCTACAAGTCGTAATATATATATCTTTTAAACGTGTCTTTAAAATAGATATAAACATGTCAACATCTACTGATTCTGGAAATAACCAAATCTCATGAAACCCGGCGTTTTGTAAAATATTCATTAATTTTTTTTGACCAATTCTCAAAATTTCCTAATATTATTTCTTGTCGTTGATTATCTCTTACCGTCTTTAAAATAATATTATCTCCCCTTTTTCCATATAATTTTAACCAATACTTAACCTTACGTACATACCGTGTAATATAAAGTGGGAATCTTCCCAGTACTGAATATAATGCTAGGGTATTGGTTGAATTTTTTACATTTATAAGTCTCTTAGAAAAAAAATTATGAACAATTTCTAAATTTTCTGCTTTAATATCTCCCCAGACTTCACAATCTTAATTGAGGATGGATAAAACGTACGAGTCAAAAAGATTAAACAATGTGTCTACTGGAATATTTTTCCCTCTAATGATATTTAATAATGAATGCATTGCCCTTAAAGCTTTACCCCTTAATGTATTTGTGGCAGGAACAAAAGAACCTCTACTCGACATGATAATACCGAGATAGTTGAACGAATTTACAATTTCAATATCCTGACCTCCATACAACCATTTTTCACCCCGTTTTAACTTCCAATCTTGTTTAAAAGTCATTATTTTTGTTTTCTCAGCATTCACCGTTAGATTCTATTTGTCGCAATATATTTTCAATAGATTTAATAACTCTTGTAATCCTTGAGCTGATTCTGAGCAAATAACAGCATCATCAGCAAATAATAATAAATAAATCGACCATTGGTCTATTAACACCCCGGCATTACTATTTTCTTTCAAACAAGTTTCGATATCATTAATGAAAAGAGAAAACATTATAGGTGACGTAATCTCTCCCTGGAACAAGCCCATTTCGCTCTGTAAAAAATCCGAAAGCGTTTCCATATGTTTTACAGCTAATTTGACATCATTATACATCGACCTAATTACAGAAAAAAGTTTCCCATCAATGCCATGTTCAATCAACTTATACCTTAGACAATTTCGGTTTATATAATCATATGCTCGTTTGAAATCTATAAAACATGTATACAAGTTCTTTTTCTTATTAAATTGCGATTTTATTAAGTTATGTAATACGAATATGCCGTCCACTGTACTGTAGTTCTCTTTAAAACCAAACTGCGCATGTAAAAGTTTATCGCATGTAAAAGTTTATCATTATTCACTGACCACTTCTTTAACCTTTCATTTAAAACAACTGTAAACAGCTTGGAAAAACAACTAGTAATCGCTATGCCTCTATAATTACACGAATCCGAAGGGTCACCTTTCTTATATAATGGTACCAGTAGACCATGCACGTGGAAACTGTTGTGTGTCTAAAATATGATTGAATAATAAAACTAGCGATTTACCAAGTATGTCAACCCCCTCCTTAAAATATTCATATATAATGCAGTCTAATGAACATGACTTATTGGTCCCTAATTTTCTTGTCGCGAGCTTGATTTCTTCAAACGTGAATGGTCTATCTAATTCAGGAAACGATGTATCCTTCTGACTATTATCAAAATTATTTAAGAATTCTAACACCTCAGGATCCTCATTCTTCTGAGGAGATGATAAAATATCTTGAAAATGATGCTGGAATTCAGATAAAGATATCGTGTTGCTAATATTAGTATGTTTCTTATGCTTAAAATAATTCCAAAATTGCCGAGGATTTTTACGTCTCATATTATTTAAATTTCTATTAAATTGGTAATTAAACTCACGTTTTTTCTTTCTACAACAATATTTATAATCTCGTTTTTTTATGCAAAAACTCCTTTCGTTTTTCATCACTTTTCTCCCAGTTATAATTTTGCATTGCGTGTTGAACCATTTCATATTTGATTCTACATTCATCGTCGTACCAATTGTGTCTATTCCCATCAGTATCAACAAAATTACATTTATTATTACTCCGTTTTTACTCAAAATATTTATTTCCTTTTTCATTTAAAAAAAGTGTGAATGAATTGACTAATGCGTCTATTTCGACACCATCATTTATACCAGCAATTAATTCAATTTCTAACATATCTATACTATCATTTACATCTCTCAAAAATATGTCTTTAAAATCAGGATTCCATTTATAAGATACGCTCGTTTTTTGAAAATTATTAGTATAAATCGTATTTGTTTTAAGTGTAAATGATATAGGAGCGTGGTTAGAAAAATTATTAAATTCATCATGTATATTAAACGTACATATATATTCAAAATTCATTTGATGTGTAAGTAAGTAATCTACAATACTTTCACCATTATATGTAAAACATGTAAAATTGCCATCATCTTTATCGTCATGCAATCTTCCGTTCACAATTCTTACATTCAGATGTACATACAGATCAAGTAGATATTCGCCGAAGCGATTAGATGTTTTGTCACTTGTTTTTCTTGTTAAGATTGGGTATAAATCATCATCATCATCATCATTATTATCGTCATCATCGCCTATATTATTGTAAGTATTATCATTATTAACAATATAATCAAACTTTTCACCGATACGTGCATTTAAATCCCCTACTATAAATGTTTTCCCCTTATTATTAAAATAACTTAAATCGTCTTCTATACTATTAAAAAGGTCTACGTTATACACATCGTGACTAGGTGAGTTTTCAAGTGCAACATATGTAAAACATAGATACATATCCTCATCAGTTTTCCAAAACGATTTTAACAATTTCAACCAAATAATACAATCAATTTCATTTTTTCTAACTTGACCCCCTTTCTAACAGAGTCTTTAATATATATTATTATACCCTCACTTGACCGTTTTGCACGTCTGTGTTTAAAGGCCCTATAGGAGTGAATGGGGTTACTATACCCCTGCAAATCAATCACTGAGTTTTTATTCGTCCACGTTTCTGATCCAATGATATCATACTCTTTTAATAAATTTACAAATTCGTCCGAAGACCTTTTCTCTGCAGTCAGTCCCTCAACGTTCCAATGCAAGCACCACCCTCACAGTTGTCCTAGGCATCCCTACACAGTTCGTTTTGGATGTAGAGCTTATCCACCTTAAGAAACGCTTCCTTGCCATCCAATCTAACCTGTTGCATGATGGGAATGAGTCGCTTCCGCCTCTCCATAACCTCCCGGGAAACTGCTCGCTGATACCAAACGCTGTACATTTCAGGAGCCGCGCCGCCTTCCGCACTTGTTCTTTATCGGGGTCATACGCGAATTTCGCCACGATCGGTCGGATTTTCCCATGTCGAAATGAGTCCACTCGATGTGCCCTCTGAATTCTGATGTTTGTTTTCGCATTTTCTATTTTCAGCTTCTCTTCAATAAAATTTAATATCTTGTCTTTGCATTATTCATCTTTCTCTTCAGGTAAATTGAAAAATAACAAATTGTCTCTCACACTCCTGCTTTTTAAATCTTTGATATCTTCCTGTAGTTGTGCTTCTTTCTTTTTTCTCTCATTTTCTTCTTTCTTTATCTGGGCGAATAACGTATCCAACTCTTTTTGTTTTTGATTGATGCTTTCGAGCATACTTGTGTCGAAAGCTCGACTTTTTTCTAGGTCGCTTAGCCGAGATTCTATGACGCTGGTCTTTTGATCGCTATCCTGGACTTGCACGGACAATTTGTTCACCGTGGATTGGATGGAGTCAAGTTGTTTCAGTTTACTGTCCAATGCGTCCAGTCTTTGCAAAATAATTGAGAACTGTCTGTTTATGCATTGGCCAAGTAAAACTGTGTGTTTTGCTGTTGGTCATTATTACATAACACAGGGGACGCGGACATCATGGCCATGTATTGACATTCATAATAGGAGCTGAAAAGAACCCCAATTGGTGTGAGAATAAAAATATTGCCTCTGGTCATTCAGTAAATGATAACATAAGCATTTCATTTTTTTTTTTGCTTACTAATGAATTACCGGGTTCTTTCTGTGAGATAACAAATCCATGGCCCAGGTGTGAATAGTAATAGATCTGCCGGAACTATTTGTTACTTATAACCAGTATGTATAAGGGTATGTAGGAGCAGTTACCTTAAAATAAAAATAAAATGTGTTTGTTTTGGGTGGTTATGGAATAAATCTTATCTTCCATATCCACTCAAAACAAACAAAATTAATGTATTCTAAATATGTAAAAGGAAAAATCATAATATACGTCAAGCCTTTTCGGGGACAGTGTTGACTTTTTTTTTTTTTTTTTTCATTAACTTATTTTTTCATTATTTTCATTTTTTTATTTGTTGTTTTAGGGTGATTTGTTTTTTATCGTTTATCATCCACATCATTTTATTAAAGTTGACCTAAGCATTATCTCGTTTAACTCTACCAGGTTGCAAGGACGGTTGGGTATTCTACAGCGGGATGTGTTACAAGTACGTCGACGCCGTGAACGCCACCTGGCACGACAGCCAGGCGTACTGTCAAAATCATCGGGGGTACTCTCGCTCATCCCCGTGACTTCCCCCTTTTGGCGTTTCTCAATAGTCTGGCAACATGCGTGAAGGGCGAGATGTACTGCTATCCTTGGGTTGCCTACAATGACGTCGCCGTTGAGGGAGCAATTGTTGGTGTAGACGGGCAGCCGATACCGGCGGCGCTCCTCAACGTGACGTACTACAACGACGGTCTAAATGACTGCAGCTATACAGACCCGGAATTCGTCACGGAATTGTACATGTATGATTGTTTGGACCTTTGCGTATTCTTCTGCGAGACGACAATGTAGAGGTGGCTCTAAACCCGGAACGGAACTCTAAACTCTTTTATTGACTCAAAAGACCCTCCTTTTTTTCTCTATGTCTCTTTCTGTCCCCATTTCTTTGATATTCCCGATTGTAAAATATGTACAAACAAGTGTTAGCCGTTGAAGAATATTACCACTCAGCTGACAATGTAGGCTTTCTTATTATTATCATTTTATAACACTATATCGAAAAGGATTAAAGAGAACAAACTTCATAAGCTAACATTTCATAAACCAATGATAATAGAAGTAGAAAAAATCGTATGAATTTCTAACATATACTTTTTTCATTTAACATGACAATAACAGACTTATGACCACTCAATCAAATGATATATTGTATACAAATCAGGATACAAATTCAATATATTCTTTTCATACACGAACGCTTCTGGATACCTAATTTCTGATGGAAAATAAAAATGACTGGCGAATATATGATTCTGTTGTCATTCCATATTTTCCTTACATACAGATATCTCGATAGTCCGTACACTTTGTTTCCTGAGAAAATTTTCCGGATTTCTCCCCGTTGTTATATATCCTATTGTGCTGTTCTGTCAATGACCCAATGGCCCTTATCATTCATTAACAGCAAACCTCTGCAGTTGTGAATGACTTTTACATCCTGTACTCAAATTTCTTACCATCTTATATGTGAATCGCTCGCTGTTGGTCTGGTACATGTAGCCGGCTTGTCGTGTCATTTCTTAACAGAAAAAAAAGGATTTATCCAAAATTAACTTCCGGAGCCGCAAAGCGATTTTCCAGATTATAAAAGCACCGAAAACGCACTATTACACAATTTATTACAATATTATAAGTCAAAGACATGACAAACTTTCCCTATAACGTCATAATCGCTTATCGGGTTGCAGCTATATATATTCGTATGTATATGGTTGAATTGATTGTTTAACCATTTCGTAATTTGAGCATTACTTATACTTCATATTTTAAAATATGGAATTTAACCCACGCTAAGCGAATCCGAGCCCAAGGTTAAGTTCTATATTAAAAAAAAAATTTAAAAAAAAACAAACTATTAGTGGCTAGTGGCTTTCCGTTTGTCTAACTTTTGTCACGTAGGCCACAGCGGCAATTTTGGTGTCGGCGGTAGGAGCACGCGACTCACGTAACTGTTTAAAAAGATATATTATACAAGAAAATACTTGATATATTTTATACCGCCTGATACGACGTATAGGGGGGTTATATTGGAGTCATGTCCGTCGGTCTGTTGGTCGATGAATCCGTTGTAGGCGAGATTTTTTGGCTACCTTTGGTCGGATTTTGATCAACTTGACAAGAACCAAACTAAGTTGCACATATTTTAGCACGTAACGATTTGCTTAATTTTACATGAGTTATGGCCTTTTGTTATATTTCTCAAGACTGTCTGACATGGTTACAGTAACTGTAACAAAGCGGTAGCCATCATATTAAATGGCGATTCTTGTTTGAATTTGGATTGAAAAAGAGCTATTTTATTGGCTGAAAAAAGTGGGACAAACCGTAAAAAAAATAATGAAATAAACGAAACTTTAAGGTAAAGCCCCTGTAATGGTTCCGCTACATTTCGGACCTCATGGCCTTTCACGGAGATAACTAAGGTTTCAAATTGTTTCATTATGGTACCTTGGTTATCTTGGTAGAGGTTAAGTGGTCAAAGACGTAGCGGTGTTTGTCGACTTTACCGGAAGTGAATTTCAGGGCATGATAATCCTTTATCCATGTACATTGTCTACACACTCGAGTGCACGCGGGCGTTTTTGAGCGATTTATACCAGTGTTGAGTTCAGTCCATTTAATCCATCTTCTGATACCGGGAACGGTAAATCTTTAAAACTAAACAGTCTGTCCAAGCTGTTGAACAAGACACATTTTTAACGAAAAGTAGCAAATAATCATAAATACCCGTACATGTAGTGTAACTCATTATTGCGTTTTGTTTTAGCATCTAGTTTAAAGAGATGTGCTGATTTTCAACAATGCAAGAGTATGACGCAAATAAATAAAACATCTTAGAGTAAGTTAGTATTACAGTTCCCGCCTCAGTTACAAGTGTTGAACCAAGTATCATTACTCCGGCATTGCGTCCTTCTGTAACGTTGGTAACGTGAAGAAAGGTACGAAGAGGTTGCTGAGTCTTATACACTTGTGATACCCCTCATTCCCCTCTATGTCATCTACTCTGTGGTCATCTGGTGTCCCGAGATTCTCCAATGAATACTCTTTGAGTAAACTGGGCTGAAGACAGGTGGGTTTGCTGTTGAGTGTTATTTACTAGTGGGTTTGGTTTGGAATAAAAAAAATAAGCATAAAGAAATGAAATGATATTATATATTTTTCTTTAGCATGAATGACTTAAAAATGTACCATGTTTACAGATGTATTCCAATTTACTTACATGCTGTCCAATAGCTACACTTGAATAATAGGTAGTCAATGGTTGACCTGGTCTACAAAAAAAACATGACCTCTCTTTATTCTGTTTTTGGGCAAGTACGTAGCTATAAATGCGAAAGGCGGAGCTTAATTTACCACATTCTAACAAACGGAGAGGCGCATTGTGTTAAAACTCAGAAACAAACTTGGAATACAAAGATTGTCAATAATGCTTCCAAAAGCCGTGAATATTCTTCGAAAAATAAAGCAAAGTGTGTGCCACAGATTTGTTACGAGATGCAATTTGTACAAACTCGTTGACGACAACGTTACTACAATGCATAGATAGGAATTAATCCTTTATACTAAAGATCATTCAAATGTTAAAAAGTATCTATAATTTGCATATTCCGCATAAATTTTGTGACGTTTTACAAGGACATTCCATGTGTCTCTGTTAACGAATCACAAGTGCCTATTTATATAAATAACGTAACAAATAAACAAATTATGATTCGGTGACGTCTTCAAGAATACTCGCCAATTCAAAAGTATTTTGATATCCATCCAAAATACTTAATTGCGTAATTTGATCAACATTTTCAATAAGTTTTTTTAAAAGGCACACATGCACGTATGCCTTTAACTGCTGTTATTTTACAGCAGATATTTGCTCAGTATGTGCCACTTATCTTAGTCTAGAATATGTAAATGTCATTTTATCTTTTCTGAATCATTATGGAATATAATGGGGCCTTTAACATATGCATTCTGAGCTCGCATGTTTGTGTCGGAGTGGTGAATTTCGCGTTCTATATGAAACTAACAATATCATTTTCAATATTCCTTAATTTCATACACATCAAAGGTTGACCGCGAAACTGTTCCGATTCCTTCATTTCTGTCTACATTTGGAATGGTTTTTTCGGCCTGTTCCTGATGTGTATTATCATATATTTTATATACAGACACGTACAACCTGGGATTCCGACCACCTGTTGTCAACGACCGCTTTTAGTCCTCCCGAGCAATTTCACTACTTATTTTAATTCCTTCGAGCGACCACTTGTCTTACCACATAAAATGCATCCCTTGAAGCTTTGAAAACTCTCTGAGCGACCAGCATTATATGTATTATGCTTGCATTCAGGTTGATAGGCTCTTATTTAATTGACCAAAGATTAAGTATCATTCACATCCAATAGATAAACAGAAACGGTTCATATGACCAAGTATGAACAATCTGCGAGGACGTAATGTGGTCGATACTTTGCCATCCTTTGTTCCGGATATTGCATTGTATTTTTTAAATCAATATTTAATACTATGCCAGTAAGATGACTGGACTGGTTTTAATAAATGATGTACAGATTTGGAGACAAAGGGTTTAGTTTAAGAATAATTTATAACAGAACAATCCACATACATGTGGTATAGAATAGGATAGTAACAATACCTGAACATTTCTTTTTTACAACCTGGCTATTCAACTCCACCCTACCACACTAGCTTGATTCATCGACTGACACGTTGCATATTTCATACAAAAACAAAAACTCTTGTGATCGGTTATATTTATCTTTTGTGATAACAACTGAATTTTTTTTCCAAAGAAATTCCACCATGTACGCTGCAACATGGAATTATACAATGTCATACAGAGCTCTGCCCTTGGCAACTGCTTGTAAGTTACTGGGCCGGTTTGAAGTTGCTCGAACATCTCACCAGAAAAGCCCGTAATCCCGGGGGTGGGGACAGCTTTCTCTCTGTTAATGTACTAGGTTTTAATGTAGGAAAAACAACAACAACAACAAATGTACTTCTAACGTACTTACACACTGAATACACGGAGGCACTCGTGAAGAACCACCGACCTAACGCAAACCAGCTGGCGAGCTTCCTTACAGGAAAAAGCAAAGTGACTATATGACACTAGTAAGTACTCTGTACTGTATCAGAAAATTGAGGACCGTAACATATGTTGCCGTCATTTTATTTTAATTTCTTGTAATCTATGATGTATTTTCACCAGAAACTTCGTAGCCGAAGGTCTCGGGTTCGATCCCAAGCCGCGACATATTATAATGGTACTGTATATCTCTCTTGACGTGTGATCAGCATATAAGAGCTGTACGAGGCTCGTTGACCCGATGTAAGGATAATGTGACTGGATCTGGTATAATGTCACTTTGTGTCTAAACGGCATGAATTTGAAGTGAGGCAGCATTGTTTCTATCTAATCAAACTTGATTGATTGATTGATTGATTGATTGATTGATTGATTGATTCATTCATTCATTCATTCATTCATTGAAAAAAGGTCACCGAGAAAGTGAAATACTGTTGGTAGGACGTTCAATCCAAGCAAACAAACAACATCGGTGGGGTCATTGAGGTATTGACAAGAATATCAAATAAATTTCTTTCGCTTCAGTTAATTTAAACCTTTACAGGTTTGATACCATTAACTTCTCATTAAAGTGCTTGTCTAGTAGGGTTTTTTCACTTATGCATGCCTGCCTTTTTTTTCAAGCATATCACTTTGAATTAAATATTAAGTACGTCTATAGATACATCAAACGAATATGATACAGTCCAGACTCGTTATAAACATGTCGACATATAAATTTTACATGTCTACGGCTGGGATTGATCGTCCATTTTAATTACGGTGCCTTTGAAATTAACGAATACGTAAGAATGACTCAATAGTTTTATATTTTGTACTGAAATTATATAATTAATCAATCTTTTGATGGATATTAAAACACCAGATATATAAACTTTCAATCTTTATTATATATAACATTAAAATAAATAAACAAGAAACTTCTATACTTTATACACAAACTCTTAAGCATATCCAGATTGTTTCTGACATAATGATAACTAAATATACAAAGATATATATACAAAGACACATGTATCAAATAACACAAACTACAATGTCTTAATTGCTTGCTCTGCTGAAAAAGTCTGTGATATCTCTCTGCTTTGTGCACGTATTGTTGACAAACCGTTTCGTCACAAACCTCTCCACGCGAGTAAAGTTAACCAATGCTTCATTCACCTCTTGCTGGTTCTCAATGAATGCATGTAATATATCGCTTGCTTTCAATGCACTGGCCACTGAGACTGGTTGCTGGGTAGAGCTGTCCTCTTCTTCATCACTGGATTCCACTTCTGGTCTTCTCGCCTCGATTAATTCCGTTACGATGTCAGAGTCGGAAGCTGGCTGACGTGCGGGTATGGTCACATCTAATTGTACGTACTCGTCAACTGAATGGTTTCCTAAGACTGAAACCAGTCGAGATAGAGGTATGTCGTCGTCGGGATCTTCATCGGACTCAGTTTCGGTTGCTCCATTTTTGAACCCATCATGGTTGTAACAGTTAGCGATTGTTGTCGCCTTGACTTCTTCCCATGCGTTATTTAGCATCCTCAGTGTGTCCAGCACACTGACCACAAAGTCAGAGTTGCTGTCAATGGATCGAATCTTCCTGGCGATGATTTGTTTTCTGTAGAACAGTTTTAAATTCTTGATGACCCCCTGGTCCATAGGCTGTGTGACACTGGCCGTGTTTGGCGGCAGATACACAAGCTCAATGGACTTAAGGTTCGGAACTGTCGGATGCGCAGTACAGTTGTCGATGATCAACGCGATTTTCCTGTGTTTTCGTGCAAACCTTTCGTCTGTCTTTACTAACCATTCAGTGAAGATTTCTTTCGTCATCCAGGCTTTTTTGTTGGAAGTATAGGAGGTCGGTAGTGATTTCGGAAAAACAGGGCTGTTTCATCGGCATTGAAAATATTGTTGGTGTCATAGGTCGCCAACAAAGTTTCAAGCTTACTTTGCCAAGCAGCCATTGCTTGGCTGCTTTTATCGACTGCATTAGCCTCACCGCTGACCTTCTTAAAGGTTATACCATGTCGAGCCTTAAACCGCTCTAACCACCCAACTGCTGCATCAAAATCAGAGGCAGGGATGCAAAGTTGAGATGCAAAATATTTTGCCTTATCTCGCAAAATATCTCCGTCAACAGTGGCTAGATGTGACCTTGCGTTACTAAACCATTTTAGCAATGCACTTTCAACTTCCGGGAATTTTGATGTCCGTGATTTTTTGCGCTCTGGTTCTATATTGCCTGAGAGGAACTTCGCTTAATTTTTTCTTTTTTCTTAAGCCAGGTTGATAGTGTGTTGTGAGGTATTCCGTATTCTTCTGAAATCTGTTTCTTAGTCTTATTTCCGCTTTCCACTTCAGTAATGGCTCGGTATTTTTCTGCATAACTCTTTGTTTCTAATTTTTTTTTCCTTTGCCACCTGTGGCCGATCCAGATATCCGCCCAGACACTGTAAAAGTTCCGGGTCCTTCTCTGGATTGCTCGACCGGCGCAGAGGATGTTTCATTTTGTATTGAATCCATGGTTTTCAGTTTGAGAATGGCAGTCAGTGTACATACGCTGTATTAAATATATTTTTCAAAGTTCACTCAAATGCATCATGACACTGACATTAATTAGTTTAATTCCAAACAGCTTGTTGTTTGCACCATATTCACTCAATCAGTGGCTAATTACGAACCAGCTTGTATTAGGTTGCTAGTTATTCTGTTTAATAGCTGTTCGGTGGCAGAAGATAGGTTAAAAAAAATTTCTACTCTCCCTAGTTAATGTTTATGAAGTTTTTATTTCCTGACAAATATGCTCGGCAAATGTAGTGACTGGTTACATTGAAAAAGAGAACGTTATTTTTGTAAACGACAACAGCCGGAAAATCAGTTAAAGATAAAAATATATGGAACGCCGAAACTAAACAACCGAAATGCCGTGTCAACTAAAGTTATATTGAGTCTGAGATGCTATGTGCTGGGCTGTAAATCCATTGTCTCCAGTTATTGAAGCGTTGTGTTAAGTCTGGTAACATTTTCTTCCTTCAAGGCAATGTGTTGTTAGGTGTTTTTGTTGTTATTTATAGTCCTTAAACTAAACATGCAAAAGGAAATAGAATTATTTAATTCCAATAGTTTTGTAATATGATGTTGTATATAAGTGAGTGATACTTTCATTGTATATAGTCATAATGCTTAGTCTTGAAAAAGAACTCTCAACTGGTGACATCATTATGTTCAATTAAAATAATGCTAAATTTAGTGGTACTGTAATTATGTTAAGATAAAGTAATATGTTGAAGTGTAAAGAAGTCATTATTTTCAGTCGTGAACACGTACTGTGGTCGGATACTGTCATAATGTACAGTTCAATGGAATCTGTTCGGTGCAAAGGCCGTTATGCTGTCTTCTGATAATATGCTGTTCGGTGCTTAGATCATTATCCTCAGTTAAGATAGAATTATACTAGGTATAGTGTCATTATTTTCAATTGATTAAATATGGTGTTCAGTGTAGCTGTCATGTTGTGCAGTAAGGAAAAGAGCTGTTGGGTTGAGCTGTCAATATGTTTTGTTATAATGATCATCTTTTCAGTAATGCTATTCTTATATTTGGTCATTAAGATGTGTTTGTTCATTTTGATACTATGTCCGGTTGGTCATCCCTCATAAATATATGTTTCACATTCTAAATACTTTCTTGGGATCAGTTCAAGCGTATCGATTTTTTGTAGGTAAATATGGATGAAACATAAACATATTGCTGTATTTCAAAGAGAAAGCAAGATGTGCTCGAAAAATACTATGCCCCCGTCTGAGCTTGTCAGATGCTGACGTGCATGAGTAGAGTATACAGACTTTATTCCATATAGTAATGAAGTATGGGCCTCCGTGGCCGAGAGGGTAAAGTCGCTGACTCAGCCCCTCACCGCATGGGTTCTAATCCCGGCAGGCACGGATGCCTCCGTGCATTTGGGATTTTCTTCCACCTGTAATTATCTGGACGTCGCTATATGACTGAAATTCTGTCGAAGCGACGGTAAACTCAAATAGTCAATTTAAGTCTAGTAATGAAGTAATGCTTACGACAAAAAAATAAAAAGATAAAGGGAGATGATTAAAAAAAAGAACCTGACAGAGTTCTGTTCCATTATTATAACTTTCTACTTTTCACTATCTATTTATATTGTAAGTTTCAAAATATATCTGTATAGTTTATGAGTTATGCTTCCAACAAAAATGGGAAAAATAAAATAAAGGGAGTTAATGAAAAAAAACAGAAGAGGTAGAGTTATGGTCCTTTGTCATTGCACTTTTCCCAGTTGTCATCTACTTATATATGAAGTTTCAAGTCAATACCGTTTATAGGTTTTAAGGCATATAGTAAATAAGCTATTATCTGATCAGAAAATCATTTTAAAAATGAGATAATTAAAAAATTAAACAAGGTAGAGTATGGTTCTTGGTTATTGCTCTTCCTGATCTCACCATCTATTTATATTCTAAGTATCAAGTCAATAATACCTTGAATAGTTCATGAGTTATGCTCTGAACATAAATTGAAAATTAAAATTAAAAAGGGAGATAATTAAAAAATTGGACCAAGTAGAGTTATGGTTCTTTGTCACTGAACATCACCTAGTGGCATTCTATTCATATTTGAAGTTTCAAGTCAATACCTTTTATAGATTTCAAGTCATGGTCAATATTAAAGTTGCAGACAAACCAACAAAAAGACAGGGCAAAAACAATATGCCCCCGATCACAGATCTCGGGGGCATAAAATACACCAGATAGTATTTGCGATTTATTGATGAACGAAGTTAACTGTTTAGGAATTGAAAACAGTATGTGCGTCGAGTCCCGCCATTTTTTTCTGGAAATGATCCGAAGATATCCGAATGAATCCCAACATAATTAAATAACCACCGAACACAACGTCAAATACACATAGAACGTTTAATAGACTAGTTATATCAGTATCAACACAGAACAGCACGTTTTACCAACCAAGCATGATAGTTTTACAGCTTTACAAAACACTATCGCAATTGAATAAAGTTACGTTATCACCCAGCGATTCATTTGCACGACTGAACACGATGGAGTAAGTACTTGACAACACATTATTAAACTAAGCACAGTGTTGTCAGCAGTCACCAGGACGTTTTCACAACTGAATATAATGAAAATAGCACCAAACAGCACACTACTTCAACCGAACACAATAACAGTACTACTCCACAACACACTAACGTAACTAAACAAAATGACATCACACTAAACACTTCATTTTCTTAACTGAGAGAATTATTTAAACACCCAACAACAAAATAATGTAACTGAATATAGTGATAGTACCACTCAATCAGACATTATTGCAACAGAATATAATGACAGTATTACTCAACAATTTATTGTCATGACTGAACATAATGTCTGTACCATTCGACAGGGTAATACTGTAACTGAAAATAATATACGTATCGCTCAATAATACGCTGTCACCACAAAACATAATGATACTGAAACTCAACAGTTTATTATGACTGAACATGATACGTGGAGCACCAAATAGCAAATTATTACAACTGAAGGCAATAACTTCAACTGTTACACCTTATATCACATCAACTGGACTTAACATAATTTGTAACCACTTGCCAGCTCTGTGTAAGGACTGAACATAACAATTAGTGCACCTAACAACACATTGCATCGGCAAAAGAAAATACTTCGAGCACTTAAAATAACACGTCAATAGCTGAACACATTGGAATTACTACCCAACACATTGTATCTCGGACTTACCAGGATACTAACTGACCATCAATATCAGTCGTTCTCAACATAAGACAGTTCTGGCGTTCCATATATATCCCCGAAAGAGGGTGCTTGCGGTACCACGAGACACGATCCGAAACAGTTCAGGGTAGCAAATTCGTAAGTTAAGTTTATAATTCTTAATATATGTTCAATACCGTTCATAACGTTATTGACTATGATGGAGAAAACAAACAGTTTTTTACAATCATGATAATTCGCTGATTTGAATTGACCAATCAGTGACTGGGGAAAAATCTCAAATGAATGTTTATTTTTCATTGAGTAATGTGTGGAATTATACACAAGCATGCAGCTTAGGTGTTCAGAGAGTGCTCGTTCATTTACGAAGGTTTACGTTGCTCTACACTGTTTTTTATTTATTTTCTTTATTTTTTTTATTATTGGACGGGAGTAGAACAGAGGGGTTTTGACATTAGCTTCGAGAGAAGTTTTATGATAATCATGCCCCAATGCAGACTTTTCAGAGCTAGATCATTATGTTTGATTTCCTGTATGGCAGTTCCTGTTATTGTTGTTGTTGTCGTTTTGGGGTGTTTTTTGCGGAATTGGAGTGTTACTGTTTCGTTTATTTGCTGTTGGTTATTTTTTCGTCCCATCAACCGTATTTCGATCTTTTGAAGACTGAAAATACTTCACTCTATAATCCCAACAAGGACAGATAGACAATCACACTTTCTTATGTGATCATTCTGTCCTGTTGATTACATTCTTTGCTCGGCTCAAATCATTGAACCTGTCTTGGATGTATTAAATTAATTTGATTGCTTTTATTTTACATGGATACCTTTTCGTTGATCGGGATCATTTTCATTCACATTCTTCCATCTTCCCTTGATAAATGATCGGAACCCAGAGTGTGTACCGAGCACGGATCGATTCATCTATCGTCGCATCACCGATCAATTGAATGAAACCTCGCTAATTTAAAGTAGTATCTTCTTTATTTACATTATTGACCTTTAATACCACAAAATTCCAAGTAGCCGGGTATATATACAATCATATCAAATTAACCCTAGCCATGAATATTTTATCTATGGGTTTCATATGGCTGCCATTTTAGATGTCGGTAAACGTATGGGTTTTCTCTAAAATGAGCTGGTGCTGAAACTGTTCAATGATAATTCATTTAGATATAATGGTTAAGCCGTACATAGATAGTCTGTCATATTAACAGTGTTTTAAGTGACTAGAGGAGGAAGAAATCTCGTTTCATCGCGCAATTTCAGAAGGCCATAGGCTCAAGTGGACATTTTACAATATCAATAGAAATTGCATCACGACTTAGTTACACAAAATCGTTTGCAGGCTTCTCTTTTTAAGTGGTTTAAAATCATTAATTATTTCATGGAATCTGTAAATGACTTAATTTCGTACATATATATTTCGTGAATTTGTGTTTTTGACAACGTGAAATCTTCAAAATGAACACTTTTCGTGGATAGTAATGTGATTAAACAATAATCGAAATCTACAAATATCTCCCACGAAAATCAATGATGTATTTAGATAGTAATTTTTGAGAGAATAGGAAATTAATGTTGAAAATGTCCAAAAATACTTCATTTATTACTTTGACTTTGATTATCATGGTGATTTATGCGTGTTGGCACGTGATAGGCGGAGCCGGCTTGGAGCGAATCTTCGGAAAGTATCTTAGAGACGCAGGAATCGTAGTCAAATATGACGTCACAATTTACACGTGTCGGGAAGAATGCTTAGCAAGACTGGCATGCAAGTCGTTCAACTACTGGAGGAAAGTCCGTCTATGTGAGCTTAACCGGGAGGACTCCGTGACGTCATCAGAGCAGCTGCAGATAAGGCCTGGCTGGGTTTACAGTGAGAAGAGGAACTGGGAGAAGGTATGTTGGTGTTATTGTTGGTGTTGTTGTATAGTAGGGTTAGCGTCGCTGTGCCAGCATATAGCGACGCCTGGGGTGACGTCATACGATTACATCATTTCTGGCACAGAAGACAATCGGATAAAATCAATGACCTGTCGCAAGTCTTCGAACCCATAGCGTAGACGGCCTAAGTGATAGTATGTCCACGTCTTAAGACACTCAGTCACGGAGGTCCCGGTGTGGAAGCGGGAAAATAAAAGGAACATCACTCTATCTTTTTTTTTCCAGATTTTTTTAATTTATCAGACACCTCGTGTACTCTATGTAATGTTTATATGTATATGCATTTCTTTTATGCAGCCATGTATAATTTGTATATGAATATTTTCGACAGGGTAAAAAATGCCAAAAAAAGAAATGAGCATGCGCTTTGTAATAAAAATAAACATTCGATATTATAAAACAACAATTTAGCTCGCTCACATTGAGTTAGCCACTTTTGATTTTTGTATTACTTATGTTCTACGTAGCTTTTGTATTACTTATGTTCTTCATTTTTTATTAATCTGTGTTTAAACTATATATACACTGAACAATGTTTATGATTGGTCACTCAAAATCAGTTTGGTTAATGTCTCATTTTAAGCATTTTATGTGGTAAAATTTTTGTCAATATGTAAATATACTTTGATTTATTGTGAGATAATACTAGCGTATTGTTCAGGACAACCCCCTAAATCGAAAGTCACAAAATTCTACGTTAACCCACGAGCTGTGGTAGAATTCTGCAAAGCTGATCGTACTTTTGCGATCAGGGAATCGACTCTTTGGCTCAGTTGTTAGATCATTTGACTTGCACACCGGCGGACCGGGTTCGATCCTGGGCCTGATAAAGTTTTTACAGTACCATATGAAATTAAATTCTTGCCATTGGCATTCTATATAGAGATATATAAGGAAATTAGGCAAACCCCTTAAGGGCCTCATTTTTCAAGGGATCAACTTTTCTTTAGTTTTTATGGTAGAGCACTATAAGTGACCATTTATGCCAAAGGAAATTAAATTATGACCATTGGTTTCAGAGGAGAAAATCATTGAAGTTTTTCAAGTAAAATTCTGTTGATCGCCATGGCAACCATTTTAGCAACTTTTGTGGAGAGTTACCTAAGGATGATCCATGCCAAGTTTCATCAATTTCTACACAGTGGTTTCAGAGGAGATGTCGTTTTAAGCAAATTGCTGACGAGGCAAGACGCAAAACTCGTATTTTGCAATACGTCTGAATATATTTCTTCACATTCTACCCATTCATTATTTAATATATCAGACTTTAAATATACATGTTATTTATATCTGGGTTTTGTTCAAGTATTTCTACATACAATTTCAGTATAATAGTTACTTGTTTTCTTTATAATTGTATCAACATTTCAAAACATGTTTTACTGATATTAATAACCTTGATATTTAGAAATGTTTTGTCTGTTAGATGAAAAACATCCATTTTGTAATTATTTTATTTTTTTATCCTATTACTATTTTACACTTTTCTATAAAATTCCAACCGCCATTGATTTACTATGCTAATTTATTCCTGTCGATGTTATTAATTTGTATTTGCCAATAAAATAAATTTGACTTTGACTTGACTATCAAACATTTTGAACTGCATATTCTTGTCTGAAAGTACTTGTTTAATCTCATGGTTACCCCTCCCGCCATATTTACGTATGACATATTTTATCGAGTCACTCTCTGTAACTTTTAACAACAAACATTTTTTTTATAAACTCGAAAACATTTTAACTCGAAACGGCATGAGGTAAGCATACCGTATCTCATGCGTAGTTCTATGATAAATTGATGTTGATATAGTGAGTATAATAACAATGAAATATGAATGTAGACTGGCGTGGCCTAGTCTTAATCATTGCTGAAATAATGAGACATATTAAATAAAACATTGCTTCACAGGTATAAAAATATCCCCTTTACGTCCCACGTGACCGACGGGACAAACAAACGTCGATACTGATACGCTAGGGAGGTTATTGTTACAAGATTTATGTCAGTTGTCGAGTATGGCATATGGTAATAAATACACTAAATGATTAAGTTTAAAAAAGTCATTGTTTCAACTGACAAGGTGATCTGCAATTTTAAGTGTATTATAGTGCTACCTGCATGTACAAGCTTTGATCAATAAAATATTTGGTTACCACGTCTGATAGAACACAGTTAAAAATACAATTTACCAGCAGCGACTTTAACTATAAATGCTTATTTTGACTTATTATGATGCAATGCTTCACATATTATTATTATTATTCATTATTTTTCTTTTATTTTTATTTCCTTTTTTTTTTTCTTTTTTTTTTTTTTTTTTTTTTTTGCATCATTGCAAATAAATCCATATTTAATTATGCGTGCAAGAAACTTCTACGAGAGTGAAAGCGACCGAAGAATGTTTCTTATTTCTGTGAAGTAGCTATTGATGATACACTAATATACTTAGTGGCAAGTTTTATTTGGGTACCATGGTAACACAATGGCACTAGAACCACAGAATTGCAACTTCATTTAGTTTGATTATCAAAAGTATACATGTACGATTTTTTTCTCCGGTACTGTATATTAAAACATGGTAAGGAACGGATTCTGGCATCTCTTGATTACGAAAGACGTAACATTGGACACATGCATGCTACATCATATTCTATGCGCGGTTCGATCAATCTGATATCCAGTTAACACATGCTATAACGAATTTTATCAAAAGGCAACCCTCACGAAGTAATAACGCGAAATATCAAATATTTGTACATCTTCATAAGTCTGCTCCACTGTCAACATCCAGTTTTGAGGGGCGTATGTTGTTGTAGTTGAAAAAATTGAATCAAGCGATCTGATTGAACGACGTGACGTTGACATCGACAGATTGTGGGAAATTGCATGCGTAGATGTTTCAAATCATCCAATCAGAATCGCCGTAAAAACAAACTGGAAGCTGATAGTGGAGCAAACTTATAAAATTATAAGTTGTTGACAATTAGTGTCATTACTTCATTAAGGTTGACCATGATTCTATATCCCCTGTAATAATTGAATATCTGACTGATCAAATCGTGCATAAAATATAATGGTAGCATACATTTGTGCAAAGTTACGACTTCCGTAGTTAAGTCATGACAGATTCCGTTCCTTACCCAGGGTTGTCAAAATGTTTCAGAGTAGGTGATTTTTTTTTGAAAGTAACATATTAAGCCGGGGGTCAAGGGGGCCGCAGGCCCCCTGTAGGTCCAGGGCAACGCCCTGGTAGGGGGACGAGGGGGGCGAAGCCCCCCGGCCAAAAATGAAGTTTAGCATTTTCAGACCTACCCAGAAGCCATATCCTTGCAAGTAGTTCTCTATTTTGCTTGTCTAAAAAATGTAAAAAGAAAAAAACAAAGTGGCAAATTTTGTTAAGTTAAAACATTCCACTGATTTGTGGTGTCACTTTGGGTATTGTATTTTTTTTAACAAACAAAACAAAATAAATCCATGTTTAATTTTTTATTTATTTTGGCTCACTTACAAGACTCGAGTGTCATCAAGGCTTTGGCCATTGATTCAAGACTTAACAAAAAGATGAAGTTATATCTTTTGAAACAAATATTATTATCTTTTGCAAACTTAAACAATGTAGCCACAGGTTTCATACATCTCACTTTCTTAAAAGAGTTAGTACAGACATTCTGCAGAAAAAATTTGCTTGAGAAATATATCCTTGCTTCTGCATTAATTTATCACATCTTTTTATATTGCAGAAAAACACTTCTTTATTCAAAAATTAGTATTGGCAAAGTTTATCATATGTGGAATTTGCCAACCTTGTATGAGTGTTAAACACTTAAGTTTCATGTTTAAAAATATGGAAATCCCATTTCTAAGGTGAAAGCAGAATTGTCAAAAACAAGAGAAATGGCTGCTTAGTACTATTTTGCACAAGACAATGTTTATGTATGTCTAACACTTGGATAACCTATATTAAGTATATTTCACACATGATAAGTATGAAATCTGAGAAAAAAATGAATAAAGGAGTTTTACACAGAACTGAAAGATTCTGTACTGAATATTCAATATAGAAAGCTTAAAATAGTGTTGTCATTCTATTTATAAGACGACAATGTTCATGTTGGGGTGCTCTCTAATACATTACAACCACCTTAAGACTTGAAATACTGATCAAAACCTTCAAATTAAGAATCTGAAAAGTCAGAATCAGAAGCCATCCCATCATCGCTGACATTATCAAGGCCAAAGACCTTCAATGCTGCACCTACCTCCTCTCTCAGTGTCTCCTGATCAACAACGATGACAGGCTCTGTCTGAATTTCAACAAATTTTGATGCAGGAGGTACTGACTGAGGAAGTACTAAGGGCATCTTGGCTAGTTTATTTCTAAGTAATATGGTTTGAGTGCATCTTCTGCACGGGATAAAAAAAGATAATTGAAGTGACAACTGGCGTTTCTGAAAGAAAGACTAATTTTCATTTCTGAATCTGAATCATTTATAGGGTCACAGAGTTTTGCAGGATGTAAGTGAATCACCAGAATGTATGTTTGTTCCTTAGATGATAAAAGGCAAAATAAAATTGTTTGAAATTCAGATTTTCCGGAAACTGTCTTGATAATACGAGTTACTGTACCAGTGCAAGCGATCATTTAATGGACCTTCATTTAACGGCGTCATTTACAATCGTCTTTCCGCTTGTGATACATTACTGATCGCATAAATCGCTATGTAATAATTCAGATCGAGGAGAATAACATCACAAAATCTGCATTTAACAGCTCCAACAACCGCTAAGGTTGGAAATATTGCCTTACCACATGTGAACCCAAAATTTCGCAACTGCTGTTGAGTTCTGTTTTGGTTCAGCCATGCTGCCAAAGCGTGTTCCAGTAAAACGCGTAACCTGATTGGTCGAAAAAATTATTATGTCCAATCACTGAAGATGATACAGGCGCTTGAAGGAATTCGGCAGTGTTGTGGTAAACAAGTATCTGTCTGTTTAATCCGTTCAAAATATAAAAAGCGTGTCAAAAAATCGGCACATCAATGGGAAAACTAACCGATCCAAAAGCGATTTTAACCGATAATTATGATCGGCAATCGGCTTATTTTAACAACACTGCTTACCATGTTCAATATACAGTAAAGAGGGACAAAAAAATCTTAATCAACATTCCAATGAAATTAGCATTTCTGTGGTTCTAAGTGCCAATTTGATAACACTATATATATATATATATATATATATATATATATATATATAAACAATAGTTAGATGACAATTTTACTACCGCTGCTACTACAACACTATGAAAACAAGTATGCGACTATGAAGAGAATTTGATATACATGTGGAATAGAGTTTGGTCCTTTTAAAAAAAATAACTGACAAAATGTATATTAATGCAGCGTTTTCATTCATTGGATGGAAAAAAACTGGCCAGTAATTTAAAATCTTCTTTATCAGAGGAATATTTCACCTGCCTGCACATGCTCTGACGCCGAAACCTGTGAGGTCATAGATGACGTCACGACACGCTGCCGATTAACAGGTATGATATTTGTAATAGGTACATATTGTTTTCAGTTAGGGTATCGCACGTTACCGTGTCGTGGGGGAAAAGGCAGGGTTTTTTTTACTGTGAAGGCCTAATATTCGAGCTGAAGGCGGGAATTTATTACATAGTGAAAAAGTAAGAGTGACTTACACTAATGGGTTTTCCAAGATTTATATTTTCTTTAGATATTTAATTATTAAAACAGCAATTTAAAAATGTTTCAGATCTACATAGCCGTAAATTTTATTAAAAAACCTAATGCAACAGAACAAAGAATTTGATGACAAAATAAAAAATTTGATGACAAAAAAAATGTTTTATCCCGGAGCTGAAATTATGTGACGACATAATAAACTAAGTAGTTATTGCTATTTTAAACCGTCGGAGAATGTACAAATATAGTTGTATTGTTTAAAAAATATCGTTAATGTACAAGTATAACAGCAACAACAGCAACTACTACTATAATAATGATTATCACCGTCATCATCACCATAACAGAGTGTGGTAGTGTCCTTCCATATGCCGGACCGTTACAGACTCGAATTGACGGCAATATGAGAACAACCGGAAGTCGAGTGAAGTTCGTCTGCTCTGGTTATTTGGACCAACAAACAGCCAGCGTGATCACGACCATGGGCGTCACGGTTTGCCTGTCAAATGCCACCTGGTCCCCTCTTGATATAAGATGTTACAATGTTGGTAAGTCTCTCCATGCATTCACATGTGCTCGAAGTTGCATGGGGCGAATTATTTCGTACTTAATTTACATTAAATAATAAAGGAAGGGAGGACACTATTTTCGGCTAATTTTGAATATCGCATTTCGGTAAATAACGATCAGTAAAATGGTTCATTTTTAATTGAACTGAATAGAAATGATGAATTAAGCCTTTCCCCGTGATGTTTTTACTCATATAAATGACTTACATGTGTCCCAATCGAGCTTGACAATAGACTGGACCAATTAATCCCGATTTCTTTTGCAGTGACTAAGAGGAAAGCGCTCATTGGTCAATACATTTAAATTGAATATTATGTAAGCAGGTATGATTTCCCTGTACCTGTTCTGCCTGACAATGTGCAATATACAATGTACATTGTGCAAATTGTCAATCGCATTGTTTATGTTTTCCTGGACCTCCGTAACTCAGGCCACCTTTAAAAAAAATTGTTTCCCCTTTGAGTCCTCTCCCGACCCTAGTCTGGAAAAATGGGTAGGTAGGTAAGCATTTCCTTTTTTCTTATCAGATTCGTACCAGATAAAAATCGGTAAAAAAAAATAAAATGATAATAAAAAAATTGCATGCGTTCAGACAAGGCCGTGTGAATATGATGCAAGTATTAGTTATCTTTTACATTTATAGAATTTATCGCAAGCGAAGCGGAGGGCTGCGATAATCCCATAAAAATTAGAATATAAACAATAAGAAATACAGTTTATCACCTACGCTTTAAAGCTTTGCCTTTTACCTAGAATAACAGAATCAACATCCGTTTGATTGACATTACACGTTATGGTTCAGAATCAGTATCACTGAGGCTGCATGCAAAACATGACGTCATCATCCGCCACCGCAACAAGCTCCGCCTATTAGAGTAGGCAGCATACATTATCAAGATCTTACGAATCATTTTCTGCAATATGTTTTTCAAATTTATATTTGCCAGACAATTTGTAATATTTGTTTTAACAATTAATCAAATAACATTTATAATATACCGTACATATTTTTTATGTCACAAATGATGCTGTACTTTGTACTTGTCAAAAAAATATGACTGATTAGTCTATATTGCAAAAATAAGTGGCAATGTTACATTCAAATTATTTTTATTATTTTCTATTGAATTGTTCGTGTATGTCTCACAACCTACTTGCTTTCATTTATTGTCTCAGTGTCATTTATTATTATTTCTATTAGAAAAAAAATGGTAGTACAAGCCTGATATTTATCTTCATATTCATTAAATTAATTCGAAAGTAAACCTGCCTTGAGTTATGTATGATAATTTAATTAAACAAATCTTTGCCCCAAACGAGTTTCGAACCGACAATCTCTGGTTTTCTCTTTAACATAAGTAACCCCTGGCCAAACACCCCTGGAATCGCCGAAACAAAGAAAATCCTTTACAACTGGTTAAGGCATTAAATTACATTACTTCTTTTCTTTTGCAGTTGGTCAATATATGGACTGTTATCAAGACTCTCCATAAGGCTGCTTACCCACAAAGAAGTACTCAATCAGAACACAGTTGATCTCTGTGTGTTATATTGTTCACAGCGATTCTATACATATGCTGGAGTACAGGTAAGTACACCTTCCCTAATTAGTTGGTATCAAGATGACGGTGATAAGGATACAAAGGAAATAATTCAAAATCGATGTAAAAAATAAAGTTTAAAGGATGATTCAATTCAGTTAAATTCATGTTATAAGATTAGAGGACACAGAATTCAAAATCGATGTAAAAGTAAAGTTTAAAGGATGATTCAATTCAGTTGAAATTCAAAATCGATGTAAAAATAAAGTTTAAAGGATGATTCAATTCAGTTGAATTCATGTTATAAGATCAAAGGACACAGAATTCAAAATCGATGTAAAACATAAAGTTTAAAGGATGATTCAATTCAGTTGAATTCATGTTATAAGATCAGTGTAAAATTGTAATACTATGTACAAAACCCTATATAACGATGGTATTTCTCACAATCATAGGAACGAAGAAAATGGTATTCCTACATATAATGTTGATAGTATTCCTGATGCAAATGGTATTTTTAACGATAATGCTTGTGTTTCCAATGCTGATGATCATGGCATTTCCATTGATGATCAAGGTATTCCTATGTTTATGATGCTGTTATTTCCAATGATTATGATGATGAGGGTGTCAATAACGATGATGAAAATGGTGGTATTTCTCATATGAAGATGGTGGTATTTTAATTGACCATAATGGTGGTATTTCCAATTCAATGATGATGGTGGTGGTGGTATCCCAATTGTCATGATGAAGGTACATCTATTTCCAATGATGATTGTGGTATATCCATTGATGAAGATAGTGGTGGTATTCCCAATTTACACGATAGAGGTATTTCCATGATGTGTTGAATAGTGTTTATATCCAATTTTGGTTGATAATGATGGTGGTGGAATAAAGGATTCATTCGTATTGATAATTTAGAATGATGACACAATCTAAAATGACGGCGATGATAATTTACAATAAGATGACAGAATCTTAAATGACGGCGATGGTGTTATATTTATTTAGGTATTCCTTCATAGTTCATTTATTTGTTTCTTTGCTTAGTTGTCCCTTTCTTTATTTGTTTATTTATTTATTTGTTTGTTTATTCCAGTATGCAGTTGAGTGTTTTTGTGGGGACACACTAGATGAAAATTTACTGTCTATTATCGACACATGTAACTACCAGTGCCCTGGTAATACGTCCCAATTCTGCGGAGGCTCCTATGCTATGAACATCTACAAAATTGAATTCTGAGTTCGCTCTTTATGGAGCCCATTGTAAGGACAATTTATCCCACATCCTTCAATCCATCAATCCCTGGAATTGACCGTCGCAGCAACTTTATTATCCTAGCGTATAGTGTGTAGCAGAGAACCAACTCAGTTGCGAGCGTTGTGGTCAGTTTAACGCAGGACTGGCTTCCAATAGTTACTTTTGCTCTCAAAACCGTCCGAAAAGCATTCGTGGCGTGGATGTGACTGTTTAGCTTTATGATGATTACATGTGGAGGAAGACCTTAAATACGCTAAGCATACGAGAAGAACCAGCAATCAAGCGTAAACCACTGGCATATGAAAATTCCAAGTGTCATTTCCGGGATTCGAACTCACAATGGTGAGTGTCCATCTATCCTGTAGTGATCCTTGGGAAAGCCGTGTCACAGCGGAACAATACATGAGTCTGGACCAGTCAGTCCATGGACATATTCTGGACATATAATCAGATATGTCTGAACTTTGGGTAACTTTCTATACTGCCTTTTTTTCTTAAAGACGTCGCATTAAAATTTCAAGGCCCATGTTAATGTTTCATTATGATACAATTTTCATGAAAAAAGGGAAAGACAAAATAATGTCGACAAACACAAATGGTACATAATGTACAACTATCTGTACTACCAAATAAAACAATTTAGTATGTGTGGCAAAATTATCACATACACTGCTACCCATGATCATCATCATCTTAAGTGAAATCGATCTGCATAATAATTTGTGTTTATGCCCTGTTAAATACTTTATTAGGCATATATGTTCAAGCATTAAGCTGGTCAGAGCATGTTAAATTGATTTGTAATTAACTAAATTCTAATTTACATCTTTCTTGGATAATTTCCCAATTTCTATCACTTGAGGTAAGGAAAATGTTTTACTATGCATATATCTCTCCGATAACAGACTACTGTTCCAGCATATGGGGTATATGTAATAAAACTGATATGGCTAAGGTAACCAAATTGCAAAAACGAGAGTGTAAAATTCTTATAAAGTTATCAGCTAGGTCACAATCACATAACCTTTATAAGGAACTGGATATTTTACCGCTCTCGTACAGTGAAATTTCATGTAGGGGTATTAGTCTACAAAGCAAAGCCTGATTATTTTTTACTGAACTTCTTACAACCGTGTGCAATAACAATTATTTGTTAAGATCTCAAGCAAACAACAAAATGATGATGAAAGTGATGTAAAATGTGATGGTGATAATGGAAGTGGAATTGTCTGCTTACATATCATTGAAAATAGAAATCCAATATTAACATCAAGAACAAGGATCAAAGCTTAATATATGATACATTAATAGCAAACGAATCGTACATATCATTCGGACGTTTACGCATATATACGCAATACATTATATCTCGTTGCTCAGTGATGTCCATGCTATTTTTGACATGTTTACAGTTTAACAAACTTAGGTACAAATGTATGGAACATATTGATTAAGTTCAGATACCCGAAACAAGGATTAATAATTAAAGGAATTGGACGAAGTAATGATGAAATAACCTTTTAAATGACTGCACGTTTGTTGCCGATTTCATACAATTAGGCAAACCATTCCATACTGAAATGTCCGTATGTCCAAAACTTTTCTTTAAGGATTTCTGTGTTCGGCTTATCATCATCATCTGCATAAATATGCAAAGTGTTTTCTATTAAGAACTTAAGACTTGTTGTTATTGTGTTTGTTGTGGTTATTATATTTTCTTTTATCACCATTGTACATAACATTGATGTTTTATTTCAGAAGGCCTCGTGTTAAGAAGTTATATTTACAATGTCTGTAAACTTACTGAGCTACCCTCTATAAATAAAGATTTTGTCATTATTATTATTATTATTATAATCATCATTATTATTTAAAAAGCAATAAGTAATTTAAAATGTACTTACAATATCTCTTTTACATAACTTTAGTATTATCTCCTGCGACTTTGATCCTGGATTCCCATCTCTTTGGCAGCAATCGAGCACATGGTGCTTTACAACCTTTGTTGATCTCTCTTGCGACCACGTCCACGGCGGTATAAAGGTCACTCAAGTCATTATAACTAATTTCTCTCAAAGGTTCCTTTAATTTTAGAAATAGATCATTGTCCGCGAGCTCAGGTCTAGCGAATAAGGTGGAGGGTTGAGAACTTACCATTGGTACCTCTCGGACACAGTCATTACATTGGCCGTCTTTTGAGGCGTATCGTTGTATTTAAGCCGTCACGTCTTGTAACGTTGGTCGCTTGCGGCGAATCGCTGAACGAAAAATTCCCGTCAAATATGATATATAGTATTCTTTATTTAGTTCATCAGGAACCCTATGAGTGGCCAGGACATCTTAATTATCATAAACAAATATCATCAGCATGTTTTGACTGATCAAACTTCGCCGAAATTTTACACGTCATGGAGAGTTTGGTGTATGCCACTCAGTATATTGGTGCTTTTATTCCGACTCGATCGTCCTAATTCAGGTTTCATCAATTGCTACAATGCGGTTCAGATGGGGTTTTCTTTTTCTATCTTTCTAATAGTGCAGTACATATCACTACACGTTGCTCTTTTTCAGTTTTTGAGAGCGTGTGTGGCATCCATGTAAACATGGATGTAGATACCACGTTTAATATAAATCTAAATCCTTATAAAACGTGTAAAATCTACCTGCACTTTATTGCAAAGTGTAAATTCAACTAAACAGATTTAACTTCTTTTCGTGTTTTTTTTACATACATATTTTACGACCGAAATTACTGATACAATATTTCACAAGATATACAAAAAAAAGAAAAGGATAATACTTTGTAATATATTGTAATAACCAGTTATCCATACTCTGTTTTATCCGAACATGGGTACACTTTAATTCAGAAGAAGTTTAGTGCATCTGTAATTTGACTTACCTTTCAATTCGTATGTAACTTTGCTGCACTTTCCCATATGTGATACGGATAATATAACTCTTAATTCAGCAACTTGTGTGTTTCTTGAGTATATTGTAACCATGTTTACAATCGCCAGCATTTGTTCGCGCACCTTTTTCATTTTGACAGCAGCCGCCATTTGCAGGTTATGGTTATAGCGCACTTTTTTGAGAAGTTTGTATTTTTGCTGTCTTAAGAGTAAATACTTATTGTAAAAGTTATTGTGGATAATCTATGTCTAAGTTAAATGAAGATATATTACTTACTATGTTACAGAGTTTGATTTTGATATTTGATATTGTTGATCCTGTCAGGTACTATTTATTATCTAATTTGGTGGAATGCAGGCAAACCGCTAGGGTAGTTTAAAGTTATATTTCCAGATGTCTAATGAAAATATATGCTATGTGCTTTTGTTTTGAGTATGACTCATTACTTCAAATATTACTTTTATTTGCTTATGATGTTATTGTTAGGTTATATGAGTGCGAGTACGAACCAGAGTACGCATAAGAAGCTACCAGCATTTCTGGATTCGAAAGGGATCTTTTGATTGGCTGACAGCGTGCAACCAGCTTTGCCAGCATCCAGGCAGTATAGATGTAAGAGCGCGTCAGCAACTGTACCAGTTGCAACTTTAACAACCGTGACATTTAAAATTTATTTATCATGATTTTTATACCATTTAACAATCTGAATGGTGATTTTCGTATTCCAAAAGGTATTAGAATTACATTTAGAAACGGGGTATAAAATAAATAACAGGCAAAACTGATTTACTTAAAAACACAGTTACTGTGATCGAATTATTTTTAATAATCGAAGCATTTTTAAGAAACATTATAAGAGCTAGCAACTGGTCACGTCTAACGCCCTTGCACTTTTTTTTATTTATTAATGAGATTTACTTATATTTGATACGTTTTCATGCAATAAAGATTGCATTAAACTTTAATTTCTCGTCAGTTGTGAATCGTCGTTGGATAATAATAGCGCTAAAACAGCCTCGTTATTAAAAGTCACTGCAGCAACGTTAAATGTCGCACCAACGCTAAATGTCGCATTTAACGTTCGCTTAAGGTGATCTCAATCGGCCTTTAGCGTTGTACGGTTTAGGCCTCAATTCAAACATGATCCTGGTCGTGGGCTCTCATGAAAATGTGTTTATCTTTCTTTTTCTTTGTTTCCAGTCTTAATTTATTTTAAACTTTTTTGCTAAATAGTCTCTTGTATAGAAAAAAATCTGTCTTCACCTCATTGGTTTCTTCTTCCCGCTAGAAATCTATCTTTCTTCAAATAATACAACAGTCTCTCCGTCTCATACATTCACTATTCCGTCTGTAACAATATAAGCATTTGTTCCACGACGTTTTTCTTTTCTATCTCTCCTGCAATGTCTTTTTCTTGAAAATAAGTCATACATACATCTCTTCACACACACACTCTTTCAAAGTCTCAGCTTACATTTCATCTTTCCCCAGTAATGTCCCTCAGACCTCAATTTTTTCTGTATGTATATTTATCAGGAAGCCGGACGTCTTGAGAGGAGACCCTGTGGAGTATATGAAATGTAGTGAGGTAACGATAGAGAATTTGAAAGAGGGAATATAAGAAATGTAGTGAGGTACCGATAGAGAATTTAAAAGAGGGAATCGTTTATGACTGTGTTATTTGAAGAAAGAAGAATTGCCATAGGGAAGACCTTGCCCTAACTGCTCCGTGTTCTGTTGACTATTCCACTCTTACCTATTAAAAGGGAAACAACTCGAAATTAATATTAACGTTTTTCTGGCACTGCGATTTTATCGACCCACCAGCACTATCAGTGCTTTGATTTTTCACTTGACATATTTCGTCAAATTCCATAACGGCTAATATTTTTGTATAAGGGTATATTTTTATATACAAGAGCGTCGTATCCAATAAAAAGTAATTTTGAATTTGTGATTTTATTCTTATTTTTTCCAGCCGCTTTTCGAGACAGCAGAACATCTTTGATATTGAGTATACACATTATTTCAAATCATCCTTATGTTCACAAATAGATGTAGAATAAAATATAAACATGTTTAACTAATAAAATTACTTTTTCTAAGACGGTAAGTGTCTATGAAAGAAAAAGTAAGCAATAAACAAAAAGGCTTCCAAAGGCAGTGTATAATATATTTTTCTTCGGACAGAAAAGCAAAGTGTGTACTACAGATTTGTTACGAGATACAATCTGTACATACTCGTTGACGACGTTACTGCAATGCATAAATAAGAAAGAACCTTTTACTAAAGTTCATTCAATTGTTTACAAAAATAAACTAAATATGCATATTCCGCATATCCTCGTCAATTTTCTATAGACACTCCGTATGTTTGACGTTAACGATCACGAGTGCATAAATTGGTGACATAGCAGATAAACAAATTGTGATTACAAATCCAAATTATTTCCGTGAAACAAAAGAATTGTCTTTATCTAAATGCTAAGAAATCCTAATTAATTCATTTGCATGTAAAAAAGGTAGTCGTTCTTGGTGGCTCGATACTTAAAATATTTTGGTGGTCCGCGGTGCTGTAAGGGTTGTACGCCGGATTCCGGATCACCGATCCGAGATTATTCAACTTATTTCATGCAAACTAATGAAGTACTTAGGTCTATCAGTTGAAAATATTTCATATCGTCAATGCACGTGCAATGAGTGATATATTTAATATCAACACTGTCACCGGTCTGCAGTGGTGAAATAGTACTGACTTTATTTCCCCAATTTTAAGAGAAATCACAATAACCATTTTTGTATTCAGTTTCTTGTTGTTATTGTTGAAATAAGATCGTTGACTTGGTATCGATTATTTTGTCCATATATACTCAAAACAAATAAGTTTTATATCTCAAATTGGCACAGAAAAAAAATGGGCCTTTACGGTCGTGCCCGATTCATCCCGGTAACCACTAGCTCACAGTTACGGGATAAGTCGGGACCTTAAACCAGGTCAGTAGTACTACAAAAGAATGTTCGTAAAGGGGTGCGACATTTAGTGTTGATGTTGCGACATATAGCAGCAGTGTATTTTTTTCTCTCGACATTTGGCGTCACAGATGCGACATAAAACGTCAGGAGGTTTAGCGACATTTAGAGTTGGTACGACATTTAACGTTGCTACAGTCACGTTAAGCTTAGCGCTTTACTTCAATTTATAGACCTACAGTCTAGACGCTCATTACCAACACATATCACCAACACAGAGACCATCTAACAACGTTGACAACACAGAGATCTACACTCAACATGGACGAAGTCTAGCCTTAAGGTCCATAAGATGGATAAATGACAGTATTTTCTTTTAACCTTATATTCATAGTTCATATTCCCGTAGACATATGTTTGTAAGTCATGAGCTATAACACTGGTAAAGAACAACAATTATGTGTTTCAAAGTTTAAAGTTTATTTTTTATTTTATTTTTTTTAAAGTAATTGCCGACAACAATCAATGGTAAACAAATACGAGTGTGAAGTTGTAATTTATTCTGTAGGTACCTCCCTTTAGAGTTGCATAGATCATGTATGGGAGGTTACTTTGGAGAGGGAAGCGGTTACCTCCCCTCACAGTTATAGAGGGACTAAGACCATAGTTACCTGTCCTTGGTTACCCTGCATCCGAAAGTGCTTAGGCAGCAAATAGTGACCCTATTTAATGCTGAAATATTTAATTTTGAGTGAAAGACTTGCAATAAAGAAATAAATCTTATAGAACAGTTAAAAAAAGTTATAAAATGCCCAATTTAGAGGCCTCACATAACAACCTTAAAAACTGAGCATTGTCGAGAAAGCAATTTTTGAGAAAATTGGTGTAAAATGGCCGACCATTGCACTAAATTCATACGTGTGTTATAATACTAGTAGGTCAAACAGTAGACGGCTTATCCCATGTTTAAAATGTACAGAATTATTTCTCTTGAATAGATCCTTCTTATTAGGGTAGGTTAGGATGTCAAATTTTCATCTTATAAGAAATGGGCATTTGTATATGTGCTTATATAGATCATATAGTAAAATTAACTGTTGTCTGAGTCCGGAGAACGTGTAAGGGAGGTTAATTCGGAGATGTACGTTAACTTTAAGCAGCGGTTACCTCCCCTTATAGTTGTATAGATCGTGCAAGGGAGAGGTATAAACCCTTAGCAGCGGTCACTTTGTTATATGTTTAACCTTCATGTAGCGGCCAACTCTGTTATGCCGTCATATTCTCTTGATCCCATTGGCTGACAGCTTCAGACAGGGTTGAATGTAAATATATTTTCTTGATTTATGCAAAGTTCGTTTCCGTTGTACTTACAATTTCACTGTGTTGTCACATCTCCTCTGAATATCAGCTCAATGCAAAGTTCGTTTCCGTTTATGTATTACCGACAGGAAAATATATTTCAATGCAATAAGCTAAAACTGGAGGCGCCACTAGAAATGTCAGGTCTCTTTAAATTTTGCGGGGTTGGGGTGTCTCTCATTAACTCAGCCACGGTAAATAGGTCATTATTATTTTTCTGACATATCAGAGAGCGACATTCGTCAACTTTAATTGAAACTGTCCCCACGTTCGCTCATTACAACAGTTTTAAACAGATGGAATCATAACACGTTTATGTTACAAATAGTGTGGTATTTTTATTAATTAAAATATTAGAAAATCGTTTCTTGAAAAATTACAAACGAGTCGGTTTCAGTCTGCCTACTTCAAAAAGATTTCATTTAAAACAAGAAATATTTTTAAAAAAGGATACTCGGCCGAAGTAACCAGCTTGATGAACAGTATCTGAATGGTTTAGTATGTAATAGCTTTTGTTGTTGGTTTAATAGTTGTGTAATTCCTGTGTCAGTGCAGCTCTTTGAAATACCATAGCTCCAAATAATTTGTACAATCTTGGTAGACACTTACAGCCTTAAAAAAACATCTGCACATTAGACTTCGTTTCGTGGGCTACAAAACGAAACCGAATGTTACGTTTTTGTTGAATATAGGATCTGTCAGTGTCGAACAATCAATCCCGAAATCTATGTGTTTCCTATTTTTTACTATTCTACTCCTTCAGTTTACCTTAAAAAGGTGCAGTGTCTTACTATTCGGGACAAATCGTTTGCGGGAGAAAAACACTTCATCTTTCACAACAAACAGAGATCTAAAGACTCGTTTCCGCAACTCCTTTCTTTTCTTTTGACTAATTTTACAATGACCAATGAGAATTTAGCAGAGCATATAATAACCAATGAAAAGCCTAATTTTGTTCCGCTTCATTACTGTGTGTTTCACAGGAAGTCAAGGTGAAAACAAACGGCCTAACGGCCGAAAAATAATGGAAACCTCAATTAATTAATATGTCTTCTCGATCATAAATGTATACAAAGTATACAAAATAATTTTGTCAAAAAGTCAAAGCATTCTTTTCGATTCTTTAAGTTATAGTTATGTTTGGTGTGAATACAAAGATGATATATGAAAGATAACTACTGTATGTGGGAGGCCTTACACATGTTTTAAAAAGTAAGGACTTTTCCCGCAAATTTGTGGAAAGCCGTAATTAAAATTTAAGATTAAGGCACTTATTTAAATCAAAAAGGGAAACTAAAAAATAAATATCAGAGAGTGATCCATAACTGCCATGTTTTAAGGCGTAAAAGCTTAAATTTTTTCAAGCGTAATGATCATATTAACACCCTTCTTGCTTCATTACTTCTAAAACTGCCTTGAACATTTTACAGTAAATTCACTGAAAAATAAAGAAAAAGATCTGTGCACGGGACATAATCAATATTGGGGGATTTAAAGCCAAGAACGCAAATATATTTGTTTAGATCTGCACTGTGCTGTTCCATTTAAAAATCATTTCATGGTAAACCTGGCATTTTACCAAAACATAAATAAACACTAGAAGTCGTTTGTTTAAGATACAAACGAAGCGGCTTTCCGTTGGCTTATTTCAAAGGTATTAAATATTTAAGTTAATTAAAAAAAAGGGATAATGATGCATAATAATGTATGATTTAATACGCAAATCATCATTATCTTAAATATATACTTACGATTATGTTCAAAAATAAGCTTTAAAACTTTTTTTTTTTTTTTTTTTTTTTTTTTTTTTTTATTTTCATCTTCTTAAGAAGAAATTGAGAAAGCATAAATATGGATCTTATTTGATTATGCACCCGTTTTCTATCATTCAGAAAAAAAAAAAAAAAAACTAAAATGATTTTAAAATATCCTCAAGAATTGTTTTCATACGTTATTCAATCGATTTTAATTTTTGTTTATTTAATATCTTTTTCTTTGTAAGCATATGACTTAACATGTATTCAATGCAATTTGATCCACAACTGAAATTGTAAAAATGAAAAAAAAAAAATTACTTTCAACGTTTAAATTGATTGAGTTTTACATTTGCAAAATTAGATTGAAACAAAGGCAGAGTGTAAGCAAAAAAAAAAAATTTTTATTTTTTTGTATATTTGCTTATTTTTACAGATTTAGAAAAAGAAACCGTTAAACATTTTGAAAACATAAAAAATCGATAGGAAGATATACATGTATTAGTCATTTTCTTCAGGTTTCAGAAAGCCATGATAGCAAATGCAATAAGACATCCGTAAAGGTTTTCTGGCTCTAGTATAATTATACTAATTCATTGTAAATGCGACTCATTTACTCAAAAACGTATCACAATTCACTATTTAATGCAGGCATTCATTCCTGCAAAAGAATAATCGGATCTTGCTCAACCAACCCAATGACCACTTACATTTCTTTCTGCAAATTAATAGATTTCCATGAATTAGCCCTTTTACGAAAAACATGAATAAGTCATGTTTGATAACGTAATCACTTGAATTTTTCTTGACATTTTGCGCATGTTAAGGTACGGCATTATTACTTATTTAAAATTAATATATACAATCTTTTGATCTTTTTTAATATATTTTGCTTACACATCAATTTTGTCATAAACAAGTTACACAACATAAGTTCTTTAAGGTATGCTTAAGATTGGCATCAATACTCATGACGCTGGAGCGCGAATATGTACTGAAATGAATGATTTTTATATTTTATCGATGTCAAAATCAAGTGACTAAATAAAAATATCTTTTTTGCAAGGATATGTTCAGCTAAAGTTCTATTAATCAAGAAAAAAAGTATCTTCGAGAATGCGAACAGGTTTGTTTTCACATTTTCAAGTAAGCATTCCATCAAACATAAATAACTGCCATGTTTGATGACGTAATCACTTGAAATTTTCAAGACTTATGAGTACTAAGTCGACATTTTTGAAAATTTAAGTTCATTGGTCTAATTGGCGATTTTATGTGATTTTTCAAAATAATTCTTGCTAAAGTATGCATGACGTCATAATCACGTGACAAAACAAAAATTTATTGCAGTATGCATATTTTCAATTTTAACTCTATCAATTCTGAAGATATAATTAAGATTGACTTTAAATTCATGATATCAGAGCAAAAGAAATCTTTAAAAAGATTTTTTCATGTCTTTTTGATGACGTCATAACCACGTCACTACAGAGATAATCATTCAGAAAATAGAATGTAAACTTCTATGCCGATATGCTGTCCAATTTTCGTGCTTGTAACGCATCAGGGGGCTTTGTTACATTTAAATTTAATTTTTGACCAAAGTTCGAAACTCGGTATTGCCATGAAACCTTAATCTTTTCGAATTTGGCAATTTGAATGCCAAGGTGCACATCTATATCCTAAAATACATCTTTTATAAAAAATATCAAGATAATCGGACCAATATTGAAGGCTCTAGAGCGCGAACAATCTTTTGAAGCTGACGTCAAATCTGACGTCATATGACGCCAATGAAAATTGAAAATGATTGAATATATAAAAAGATGCTATTTTATCGCTGCAATTTCAATTTCATTAAAATTGACTCAAAATGTATGATGCCAGAGCGGGAGAAATCTTTGAAAAAATAGGATTTTGTCCATTTAATGACGTCATTACCACGTGACTTAAAAGGAAATCTTTCAGAGAAAAGAAAGTAGACCTCTGGGCCAGTAAGCTGTCCAATTTTCATGCTTCCATCTCATCAGTAGTCTTTGAAACATTAAATAATAATTTTAGGACCAAAGTTCGAAACTCGGTTTTGCCATAAATTCTTAAATTTTACGAATTTAAAAATTTGAAAATAAGGTGCACATCTACATCATAACATACATCTTCTGTGAAAATATCAAGATAAAATATAAAAAAATAAAGGCTGTAGAGCGCGAACAAACTTTTGAAGCTGACGTCGAATCTGACGTCAATTGACGTCATTGAAATTTAAAAATTATTGAATTTAAAAATTTATACTTTTTTGTCGAGGCAATTTAATTTTCATGTTGCTTAGACACTGATAACTTACCGAAATTAACTCTTAGATTTGGTTGGAAAAAAAGGAATAATAATATGGCTTACCGTTTGTCTCACTTTTGTCACGTAGGCCACAGCGGCAACGGCATGTTTTGCTTGATTTTTAATGAGTTATGGCCCTTTGTTATATTTATCAAGACTGTTTGACATGGTAACAGTAACTGTGACAAAGCGGTATCTGGGGTATCCATCATATTCATTGGAGATTCTTGTTTGAATTTGGATTGAAAAAGAGCTATTTTATTGGCTGAAAAAGTGGGACAAACCCAAAAATAAATAAATAAATAAATAAATAAATAAATAAATAAATAAATTAAAAAAAATAAACGAAACTATAAGGTAAAGCCCCCGTAATGGTTCCGCTACATTTCGGACCTCGTGGCCTTTCACGGAGATAACTAAGGTTTCCTATTGTTTCATTAGGGTAACTTGGTGTTAAATGGTCAAAGACAACGATTTTTGTCGACTTTACCGTCCAATAGCTACACTTGAATAATAGGTAGTCAATGGTTGACTTGGTCTACAAAAAAATAATAAACAAAAAATAAACATGGCCTCTCTTTATTCTGTTTTTGGGCAAGTACGTGGCTATAAATGCGAAAGGCGGAGCTTAAATTACCACATTCTAACAAACGGAGAGGCGCATTGTGTTAAAACTCAGAAACAAACTTGGGATACAAAGATTGTCAATAATGCTTCCAAAAGCCGTGAATATTCTTCGAACAATAAAGCAAAGTGTGTGCCACAGATTTGTTACGAGATGCAATTTGTACAAACTCGTTGACGATAACATTACTACAATGCATAGATAGGAATTTATCATTTATACTAAAGATCATTCAAATGTTAAAAAGTATCTATAATTTGCATATTCCGCATAAATTTTGTGACGTTTTCCAAGGACATTCCATGTGTCTCTGTTAACGAATCACGAGTGCCTTTATACATTAATGACGTAACAAATAAACAAATTTTGATTCGGTGACGGTTTTGTAAATTTAAATTATTAACGGTTTCAGACCGTCTTCGGGAATACTCGCCAATACAAAATTAGTTTGACATCCATTCAAAATACTTAATTGCATAATTTGATCAACATTTTCAATAAGTTTTTTTAAAAGGCATACGTGTACGTATGACTTTATCTGTTGTTATTTTACAGCAGATATTTGCTAAGTATGTGCCACTTATGTTAGTCTAGAATATGTCAATGTCATTTAATATTCTCTGAATCATTATGAAATATACTGGGGCCTTTAACATATGCATTCCGAGCTCGTATGTTAGTGTCGGAGTGGTGAATTTCGCGTTCTATATGAAATTAACAATATCATTTTCAATATTCCTTCATTTCATACACATCACAGGTTGACCGCGAAATTGTTCCAATTCCTTCAGTTCTTTCTACATTTGGAATAGTTTTGCGGCCAGTCCCGGCTGTGTATTATCATAAATTTTATATATAGACTTGTACAACCTGGGATTCCGACCACCTGTTGTCAACGACCGATTTTAGTCCTCCCGAGCAATTTCCCTACTTATTTTAATTCCCTCGAGCGACCACTCGTCTAACCACATAAAATGCATCTCTTGAAGTTTTGAAAACTCTCTGAGCGACCAGCATTATATGTATTATGCTTGCATACAGGTTGATAGGCTGTTTATTAATTGACCAAAGATTCAGTATCATTCACATCCAATAGATAAACAGTAAACGGTTCATATGACCAAGTCTTAACAATCTGCGAGGACGTAATGCGGTCGATACTTTGCTATACTTTGTTCCGGATATTGCATTGCATTCTTTAATATTTAATACTATGCCAGTATGATGGCTTGACTGTTTCTAATAAATGAAACGATCGCACAATGAACGTCAGGTGTACAGATTTGGAGACAAAGGGTTAGTATAAGAATAATTTATAACAGAACAATTTACATACAAGTGATAAAGAATAGGATAGTAACAATACCTTAACATTTCTTTTTTACACCCTGGCTATTCAACTCCACTCAACCACCCTAGCTTGGTTCATCGACTGACACGTTGCATATTTCATACAAAAATCTTGTGATCGGTTAATATATTTATCTTTTGTGATAACAACTGGATTTTTTCCAAAGAAATTCCACCATGTACACTGCAACATGGAATACAATGTCCTACAGAGCTCTGTCCTTGGCAACTGCTTGTAAGTTACTGGAACAGTATGAAGTTGCTTGACCGTCTCACCAGAAAAGCCCGTAATCCCGGGGGTGGGGACAGCTTTTTTCTGTTAGGGTACTAGGTTTTAATGTAGGAAAAACAACAACAACAACAACAAATGGACTTCTAACGTACTTACACACTGGATACACGGAGGCACTCGTGAAGAACCACCGACCTAACGCAAACCAGCTGGCGAGCTTCCTTACAGGAAAACGCCAAGTGACTATATGACATTAATAATTATTTCTGTACTGTATCAGAAAATTGAGGACCGTAACATATGTTGCCGTCATTTTTATTTTAATTTCTTGTAATCTATGATGTATTTTCACCAGAAACTTCGTAGCCGAAGGTCTCGGGTTTGATCCCAAGCCGCGACATATTATACTGGTACTGTATATCTCTCTTGACTTGTGCTCCGCATATACGAGCTGTACCAGGATCGTTCACCCAATGTTAGGATAATGTGCGCTTCGCTTATAAGAGCTGTACCAGGATCGTTCACCCAATGTTAGGATAATGTGCGCTTCGCATATAAGAGCTGTACCAGGATCGTTCACCCAATGTTAGGATAATGTGCGCTTCGCATATAAGAGCTGTACCAGGATCGTTTACCCAATGTTAGGATAATGTGCGCTTCGCATATAAGAGCTGTACCAGGATCGTTCACCCAATGTTAGGATAATGTGCGCTTCGCTTATAAGAGCTGTACCAGGATCGTTCACCCAATGTTAGGATAATGTGCGCTTCGCATTAAGCTTACAGAGCCCATGGAATTCGCAAAATACCAGTATCGTTCACCCAATGTTAGGATAATGTGCGCTCGCATATAAGAGCTGTACCAGATCGTTTACCCAATGTTAGGATAATGTGCGCTTCGCATATAAGAGCTGTACCAGTATCGTTCACCCAATGTTAGGATAATGTGCGCTTCGCATCTAAGAGCTGTACCAGGATCGTTCACCCAATGTTAGGATAATGTGCGCTTCGCATTAAGAGCTGTACCAGGATCGTTTACCCAATGTTAGGATAATGTGCGCTTCGCATATAAGAGCTGTACCAGGATCGTTCACCCAATGTTAGGATAATGTGCGCTTCGCATATAAGAGCTGTACCAGGATCGTTCACCCAATGTTAGGATAATGTGCGCTTCGCATATAAGAGCTGTACCAGTATCGTTCACCCAATGTTAGGATAATGTGCGCTTCGCATATAAGAGCTGTACCAGGATCGTTCACCCAATGTTAGGATAATGTGCGCTTCGCATATAAGAGCTGTACCAGTATCGTTCACCCAATGTTAGGATAATGTGCGCTTCGCATATAAGAGCTGTACCAGGATCGTTCACCCAATGTTAGGATAATGTGCGCTTCGCTTATAAGAGCTGTACCAGGATCGTTCACCCAATGTTAGGATAATGTGCGCTTCGCTTATAAGAGCTGTACCAGTATCGTTCACCCAATGTTAGGATAATGTGCGCTTCGCTTATAAGAGCTGTACCAGGATCGTTCACCCAATGTTAGGATAATGTGCGCTTCGCATATAAGAGCTGTACCAGATCGTTCACCCAATGTTAGGATAATGTGCGCTTCGCATATAAGAGCTGTACCAGGATCGTTCACCCAATGTTAGGATAATGTGCGCTTCGCATATAAGAGCTGTACCAGGTATCGTTTACCCAATGTTAGGATAATGTGCGCTTCGCTATAAGAGCTGTACCAGGATCGTTCACCCAATGTTAGGATAATGTGCGCTTCGCATATAAGAGCTGTACCAGTATCGTTCACCCAATATTGATCTGGTATAATGTCACCTTGTATATAAACGGCATGAATTCGAAGTGAGGCAGCATTGTTTCTGTCTTATCTAACTTGATTGATTGATTGATTGATTGATTGATTGATTGATTGATTGATTGATTGATTGATTGATTGATTGATTGATTGGTTGATTAATTGATTGATTGATTGAAAAAAAGTCACCGAGAGAGTGAAATATTGTTGGTTGGGACGTTCAATCTAAGCAAAAAACAACATATATGGGGTCATTAAGGTATTGACAAGAACATCAATTCTTTCGCTTCAGTTAATTAAGACCTTTACAGGTTTAACACCATTAACTTCTCATTTAAGTGCTTGTAGTTGTTTTGTTTTTTTGGTCACTTACGCATGCCTGTCTTCTTTTTCAAGCATATTATTTGAATTTAATATTTAATACGTCTACAGATACATCAAACGAATATGATATTAGTTACTTTATTTAAAAGCTGTTCGGTTGCAGAAGATAGGTAGAAATAAAGAAAAAAGTTTTTTTTTCTACTCTCCCTAGTTCATGTTTATGAAGTTTTTATTTCCTGACAAATATACTCGGCAAATGAAGTGACTGGTCAAATTGAAAGGGAAGAACGTGGTTTTTTGTTGTTTTTTTTTTTTTTTTTTTTTTGTAAACGTCAACAGCTGGAAAATCAGTTAAATATAAAATACAGTATCCCCGAAAGAGAGTGCTTGCGGTACCAGGTGACACGATCCGAAACAGTTCAGGGTAGCGAATTCGTAAGTTAAGTTTATAATTCTTAATATATGTTCAATACCGTTCATAACGTTATTAACTATGATGGAGAAACCAAACATTTTTTTACAATTATGGAACGTATCATTGGGTGAATATGCATCTATAGATGTGTATTGACAGTCGTGGTATACACATAAAGTTAAAAATCAAATTCTAATTGAATGACCATTAGTTTGTGAACGATCTACGAAAATTAATGTACATTTTTTTCTATATTGAATTCTAACGGTTTTGAAAGTATTGTATTTTTCTCGATTTGAAGTCAATATGGGAGGACAACAGACAAACATGCGTTTTTGTATCTTTCTTTGATCAATCTTTTGACCAATCAGGCTGCACATTCAGTATGAAATACAACTTTGAAACGTACGCTTGCCCGTTCGTACTGACGGATGAACGGCACCAAAACTATAGATTTCTTTCTCGAGTACTATAGTCACCTAAAAGAGCCTCCCGCCCCAGAGTGAGATAGATCCGAAGCGAGCTTTATAGACCATTTCACCAGAGGATCGGCAACACCCCGTATAATTCGCTGATTTGAATTGACCAATCAGTGACTGGGGAAAAATCTCAAATATATGTTTATTTTCCATTGAACAATGTGTGGAATTATACACCAGCATGCGGATTAGGTGTTCGGAGAGTGCTCGTTGATTTACGAAGATTTACGTTGCTCTACACTGTTCTTTATTTATTTTTATGTTTTTTATTGGATGGACTTAAAACAGAGGGGTTTTGACATTAGTTTCAAAAGAAGTTTTATGATTATCATGCCCCCATGAAGACTTTTCGGAGCTAGATCATTATGTTTGATTTTCTGTATGGCAGTTCCTGTTATTGTTATTGTTGTTGTTGTTTTGGGGTGTTTTTATTTGTGCGATCTTTTGAAGACCGATAATACCCCACTTCATAATCCCAACAAGGACAGATAGACAGACACACTTTCTTATGTGATTATTCTGTCCTGTTGATTACATTCTTTGCTCAGCTCAAATCATTGAACCTGTCTCACATGATTTAAATTAATTTAATTGCTTTTATTTTACATGGATACCTTTTCGTTGATCGGGATCGTTTTCATTCACAAATTGTTCCATCTTCCCTTGATAAATTATCGGTACCCAGAGTGTGTACCGAGTGCGGTTCGATTTATCTTTCTTCGCATCACTGAACAATTTTATGAAACCACGCTAATTTAAAGTAGTATATTATTTATTTGCATTATCGACCTTTAATACCACAAAATTCCAAGTAGCCGGTATATATACAAGCATATTAAATTTATCCTAGCCATGAATATTTTATCTATGGGTTTCATATGGCTGACATTTTAGATGTCGGTAAACGTATGGGTTTTCTCTAAAATGAGCTGGTGCTGAAATTGTTCAATGAGAATTCATTTAGATATAATGGTTAAGCCGTACATAGACAGTCTGTCATATAACAGTGTTTTAAGTGACTAGAGGAGGAAGAAATCTCGTTTCATCGCGCAATTTCAGAAGGTCATAGGCTCAAGTGGACATTTTACAATATCAATAGAAATTGCATCACGACTTAGTTACACAAAATCGTTTGCAGACTTCTTTAAATTAAGAGGTTTAAAATCATTAATTAGTTCATGGAATCTGTAAATGACTTAATTTCGTACACATATATATTCATGGATTTGTGTTTTCGACAACGTGGATAAAATATATTTTAAATGATTAATTTAATAACAAAATGAACACTTTTCGTGGATAGTAATGTAAGTATTAAACAATTTTCAAATCTACAAAATATCTCCCACAAAATCAATGATGTATTTAGATAGTAATTTTTGAGAGAATTGTAAATTAATGTTGAAAATGTCCAAAGTTACTTCATTTCTTACTTTGACTATGATTATCATGGTGATTTATGCGTGTTGGCACGTGACACGCGGAGCCGGCTCGGAGCGAATCTTCGGAAAGTACCTTAGTGACGCAGGAATCGTAGTCAAATATGACGTCACAATTTACACGTGTCAGGAAGAATGCTTAGCAAGATTGGCATGCAAGTCGTTCAACTACTGGAGGAAAGTCCGTCTATGTGAGCTTAACCGGAAGGATTCCGTGACGTCATCAGAGCAGCTGCAGATAAGGCCTGGCTGGGTTTACAGTGAGAAGAGGAACTGGGAGAAGGTATGTTGATGTTATTGTTGGTGTTGTTGTATTGCAGGGTTAGCGTCGCTGTGCCAGCATATGGCGACGCCCGGAGTGACGTCATACGATTACATCATTTCTGGCACAGAAGACAATCGGATAAAACCACCGACCTGTCGCAAGTCTTCGAACCCATAGCGTAGACGGCCTAAGTGATAGTATGTCCGCGTCTTTAGACACTCAGCCACGGAGTTCCGTAAAAGGAACATCACTCTATCTTTTTTTCCATTTTTTTTTAATTTATCAGACACCTCGTGTACTCTATGTAATGTTATATGTATATGCATTCTTTTATGCAGCCATGTATAAAATGTATATGAAGATTTTCGACAGGGTAAAAAAAAGCAAAAAAAAAATAATAATAATAATAATAGGAAATGAGCATGCGCTTTGTAACAAAATTAAACATAATGAATGAAAATACAAGATAAGCCCGTATTTCTTACCCGGAAGAAGTAATGCCCTTTCAGTAATATCAGTGTTCCCCCCCCCCCCCCCCCCCCCCCAGCGCTTCCATCTCCATCTCCCCCACCGTTATTTTTATTTTATTTATTTTTGATCGGGGCCTGTAAATGCAATTGTAATCAAATTTATACGATTGCACAGCAGTTATTCAATAACATGACTTTGCGCCGGTAAAAGATAACATAATATCGCTCAATGCTTAAGGCTCGGTCCCACTTGGCATTTTTTTTTTTTTTGCCTCGGGGATGGGATGCATACGTACTCCCGATGGAAATAGCGTCGCGAGTCATGTGGAGTCATCGGGAGGCATCGGGTGTACTGCAAAAAGAATTCATTGAAATTTTCCCGATGTGTTCTCGATGTTTTATCGGGAAAACAAGCCGGGGAAATATCCGCAGAGAAGCTCGGGTCAGCATTCACGGAGCTTCCGCGATTTTTTTTCCTCCGATGAACCCCCGATGCGTCTGTGATGTCTCGCCGAAGTATCAGGGGGGCATTCGGGGATATTCGGCGGCCTTTCTATCACACATTCCCGATCTTATGGTTGAATCTCATAATATTTGAAAAAAAAAATAAAAAAAAAAAATAAAAAAATGGCAAGGGTTGAAAAGCGCACCCAGAAATTAGTTTCTGTTTTGGCCAGTCTTAAACTGAGACGGTCAAAAAGGCCATTGGACATTGCTTAGGGCATCCCCCCCCCCCCCCCCCCCCCCCAAAGACTTCTCTTGACTTTGTCGCTTAATTCCACCATCAAATTTTCATACTCTCAATAATCTTCCCCGAGATACGTAGGATGGTTCGCAAGATCCCCTAATCTACGGGGATATTCCTCCGATGATGTCACAAACTCAGTGAAACTCCGGGACACCTTCGCCGATCATCGGAGGAGGTCCCCCGGTGCTTTTCCGAACATCGGGACTCAAGGCTATTGTGTCATAGCCGAAACAACAGTGAATGTTCAACTGACCAATCCCGAAGCCTAATAATTGTCATTTTTCAGCGGACTGCTCAGTCTTTTTTTGGCTCAAACATCGGGAGCCATCGGTAGAAAAAAAAATGTTTATTTCCACATACCGATTATTTTTTCCCAGTGGGACCTAGGCCTTCAAGTTTCAAAAATATA
>CM037789.1:13087834-13137834 GCA_021229015.1 Solen grandis
AATCGCTGAAGACGTCAGAATGGATCTTTTTTTTTAAAGGGAGATCACTGGGATTAAAGGTAAAGGCCCGGTCCCACTGGCCGATGGACAGAAAACGTATGCAAAAAGTATACAGCGGACGTGAAAAATTTTAGGGGTGGCTCCATCCGTTTTCATCCGCTCTAGAAATAGATAAAAATGGCGAAAATTTTAGGAAAACCGAGCGGAAAAGAACGGATGTGGGTAGTATGTAGCGGGGATGTTAAACGAATATTCATGGGAAGCCTTGCGGATGAAAGCGGATGGAACTGGATGACAGCTACGAATGTGTTACCGGGGATAATTTCGAAGCGGACATATAGCGGAAAGAGCGGATGAAGCGGATGTATCACGTACACATATCGGAAACAGAAGGGATGTCGCTCGGATGTCCGTTTTGAATACTTTGTATACGAGATGCCTACGCTTACATCCTTTCTATTTCCGTGCTACTAACGATGTATAGACGTTCCATGTACCCTATCTTTACCCCCTCTTTCCTTTTTCAGCAGCAGCGGATGTGAGTTGCGAGGATGCACATAGGATGCGGAGAGGATACAGCGGACATTTAACGGATGATAACGGACATAGAACGTTTGTTGCTCGTACATGTTGCGGATTTAAATCGTACACGGCGGAAAGTTCATCCGTTCTAAAAGTTTTGTGCAGCTCAAAACTTTTTGCGCGGATGAAATCACGATGGACGGACTCTCGATGGATAGAGCGTATGAAACACGTATGCAATAAGTACACAACGGATGCATAGCGTTTTCCAACGGATGGCAAAGGTTTTTTTACGTTTTACATCCTCTTTGCATCCGTAAGTGCAGTGGGACCGGGCCTTAATGTACTGTAATGTACTGATGACGTCATAAGCACTTCTCCCGGAAACACACGAACAACTCCGGAGAATCGCGAAGTCCTACGATGGAAGGGCGATAATGATGCCTACCAGTGACTCCGGTGTTGGCGTTGGCACATCCAGCACAGCAGTTGGTTTCTACACTGTCGGTGTAGCAATGTTTAGCAGCCAATGTAGCACACGTGACAAAGTCTGTACCCACTGTAGCGTTGAACGTGTCGTCGTCTGTACACCCGCTGCTGAAATCTGACAGTTACGTATTTTCTATTTTACAATATACAGTATAGATCGATCTATTTGAAAAAAATCAAGTTATTCCACAATTTGTTTTGGTGCCTTCTAAGTCGGATAGAATCCATTAAGATATTTCTCCAGATTATAGAAGCCTAAGTTGCTTCGGCCTTCTATTGTCTGTAGAAACGTCACAAAACCGATAGACCTTATCCCATTACTATTGTTCATACGGCGTTATCTGATATATATCTTCTACACGATTTCTGATTTATGTAAGGTACTGTACGGTAACAGTATCAAGAACATCATTTACAACAACAACAACAGCATATATGACTCATAAGGAATTAAGATAGGTCATCCCAAAACAACAATTCAAGAGTTTTAACATTTTGTGTCTATTTGAAGATATATTACTTATATATATTACTTATATAAATTACTTATACTGGTAACATACCATTGTAATCAATGGTTAGAAAAGCGGTCAAAGTGGCTGAGGGGTTGAAGCGTCCGCCCCCCTCCCCCCCCGAAACCCAAAGTTTCATTGGTTCGACCGCTGACCGCAACATACCATTATTACCTTGCCTGGCGCACAGCATTATACTCAGTTCAAAAAAAAAATGTGGACTTTTTAAATTGAAATATTTCAATATTTAGAAAACATCAGTTTCAATTTTCGCACACTACATCGCGCGTGTATTTGTCATCGATCTTAGTTGCCCAAACTCTCCATCCCACATCTACACATTCAAATTTAACTGGACGACATGAAAACTGCATGCAAAAAAAAAAAAAAAAAAAAAAAATGAGAGATACAGACTGTTTGCTATGAAACGGTATCGGAATCAAATACGATCTTACGGTACAGCTAGTAACTAAACATGCCGCCGAATATTTATTATTTTCTGCAAGGTATTTGTTAAAAAATATAACCAGCTAGCATCGTTTTCCAACATTTATTTACAAGTAAAAAGGCTTCGAAATATCAATTTATCTTACGGAAGTTACATTATCCTGATGGCAAAACTGACTGTCTGCTATGTATAATCTTGTTGGAAATCGAACATGTTCGATGTATATAAATTTCAATACATTACGGTCACAATTATTGGAAACAATTATAACAGAAATCATAGTAATATAATACATCATATATTTTAATTCTCTTTTGAATATGAAATGCAAAAAACGCTATGTTCATTAACTGAATGACCCCTTGTTTAGACGGTCACCTGTCTTAAACGGCCAAAATGTCCTCATCCCTTGACTGGCTGCTTAAACTAGGTTTGACTATATTTCTTGTTACCAATATCGAGTAAATTGTCAATATTGGTCTCGTGATAAATACACACACATACAAAAACAAACAACTTTAATCTCTATGAGTGCTTGCTTTATACTTGGATTCCCTAAAAGCTACTAAATAGCCGCAGTGACATTTAGAAATCCTGAAGACAAACACCTATATTAAGCTTCCTCAAGTATCTAGGTAAAAAAAGGAAACTATTATATATCAAACGGAGAACAGATGTCAATCAAAATTCTATGCAGAATGTCCAATACTGAGTGGCGAAATCAGCCGGTCGTTGGTTCGATCCCCTACCAAAGCACACAAAAAGTGTAGATTCCTGCTTTGCGCAGGATAGTTACATTACTGATAGACCCGGTATCATGATAATGTGACTGGATGTGGTATCCTGCGACATGTCTAAGGCGTGATCCTGCAGTGTGGCAGCATTATATCGGTATCACGAAATATTCTTGTAGTCTCTAAATGACTGAAATACACTTAGTTGCACGATAAACCCAACAAACCAAGTAGACTTGTTGACCCGGTGTATGAAACCGCATTTTACTACTGTGCTACATATCGAAAACATGATATTGTAGTGAGGTCTTATGGAGACAAAATCTTCAAATGGCTAAATTACCGTTGAGTGGACGTTAAAACGAGCAAATTAATGATTATAAGTAAGGTTATTTAAACATAGTAGGTACCTATTTTGACGATCAGCAACAGGCAGCAGAAGCACCAGGCGTTGAAGACCATAATGAGGCTGGACAGACTAAAGATGCTGTAGTTACATCGTTACTGGAATCTGCGGGGAAAAAAATTGGAATATTCACAGACAAATCACGAAGTCAAGTGTATGGCGAAAGTTGCTGACGAGCATTCAAAGATGGACTTAGTAAGGGGCATATATTTCCGAGAAAGTAAGTGTTAACATCATCTTGTAGAGACGTGTTTTGTCTTCTTGGTAAACATTGCAGACCACTGATGACTCGTGCATATACACACCAAAGATCTATCCAATGTTGCCTTCGTTCGGAGCGGGGCATACTTTATTACAAGTGAAAATTAGTAAGGTATATCATAACCCTAACATTACGATAACATGGGAGGCCGTAATTCAGTGGTCCACGGTCCAGTGGTAACATACTAGAATGCGGGTAAGGGTCCGACAGATGCAAATATTTTTATGGCTTTCCTTGGCGCAAAGTACTGGTCCATCCCTGTCATGATTCCGCTACGTCTTGGACCACTTAACCTCTACCAAGATAACAAGGGTACCCTAATGAAACATTAGGAAACCTTGGTCATCTCCGCGAAAGGCCATAAGGTCCGAAATGTAGCGGAACCATTAAAGGAACTTTTTCTTAATATAAATTGTTAGAGCTTATTTCCCAATCAAAAATAAAAAATAGTAACTTAACATCTGTAAGCAAAACATTTCCTTCACAATTTTTAAGTTAAAAATCACAAACATATTTCTCGTCGGACCTCATGATTTCACAGTTTTAGTTCAGCAAACATATGGGCTTATTAAATAAACACAAATTTGCAATATTTATACATGAGATAAAATTAGGTTCCGCAATTAAGACTTTGAAAAAGAGTTTGTGAGTGTTTTATTTCCTTTTTACGTTATTTTAATCTAAAATCCTATGTATTTAATAACGCATAAAATGGAATGCTGTTTATTTCTTGTTAAAACGAAGGCTATACATGTAGTTTTAAAAATCCGATAGTTTCGAAGTCCCAGTTTGATATTCTAAGAAGAAGAAGAAGAAGAAGAGCTAGAAAATGATGATGATGATGATGATGATGATGATTGTAGAAGTGGTAGCGATGGTGTTAGTAGCACTTTATCTTACCTTAACTTCATTCAGTTAACAGATATATAAAATTTTCCCACAGAGCGTCCATTTATTAAACAAACGTGTTCTTTGGAACATGTGTGTCACCTGCTGAAGCGTGAAGGACAAAGTGTGACGTACAGACAGACGGACGGACAGACAGACGGACGGACAGACAGACGACGGAAAAGAGATCCCTATATGTCACCTCTGCTTACAACAGGTGACACAAAAAATGTACCAATTTCAATTTAATTATTAACATTCCGTCAGAGAACTAGGGCACGCATATACAAATGCCTTCTTTTTATTTCTCCGGTCCTATTAACACAATAGATTGTGAATTTGTTGAACACATTGATTCACTGTTCGTCACGGCACCCCAGGTTCACGTTTAAGCTCGACACTAATCCACATAGGAGCGGACATTTTTTGGCCTCAGTCCTCGGTGATTTCAGATCGTGGTCATTAGCCGCGTGTTTAGCAGGCCGAGTGACTGACCAATCCAGGTAACCTTAGTACGTTGTCTGTAGTATTTTACCGTTTAAAGGTAAAGGCACGTGGTCAAAAGTTCGATTGTTTGTTTGAATTGGGTTTAACGTCCCGCCGACAACTTAACAAATAAAGTGCTGCATCACTGCTATATAACGCCGTAGACATGTGATATGATGCCACACTACATTATGATATTATCCTGACACTTGGACAACCAGTCCTGGAACTCCGGTATATGCTGAGCACCAATCACAGGGAATATGTTACAGTACCATTTTTGACGACTTTAATATGTAGTAGCCGAGGATCAAACCAAAGGCCTCTCGGACGTACAAGTCGGACGCTTTTATCTCTTGGTCACTCCGAAAATTTCACACCCTTAAATTTTACTATTGTAACTGCTCCTTTATGTAGTTACAATAGCTTTTCGCCAAGCCCTCGATTAATGACGTGTAATACATGATATTCATTTCGTTTCCCCCTTGATCTTCTTTTCTTGCCACCATTAAGTATGCCATCATCATCACCATCATCATCATCATCATCATCATCATCATCAACAACAACATCAGCAACAACAACAACAACACAATAGTCAACGTAATCATCATCAATTTGTGTTATTTTGCTCCTCATTTGATTTAACCAGGATTATTTTGAATATGTAACTGAGGTCGACAAACAGTAACGAATATTCGCAATATTTCGCCATTCACCTAAAATGGATTTTTAATATTCATTTAATTTTCAAAAACACATTACATTAGTATTCCTATGATATTTTTTATTATGTCATTCTTTGTGCTATTCATTTTGCAAGTTAAATATCTTGACCTTAATTTTGTTGGATAAATTTACTTTTGCATTTTAATTACCTATGTATTTAAGTACTATGTAAATACGTGATTTGATAGTCTGGCCCGCGCCAGGTATACAGTAAGTGAAGTGACCTCCTGCACTGCGCGCTGATATTAATTCATAAAACCATGTCTGCATTATTTTCGTTAAGTAAACATGTTCTGTTTGCTTTCCGATTTAATTACCAAATTCTATTAAATATGTGTCGTATATTTTCCCGTATTTAGGTGTTGGCGCTTTGAATTTAAATATCTCTTTATACAAACTTTCTTCCCTTTTCTGACTGTGAAAATTAATTGCCATGCACTCGTTGAGAGTTAATACATGATCCCGGGACGTATAGTTCGGAGTCCGACATTGTATATACTCTTAAATATTCATTTCACTGACGTAATGACGAAATTGTTGAAATGAATTATTATTTCTTATAAAACAAAATTGTTTTTTTTTTAATTACGTTCTGACAAAATAAATAATTTAATTAAAATATATATCGCAAATTTTTCTCCTCGCCGCAGTGGGTTCGAATTCCAGCATGTTCTCCAAAAATTTTTATGCAAGGAAGCCTTCCAATATTTCAGTTAGGTTATATTAGCCAGTTGTTCTACATTGTTATGGTCGCTGACATACTCCCCTTTATCTTCCCAACCGATGCTGGTTTGAGGTCCGGCCTGTCGACATGTAGATGTTTCATTCAAGGTTAAGTTTCATGGGCAATACACTTGTTTCTCTTAACCCTTTCCCTCATATAGACTCATTTTGACGCACTCAATAGGTACCACATAAAGCCTGATCAGCAGAAAACCACAGTTAAACCTTACCATATTTAATTACAAAATCCTCATTTCCAGACCACCGAGGAGCAGCGAACAACATAAAACCTGATCAGCCTGCGAGTTACTCGCAGGCTGATCTGGTTTTATGTTGTTCGCATAGGTCTTTTCATGGTTTCCTCTATGAGGGAAAGGGTTAATGTACTCGAGTTCGTCTCGAGTGCCCTTTTATAACTGGAATCATGTCGCAGTGAAAGTAAAAAATAGACATATACAGTAAAATCATTAACTTTCGTTGACATTAAATTTCATTGATTATGGCATAAGTGAAATTCATGGGTACCTTTATTCGTGGATCTGTGTTCTAGAAAGCGTAAAGTCTTTAAAAGAGTTTTCGTGGGGATTAATATTCGTTGATAAAACCCGCCACGAAATCGACGAAAATTAGTGCCCCACTAAAATTAATGATTTCACAGAATGTATACAATATATTTTATCCGTGGATACCCAATGAATATTATCGTACATATTTTATCACTTGAATATTAATTTATTTCATTTTAAATAGCGACTGAAACAATACATTTTTCTTTGCCTTGCTGACTGTATAGAATCTGGTCTATAAGATTGTATGAGCAAACAGAGGAGAACCCGATCATACAGCTCCCAGAAGAAGTTGCCTGATTCGTGTCACATTTGTTTGCCAAAGCATCTAAACGAGTCTAAATCATGTAATGGCTGATATATCTTCCACTGAATCAAATTGCTTTTTGATAACTATTACAATTTTCCATTTACCCTGTTCTTTTTTTTGTGGTCATCAAAGTAAGATTCCCTGTACTTTACGATTGTATTAGTTAAAGCACTGAAGTCCTCGATATTGTATTAGATTCAATGAGATTCAGAAAGTCCGAAAAAAGGCATACGCCCGTGTTTGTTTGTCTTTCCACTATTGTATCCCATTTACTCATCCAATCTAAGTCACTTTCTCTTTCTTCTTTATCTTTCTTTCGCCCTAAAGAAAGACATCATCTCTGTTACTGAAACTGAAATTGATTTGATATTATCGAAAAAACAAACAAAAAAAAAAGCAAAAAAAACTTGCCATAATGAGATGATAATTACACAGAAGTACCTCGTTTCCTCATTTTAATGATTTTTCTACTGTTAACTGCTAAAAATGCATATTCAACAAATATTCTGACCTAAAACAATTTATCAATTACTGTCACAGCATTCTGATCGAGGCAAACTGACTCTCTGTTGTTGACTTTTTATCACTTTTAAAATCGTCTTTCAAAATCAGTTTATAGTGACACTGTAACCCAATCCAAATTGTTAAATTATATCAATCTCCCGCTTAATGTTCTTATTTAAACGTGATCAACATTTCTCACATATTCTCTCACACGTTTTGCTTTTCTATTCATGCCAGCGATGGAAAAAAAACGTTCTGTATAAAACTTGATAATTCAAATCTGATACCGAGAGCAAATATTAAAATATGGCATTCGGTTTCTGGCTTCTAATTTGAGTAACTCTACCTCCTTTCTCCAGTATCCACGCCGGTCTCCAGTTTTTCTAAACTCACTTAAATATCTTAATGATGACAGCATTTTATACAATGCTGTAGGTCTCTATACAGTTGAACCTGTATTAGCGGTGACCTGTATTAAGCAGTCAACCTGTATTAGCGGTCACCTGTATTAAGCAGTCAACCTATAGTTTTCGTAAGATTTTTTTATTGCTTAAATATCTATTTATGAAGCATTTTTTAATATTTTTAACCTTCATTTAGCTGTCACCTCTGATAAGCGGTACTTCATCTTGTCCTCTTAACTGACCGCTTAAGACAGGTTTGACTGTATGTCAACGAACGAAAGGCAGAGAAAATGTATACAATCATGTAACATGCACATCATATATGTATTATTAGATATTATATAGATATACAAATGTATATCAGTATTAATGCAGTTCCGTATTACTTCGTATGTATGATATGACAGATACATATATTATTAAAAGTAACACATAGGATTAAAATTAATATAAACATTTTAGTGAAAATTAAGCCTGAGACAAGGAGATTGATGAAAAAACTCTCAATGGAAATCTAGGACGTACTATCATATAACTATAAGGTACCTTAATTAAAAGGAATATTGGGTGAAATTGTTGTATGTCAATGAAAATAAGTTTATTTAAAAGATTAAATTACTTAAAGGCATACCACAACAGCCACCAATTCCACCAAAGCCATGCATATAACTCCACAAACAAAGCTTTTAAAGTGTCAAACAATGGATATTGACAAGTTATATAGTGACATGTTTTTTTTTATACCTTCCCCTTGATAATTTTTTTCATTAGTTATCTTCCCTGAGAAATAAAAATGTGACATTCTCCATTTTCTTTTGATAGATAGTGTTTCCTTTTTCTCAAAAACTCAGTTTATTATATTCACAGAAATGGTTTATTTTCCACTGGCTTCAATGTTAATTTAAATACATGTTTTCTTCTACAAAATAAATAAAACCAGAAGAAAAAAAATTTGGTGAAATATTTTTTTTTTTTTTTTTTTCGATATGACAGAGTTTTATAGAAATACCACCATTCAGTGGCAAGATATCTAATATGGCTTAATGGTGTTTTTAATAGCTAAAACATGATTGTGAAAGGTTCCCTAACTAGAAAATTGAACGTTGCTCTTCACTTAATGTTTAATATATGCATTTTGATTTAAGATGTTTGATAATTCCAAGGTGTTGGGAATGATAAATTACTTCCTTTCAATCAAAGCACAGACTTAATGACAATTTTATTCAGAATAGGGATAGGTGATTGCAGAATTCGATCGGTGCGATTTTTTTATAAACACATAGCTGATTTTAAATTTCAATCTTATTTAAATACGTGAAACATTAAAAGGTTATCAAAATTAAGATTGTCGGCATATATGCTTACTACTGAGTTTCGGTTATGGACAAAACGTATTTTAAATCACTTGATCAAGGAAAGTAATGTTTTAGAAAATGCATTTCACTTAATTTGTATTTGAAGGTAGTTTATATGCAGATTTTGCTACAGGTATATACATGTATGTAGTACAGGCAGCCATACGTAGGGCCATAATAATATAAAAAACAACATAAGAATTGATATAAAGAAAATGAAATTTGTTTAAATTTATTCAATTTAGTTCTGTATTATGAGGATGTATTATAAGTTAGTTTTGTATAGCGGGCAAATCAAGGGTTGTATGCGTTAAAGAATGTTACATTCAATGTTATTTTAAACAGCTTGTAATATTTACATGTTACACTGATATGTGACATAGTTTGTAATATTTACATGTTACACTGATATGTAACATAGCTTGTAATATTTACATGTTACACTGATATGTAACATAGTTTGTAATATTTACATGTTACACTGATATGTAACATAGTTTGTAATATTTACATGTTACACTGATATGTAACATAGCTTGTATTATTTACATGTTACACTGTTGTAATATTTACATGTTACACTGATATGTAACATAGTTTGTAATATTTACATGTTACACTGATATGTAACATAGTTTGTAATATTTACATGTTACACTGATATGTAACATAGCTTGTAATATTTACATGTTACACTGATATGTAACATAGTTTGTAATATGTACATGTTACACTGATATGTAACATAGCTTGTAATATTTACATGTGGCACTTAATATGAAAAACAACAGGTCGGAATGTTAAGAAACAGTTTTTTCTCTTTATACTTATTATTTTCCCTAGTTTTTTTTCTTCTTTTACTTGATTATTTAATAAAAACATAATGACTAATTAAATTACATGGTTATCTCTATAGTGTCATTATCACTCTGTTCATACTGTTCTAACCTGTTAAATTACATTTTGTACCATTACATAGAACAAGTCTGTATAAAATTGCTATTTTATAACGGTCATAAACATGAAAATGACTTTTTATTATCCAAAAACCTTTATGTCATAATGCATGCAATACTTTAAGTTTGTCATATACTATGTATGCATGACCTGTAAAGGAGAGGACTCACATAGGCTATATCATAATACTTCATTTTTGAGTAAAATATGTAGAATTAAATTAACAGTTAAGCAGTTAAAAATATGTGCATGTATGTATATATGTGAATACGTATTTAAATAGTTATGTATATGAATTTTATATGTGCGGGAAAATATATGTGTATACACATGTTAGTGTATGCATTTATCATATACATGTTTATTGTACTTATAGAATTCATCTGTAAAGAAAATAAATCATGTCCACCACGGCTTTGACTTTCTGGTTGTCTTGAAAAAACTTGACGTGTAACGTATACGCCGTAGTTCCAATTTGTATTAAGTGTTTAGTAAATTGTATGTAGTATGTATGTATGTATGTATGTATGTATGTATGTATGTATTTATAATTAAGTTGATATTGGAATTTTGGACATGTGTGTGTTATTACGTCACAAAGCACAATTACTTATTTGTAATTTTTAATTTTTCGTACTTAAGGTATTAAAACCCTTAGCAATTTAGTTCCTTTGAACTAGGCATTTCGTTTGGTTTGAATATTGGGTTTCTTTCAATATACGGCAAGGTGAAAGTCAGAAAGCTCGATATGTAAACATGGTACGTTCATATTCTAAACTGTTGTTGTGGAAGTTGACGTGAAAATGACACTATTTAAGAGAATGTGAACCTTACAAATAGTGTTGACTAAAATGTTTTAATTATTTCCATTTACCATCTAATGATCTCAGACTGACAGACAGACAGACAGATAGATAGAAGTAAACTTATTAATATAATTATCTCAGAGGATAATTAACTTACTTTCTTATGGTTTATTACATATCCACCTGTCTCCACATGAATTACGTTTTTTTGTCGCATCAGTGCAAATTAAATTCTATATAACTCATATCCTCTGTGCCAACGAAAATTTCACACTCTCTTCACTGATATAGACACATATCTTCTAAACCAGCACGCCCGATAGTTTCGCGACACTGTCGGATATTTTTACCTGTACAGGGATATCAACAGTAGTCTTATATAAAAACTCTCAGGATTGCTAAACTATCATAGTCTGTAAACGATTAAATGAATAGCAATCCATCGGACTATTAACTTTATATACGCACTCGACAATTCCGTTCATTCCTTGTATCTTATGCACTCTTTTACGATTTGTGTTATCCGAAAAAATACGCTATGGTGCTTGACGTCGATATGTGAACAGCGCGGTTCTCTTCAAAACTATCTTTTAATTAATGATGCCGTGAACGCCGTCCAAAGTGGGAGGAGTTACATATTCCAGATAAACCAGTGAAATGCTTATTTAACATAACCAGAGATGTAAACGTAACCACCGTCGTCTCTGCGTTTGTTATTTTCAATAATACAAGTGGTACGTCTTTTTAGCATTTTTATTATCCTGTTTGAAATATATGTATATCTTTTTTGTGTGAGCATCTCGGTTTGTTTGTTTAGACATGTACAAGTAACATATGGATGTGAAGCGGATATGTCAAAATATAATACAAATGCAGTTAAATTGTCATAAATGACAGAACGAGCAGTATTAAAGTAGTTTAAAAGTTTCAGTTATAATTTAAAACCTGCAACTGCGATATATGTTGTATTCCTTGTCAACAGTGGCTAACTTTGGTTGTTAATGAGATTTTACTTTGTGTAAGGTTCATAATTCACTCTCAGAGGGGTATAGGAAGCATTATGAATCACACGAAATACACACAAAAACATGTGATGGTTGAAAAATATTAGCGATATAATTGTCAATCCTTCAGCACGTGTCGTTTTCTCTCTTTTGATTTCTGTTACTGAAGTGCTCTATATAATAACATTATCACATTATATAACTGTTCTGTTTTGTTTTTTTGTATTTATTTATTTATTTATTTATTTATTTATTTGTTTGTATATTTATTATCAGTATTAATTTCTACAGAGACCTGCCTGGTATTTGTTCCTTGTCCCTTTTCTAATACATTAGAAAATCCATTTATCAGGGAATATATTTCATTAAAAAGTGACGAATACTCTACTACTACTACTAATAATAATAATTATTATTATTATTACTATGATGATAATAATAATAGTAAAATAATGATAATAATAATTATCATCATTATCATTTCAACACCTTTAATGGCAATACATAAATTTTAAATGAAGATATAAATAACAGTTACGGCCATATTTTTTCTTCTTGTTCAGTCATGTAAGTTCACACATTCCTATAGCTTACATTGTTGAAGAAAAAATAAGGCGTTTTTATTCATCAAAATTTGATGACACATTGAAGTGTCCATATTGTACAAGATAGGACGACGTGGGGTTGAAAGTAAATCCCTGAACACTTCACACAGCTACAACAGGGAGGCTTAGTATTGCCCAAATTACTTATTCATAGTCCAGGACAATTGACCGAACTAAAGTAAACACTCGTAGAAGAGAAGACATGTCATTCACCTGCCTAACACAAAGCAAGAAATCACGGTCACGTGACAACTGTCAACATCACGCGCTAATTGGAATCAGTGTTCAACTGACGTCCATTATTGCAGAGTCGGTACCCTAATGTGAAATTGGCGATTAAATTGGACACACCCTTAATTGTCCATGTTTATACATATGAGAAAAATCTATATAGAGCTATAAGAAGGTATATCAAGATTAGTCTCATATATTCTAGGTCGTTATTTCTGGCACCCGATGTAATAAAAACAACATTCAGCTATTATCAATATTTTTGTAGATGTTGATCTGAACTGACAAAAAAATTGCCTGAATGAGTCGGGCCTATTGTACAATCATAACAATTTCACCGCAAACTGGATCATTTTAAAGTTAAGTCCATGTATAAGATTTTTTTCCCCTCTTTATATCAAGTAAATGTCAATCGTACATAGTACATACGGAAAGAAAGGCGTCAGGCTAAAATGAAGGTAAACTGTTCTTTGTGTTGTATGCCCTTATCATTTCAACATTAAGTATTCGCTAAAAACTTTCTGAACGTCTAGAGTATATGTTTATCCTAATTGCTGATCGGTAATTAAGTTACCCAAATGGACAGTGAACGATAAATACATATTTCTTTGAGTACTGACTATTATATATACATAGTCAGACAGATAGGCGGGCAAGCAGGTACGCTTCAATCCACCGTCGGACGAAAGAACGGACGTGCAAACAGAAATACTGAAAAGATATAAAATGTTAAATATTTTTTATTTATAAAGGAAAGCCACAAAGGACCTATGAAAAATCCCACATATATTAGAAATAAACTACCTCCAAAAGGAGGTGCCAGTAAATTGACAAAATAAACAGGACTTTACATAAAATAGAGAAATGCCAACAGTTACCACTTCGGTAAAAATAAGCTGATTTGTCTTATGTCGATTTGGAAACAAATTCTTACAACTTATACAAATCCCTCTCGACGGTAATACTTGGCACCCAGGAAGATCATATAAAATGATTACCCCAAAACGGTGTTGGAACCAAAAAGCCTCGGATACGAAGCACACAATCACGCAATAACGAAATCGAGTATGTTACACATCACACAATAACGCATTCGAGTATGTTACAACTGGTCCATGACATCTTCAAAATAGCTGTTAAAACAATCTGAACATTAAACGTTTGTTAATTAACACGGCTCCTCTTGTATTCCTATATACAATCGAGTGGACGGACGGGCGAACAGACACAAATGCTGGAAATATTATATATATGTATATTGTATTTTAAAAGATCAGTCCATCTGTACAATATTTTTTATAGATGCTCTTTCGGAAAACCTATCATTTATTATACTTTAAATTAAGAAAGTTGAAATCCCGTTTAGAATCTAAATAGCAAAATGAGTATGTAAATTACCAAAGACTATCGGGATCCTACTATATACTGCGGTTAGTGTTACACAATTTTGAATCTAGTATCTGAATATATTTTTGACCTTTGTTCCGGTACAAGGTCTTGTGGGTGGGGGTTTTATTGTCGAGCTTAATAGCTTTAAAGAAATCGTGAACATCAGATAATGAGCACGTTGACGTTCGAATAAAGAAGTAATTTTGTTTAAGAAAACGAGTTTATAATAACAGAGAAATATTTTGTACACATACTTAAATCTGACGATACAAGCCAGGGCGGGATAACAATGTAATAAAATGAAAGAAATGACTAAAGTCGGGAAATTGATATAAAAGAGAATACTGGGATAAATTGGGTTCAAACTTACTCATTTTTTTACAGTTTATACTAATCCCTCTCGGCGGTTTCTTGGTTGGACCAGTACCTAGCGCCTGAGGAAGCCATTATCATATTTGACTCAAGTAAGGGTTCTTTGCCTACATCAAAGTAGCGGATCTGATAAATAAAATTATTATATCATTCTATAAAGCTAGCCTACGTATAGCAACTCATTAATTAGTACTGATTTATGTTCAAATACATTATTAGAAGTTGCGTAATTAATCATTACGCTGTAATGAGTGAGTATGAAACTAGAAATTTTGGTCATAGTTCCTTAAATTGCTGACGTAAACACAGATTTGAATTTTCCCCATTCTTTTACAATATCAATGAATCATAAATATAAGAATTTCAAATATCTTCAAGGATAATACATGTTTTTTTTTTTTTTTTTTTTTTTTTTTTTTTTACATATATACAAACGTGTTTTGAGTCTTGGCTAAATACCTCGGCAAATTAAAGACATATATTATCTTTATTTCTAAGCTGTTAGATTTGCTAGATATTTAAAAAAAAAACGCAAATAAATTGCAAATTGTGCGTGAAATACATTAAGACAGTGATATTAGACAAGTGTCCCTTTCTTAAATGGAATATAAACGCTGACAAGTGTTTTTGTTTGGTATGTTCCAATATATCACAAGTATTATTCTGTCTTTGGGGGATTAATTCTTCATCAGTCGAACATGTCTCCACTGCCTTGTCACATTATCTTGACATCTTGCCATATTTGGTATGTCTCTCTTCTGGAATGGATTGTCAGCCTCCCAGAGACAATTTTGCCACCAAAACTAGTCACAGCCAAACATTATTCCTATTTAACCTATATCATCAAATATCTTTACAAATGGTAAAGTATTTATAATATACTTAGTTCTTTATATGATTTTATTTGCATGCCAATTATCCGAAGAAATGCAATGTAAGAATGGACATTTCGAGAAATACTCAAGTAACAACTCAAATTGCATCGTTCTGTCTCCGGTTTGGGAGCCATTTTGCGATTATACATGAATGTAGTAAATGCACAGTCACCTTCCAGACAACTTACTCCCTTTTATACAGACTTTCATCTCCATTATTAAAGTTAAAGAACAAACGCCATGCAATTGACGTCACACGTATCTCTTTACAATTACCGCACGCGTCATTTGCGTTCATTAACAATTAAAAAACTAAACTGAAAACAAACATGAGACCATTGTGTCCTTTGAAAATCCGTCAACTGCAGAGTGGTACACGGCAAGTTGTGACTGGGTAATTATAGTTCACGCCACATTGTTGGACCGACATTGTTACCGGGTATCGAACTCAAGACCCCCTGCATCCGTCCAGTGTTTCATTGATAAATGATGTTTAATATAGGATGGGCTTCGAATCGTCTCTCTAACAAACATTCTAATCTTACATACCATGTTGTAATTCAATACATATAATAAGAAATAATAAATGCTTAGGCTTTTATGATGAAATCCACTCATTACATTTAAAATTTTGAATAATATATTTGTATTTATGTTGTTTATAGATTATATTTCACACTCCTGGTCCTCGAGGCGTGACTTGAAGTACTGTTTTTTTGCTCAAATATCATAGCATGCAATTAACTGATTATATCAGATGATCAAATATGAGTTAAGCTTGAAAAGCAAACTCCGGCGGAGTGGATTGGCTACGCAGTAATGTGTGAGAACTCCTGCGTAGGAGGATACTTGTCTGATAGTATGAAAACCCTCACTAATTAATCATACATACAGGTTCACACCGACAGCCGCCTTGATCGGAGACACCGGCTGGTTACCGAGCAAATACCGTAGATGGACTGATATGTTACGGTACTGGAATCGCCTGCTACAATTCAGTGATAATCGGCTGACGAAACGTGTGTTTCTCACCGATTATACCAACAGTAGGAACAATTGGTGTGCAGATACAAAAGCTGTAATGGACAAATTGAACTTAACACAGTATTACCATAACAAAGAACCTGTAAATCTCAGTGATGTGAAAGTAAAGATTAATCTATATTATCAAAGCTTGTGGTGCAATGAAGTTAAAATCTACCCAAAACTTAGAACTTACCGTCTATTTAAACACTCTTTTGACTGTGAGCCTTACCTTTTGTTAAACCTGGCCAGAAATGAAAGATCATTATTATCCCAATTTAGATGTGGTATTTTACCATTAAGAATAGAGACAGGGAGATATGTTGGAGAGGCGATCGAGCAAAGAGTCTGTAAAATTTGTGACAGTGATGTGATAGAAAATGAAATGCATTTTTTGTTAGAGTGTGAAGCTTACCAGGGTCATAGACAGTGTATGGTTAATTCATTAAACTTAGATGTATATAGTGAAGAACAAAAATTTACACATTTACTTGAAAAATATCCACGGAGAGTGTCAAAATTTTTAACAAAAGCATATTTACATCGAAAATCTATTTTGTTTACATAATTTATATTTATCATCTGTGCCGTTCATTACTATGTTATTTATTTTGTAAATATAAACGGTGACATATAGGCCCATTGGGCCGGGTGTACGTAATATATTATGTTGATCTATTTATATATCTTAATATATATGCATTGTTTGTACACATGTCACGATAATAAATAAACATTTACTTTACTTTACTTACTTACATACTCGTCCACGTATTTAGTTGCAAAAGAAAGTATTAAGGCTGATACGAGAACCCGTGTACACGCGGTTTGTGTATAGAAAATGTTTGGTACCCGGGTACGAAATTATCACCCGTTACGCGAGGAAGGCCTTTTCTATTATGATGCCCCATGTACCTCTTTTCTTTATAACATATATACACGTCAATAACTAATTCATAATGACATACTTTTACGTAAAACTACACTCTGTCAAGAAATTATCTTCAAATGTGTTCAAGATAGACATTTTGGTTGTACAAGTACATATCGCTAAGCGCTTATCGAAATGTGTTGAAATCAATGACTTCAATGTTAATTATCATAACTTGTAAGCTAACATTGTAATCGTTTTTATACAATAACTACATCTGCACGGGTACCTGAGTACAAATGGACTCGTTTCAGCCCTCAAGCTTTCGTTATTTTTAAGTTATTACTTCTTTTAGAAAAAATGTGTTTTGGGCTGCCAAAAACATCCGGAACTACTTTCGAAATATGAAATGCACGTCAGATGGGCCACACATGTGCAAATGTTAACTTCAAGTTTAATATTCCGTGGAGATATACCGGTCATTAAAATGGTAACGGTGCATATTATCTTGTGCTATGCGCTCAGCATATAAGGGGGTATCTGGAATGATTGGCCACTGTAAGGATAATGTGACTGGGTGTGGTACCATGCCATTTGTCAACGGAATGATATCCCAGTGAATCATGCCGCACTCTATTTGTCTTGTATAAAAAAAAAAAATAAAAAAAAAAATAAAACCCTAAATGATTAAAATTCTGTTGGTGGGATATTACAGATAAATGCATGTCCAAAAGAAATAAAGATTTTCACGAAATCCCGATAGCATTATGTCATTTGTGACTGAGTAAAGATTAGGTTTTTGAAACTCACAAATTATTGCCTGCAACGCATATATATTATGAATAGTTTCTGCAGAAGATCGGATTTCAATGTGATGCCATATTTTGCCTGCAATTTGATGGCGAATAACGTTTCAAACACATTAAATAGCGATAGTGAGTGGAACAACTGTCTAAGCATCGTGACTATAAAATGTCCCGATGCTGAAAACTTGACGTATATACACGGTAGTGCCAGGACTGTTTGGTCCGGTGTCAGAATAATGTGACTGGGTGTGGTATCATGCCACTTGTCTACGGCGTGAAACTGCAGTGTGGCAGCACTGCATCTCTCTCAAATAGATACAGTCTCCAAAATAACTGAAATACTGTCGGTGGGATGTTAAACCAAACAAACAAAATGCGAGGCAGCTGGTACTAGTATTATTTAACGAATTGTTTAAAGTAAATAAATACAGACACAGTAATGGTACAATGCATATATAATGAAACCACAGTTAATCATAGCAATTAAATGAAAAGTAATAAATTATGACGTGTCTTGGCCAATTGTCCTGTACAAAGAAGGGTAATGCTATCAGTACGATCGTGCAGTTTCGAGGGAAATATGATAAGAATGAATGTTTAAATTTCTAAAGATAAGTCCAATGAATCAAATAAAACATAAAATGCAAACAAATAAATCATTAATGAAATTAAGTAGATGATAGTACAGGTAATGTAATATTTACATATAAAATGCATTTTAAGGCGGTAAACTGAATTAGACTTTTGTGAATTTTAAATTTAAAAAAGGGGGAATTAAAAAATAATGTTTTCATAAAGCAGACATTTGTAATACTGTATACTTGAATTAGATTCATTGTTAATATAAGCCAAAACGTTTTCATTGCTGATTTATAGATCATTCCGAATACAGGAATACAGAGTTTGAATTATGTCCGGATAGACAGCGCAGTGACATCTTTCAATTTAATTCAATTAATTAATTAATTACCTCGATAAACGGATTTCATGGGACTGATATTCGGGGATATTACTATTCAAGAAAACAGTAAAAAATAGTACATGTATGCCGCAAAATATGATATTTTTTCTACAATAAATCATGATTGAATTTTTAAACAGGTAAATGCTATAAATGAATGAATCAACAATGAACATAAGTTTTTTTGGGCGCTATACTAATAAGGAAAACAAGTGACAATGATTGTCAAATATATCAATTACTTAATAGCTGTAATGTGGACACCCATTCCCTGAAATAATCGCATTTGTTAATTTATTCACGCTTAGATATTAACATAAACGATATTTATTTACATAATGATAAAATACGAATTGCACTCACGTATTTATATCCAAAATATATCCAACTCTTTCTAAATGCGATACGGTAAATCTGCAATATTCCGAAGCGGGAAAATAATGAAATACTCCAGTAATCGCGAGTTTCGGATAACCGAGAGTTTATTCAGACATTCCGAAAAGTGCCTGTTTATCTGACCTGACTGATGATTTCTGTTTCGGGCCTGTGAATATTTCAATACAGTTTGTCCGAATGTCTGGTTGAGTTTCTAGAAGCAATATTTCCTATATACACACATGACTGACCTAAGTGTTGAAAATGCATTTTATTCAATCAGGAATCTATAAAGATATGGTAAACAAGAACTAATAACTTAATAATGTAAATGTAATTAATGATAAACAATAATGAAATCTTGTTGTTTGAGTTTGGCCATGTAAAGTTAATTTCGGTCCTGTGAATCTTGTAAAATTACAGGACCAAATGTCCTGTGATCCCTAAAAACCTTTTGGAATGTCTGGTTAATACAAAAAGGTCGATACCGTGTCTGGGGAAAAATACCTCGTTTAAAGACACAGAGTACATAAAATCCCTTTTCACAATTTCGCCGTATTAGGGAAGTGGAAGCACAATCGCCGTCAGATACAGGAAATCTTAAAACAGACGAGCTCAGTGTTATGCGACACTGAATTAAGAAAACATTCGCTCAGACATAATGGCTGGAAAGTGATTAATTCTGTTCTAGGCAAGAGTAGAACAGGTTTAAGTGGATATCATTACATACATATTGTCAGTAAATTTAAGCGTTTGTAAAAACGACCGAATCGGTCATTTGTCGAATTTGTACATATTAAGTTGCTCCAAGACATAGAACTGCCATGAATACTGCACAAAATATAATTCTCAACAATAACAACACGCAGAAACAAAATCTGTCCAGTGAAATAGCCACGTCCTCCCAGGCGTATTTCCGGTTAGAACCTCCGCCACAAAGCCCTCCCCCTTCGCTCCAGGCGGCAGGAGCGTCTCCGCCCATTTTGGAACTCCTCGGTTCTTGACGTAGCAAAACTACAGTCAGGGCTAACAGATTTGATACTCTGACTTCTTTTGATGGAAGTTTTAAACTCCGGCGGCCCCTTGAGTATTGTCTGTGGTGTCTCAATTGGTTCACTATCGTCGATTCCGCTGATACTTCGTTGGCCGCCATTTTGTATTTTAAAGCACGTGATCGCGGCCATTACAGATGTCATTTTTTGGATTCTTGGCGAGATGTGTTTATTTCTGTCCTTGTTATGGTACATTTTCAGGACGGCAATCGTCATCAATATCTCCACCAGGGATATAAGTATCAGTATGAGCAAATACACACCTGAAAACGTGGGAAATCAATTTATTTTAAAGCACTGATTAAATGCATATTCAAGCAATTAAGGTAAGAGTATGATTAAGATAATAATAACAAATTAATTAATCTTCATGTGACATATTTTCGTCGATTTCGAGAAGGGTTTTATCCACGAATAAAAATTAAAAAAAAATATTTGTCTCTTACTTACACCTCACGTTTTCTAGAACATAGGTCCATGAAAAAATGTACCCACGAAATTCCCTTATGTTACATTATCAACGAAATTTAATGTCAACGAAAATAATGATTTTACAGTATATGAGATTTAACAAAACTGAATTAGTTTAAACATGTTTCATTTCACACCGATTTGGAAACAAATTCTTCATCTTATAGTATTTCAATCATTATATCTGAAAAAAAAAAATAAAGAAAGAAATCGGATGCCAAGAACGTTAAGTTTCTCGAGGGAAAATCAGAAGAAAAAAACATGGTTTAATTAACGATTTTACACAGAATGATTTGACATGAAAAGGACTCATTGTTTATGGATTTAAATGGCATCTATTCTACGAATACTGAGACATTGTTTTATTACATAAATCGAATACCCGATGAATTATGATGGTCTTATACAAAGTACGTCATTATTTCGTTGAGAAGCGCCGGGTACCTTTTAAGGTTATATGTTTTTTGATTTTGTTTTTATAGCAATGCTATTTTGCATTAGTATTGTTCTTCTGTTTGATGTTTTCATAAGAACTGTGGAAAATGAAATACAAAATTAGAAAAAAATATCAACAAATACCCCATCTTTACTAGTATATATCATACAGTACCTAAAACCGGTGTGTTCCGTGCTGAACTAGGTATGTACTCCATCACCGTGTTCAACATCACTGCCTGGACCAGTAGAACTCCTACACTGAAACCCAGCTTCACTGAGCTCTCACTGGGAACCAGGAACACTGAGACGCCAATAAATGACGTCATCAACAAGGGAAGTAATATGGTGACCGTCGCAGCTGAAGATCGTCTCTTCAGATTAAATGTATACTCAAGGTTGCTGGAGCAGAGGAAATAGACGGTAGATAGCTCGAGTACAAAGGGTCATTTACACTAATAAGGAGGATCTATGGGCAGAACTCACATAACATTAAAAGTATTACACATTGTGGCTAAAGTGATAGTTTCTAAACGAGACTCTATATCAAATCATGAATATAAATGTTAAATTGTTTTTATGTCGTTTTGTTGCTAGCAAGAAAAAAAAAGCTAACATAGAAAACGAAGTTAAGATTGAAAGAAATTGAAGGTAAGTTTCAATAATAATTATATGATATTTAAATACGAGCATGTATGTTTAAGCGTATGTATATGTGTAACTACAAACGACTGACATCGAATATGTCACATCATTTCGGGGTTTTTAAGGGTTATAGTCAAAATTATAATCAAAATCATAAAATACAACTGTAAAGTCAAAAGGACAAGAGCAGAAATCCTACCCGAAGGAAAGGGACTGTTTGGTGACCGTGGCAGACGACATGTCAGTTGACGATAACTCCCAGTCCCCGCTGCTTTCATCGTACTGGTTCGTGATGACGCCACTTGTACCGAAGGCCAGCGTCACCATGGAGGCGTCGAATGACCAACTTTATAGTAGTTAAGAGATTTAATTTAACTAAAGAATACGACTGAGAATTCAAACTCTGGCTAACTTAATAATAAATCTTTAAAAGTATTTATATATTCGATGAAGCTATTACTATTTTAATAATTATCAATTACATAACAATTATTATTATCATTATTCAAGAACTTACTGAGCTCGCATTTCTGCGTATCAAAAGGATAATAAGTGACGTCCATATCGCAATGGAGCCTAAATGTCCCGGATGGAGACCACGTGACCAATCCCGTACTGTCCACTCTGAACACGAGACCACTGTCGTCAAAAAATGCGGCGTCATTAGCCCTGGAGATGAAATGATTTTATCATATAATTGTTCAAAACAAACCATGCCGCCGATTTGCTGATGGTTATTTAATTGAGATGCGAAACGAGCAGCAGCATCGGACAGTAACCTAATCATCTGAACCATGTTTTATTCATTTTTAAACTTACAAAGTTTACAGCCATTAACATAAAAAGGAATGCGAAGTAATAGTTTTCAACTAAAGTTTTGCATTTAGCATTTTATAAAAAAGATGTAATAACTATAGTTTGGTCAAACCAACCTTTGCTGCCTAAAACAGATGGTCGCCAATGCAGGGTTTACTACACAACTCTTGTTAGCGGCCTATTGTATATTGCCGCCACGTTTTCTGGCTTACACAGATAATCGCCACTACAGATTTTACTGTATAATGATTACCAACTCATGTTAACTGCCTAATATATATTGACGACATGTTTGTGATCTAAAACAGATGGAATATTTCCACCATGTGACGTCCTAAAACAGTTAACGCCATGTTGGTTGATAAAACTTGCCGCCAAGTTGGCGTCCTTACACAGATAACCGCCATGTTGGTTGATAAAACTTGCCACCAAGTCGGCGTCCTTACACAGATAACCGCCATGTTGGTTGATAAAACTTGCCACCAAGTCGGCGTCCTTACACAGATAACCGCCATGTTGGTTGATAAAACTTGCCACCAAGTCGGCGTCCTTACACAGATAACCGCCATGTTGGTAGATAAAACTTGCCACCAAGTCGGCGTCCTTACACAGATAACCGCCATGTTGGTAGATAAAACTTGCCACCAAGTCGGCGTTCTTACACAGATAACCGCCATGTTGGTTGATAAAACTTGCCACCATGTCGGCGTCCTTACACAGATAACCGCCATATTGGTAGATAAAACTTGCCACCAAGTCGGCGTCCTTAACAGAAACCGCCATGTTGGGAAAATTCCAACAGATAACCGCCATGTTGGCTGCCTTAAACAGACTGGTGCCATGTTTTTTTGCTAAAACAGATTGCCGCCATGTAGTGTTGTCCTAAAACATAAAGCCACCATGATGGAACCGCCATGCTGGTTGCTTAAAACATGGCAAAAAGGACGAATTAGGTACAACTCACGTGGTGAATACCGCCATCCGGGGATGCCAGCTGGTGGTATAGTCGGCAAACATTTCAGCGATATTTCCAAAGCCTGAGGGACTCCATGAATACCGAGTGTCCGTCCAGCTCTGTGAATACAACGCCATTCTTTATTTACATATCACATATGTTTTTAATTTACTATTTCCATTGTTTATTAAACATTTATATCTGGACAGAGTAGAGAAGAGATCTAAAAATACTTTTTTTAGTTCATCTTAACACAACGAGCATTTGAGATCCCCCTTTTTTCGGCGACAACAATTTTCTTTAAAAATACACCTCTGAAACCTTGGTAGAAATTTATGAAACTTGGCAAGAATAATCCTTCGGAGGTTCTTCACAAAAGTTACTTAAATAAACTTGATCTATGCAGAACATGTTGCCATGGCAACCAACATATTTTTTTTTAAAAAACCTAAAACATTCTTCCCTGAAACCAATGGTCAGAATTTAATTTCACTGTGGCACAAATGGTCACCTCATGACTTTCTTCCATAATGGCTCAAATAAAGTTGATCCCTTTAAATACGAGGTCCCTAGTGGGGTCGGCTAGTTACAGTATAAACTCTGAATAGAGAATTTCAAAATTCTTCTTCTGTGAAACCAGTGGTAGCACAAATGGTCAACTTCCAAAAAAAAATATAGAAAATTTAAGAATTCTCTTCAGAATGTTCAGAATTAATTACTGTTTTGCACTAATGATAACCTCAATGTTTCATATCATAAATGCATAAGCATTTCTGATCACTTGAAAATTGAGGCCTCCAGATGATTAACTAACTTAAGAATTCTTTGTATCTGAAACTTGAATCTGGATGCTGCTGGAAGAAACTCGGTAAAATCAAGTGACTTGAATCGTTTTAAATAATCGCATGTACTCTGGTAAGCGATCTAGGGCCATATGACTCTCTTGTTTAAAAGTTTCGGCTGGTTCATTATATAATTTTGAAACGTGACATTTTAGTAGGAAAACATGCATGTCTGAAACGCGTCATTTGCAAATGATTTCTCAATACACAAAACGTGTATAATAAATTCAATTGTTTATACAGAATTGTTACTCAAAGTTTGCCAAGCACCAAGAACATCAATCTGTTTTACCTTTTAAATGAAAAGTGTATAAATGTTATTTAACCAGAAGAAATAAGGACTTAACTTTTTTTTGACGTTATTTTTACACTTTGAATACAATAACTGAAATCAAAGAGCAAATTTCACAAAAATAGATCGTGCTTAGCCAACCCTGAGCTTTGATTTGAATTGAATTATTCAATCTTCTTTTTTTGAGATATATGCAATTGTTTTTCTTTAGGACATATAGTGAATACATATATCACCAATCATCATTAAAGGTGCCCAAGTCCACTGGTAACGTACCCGACTGCGGATACAAAGGTTGTGGGCTCGAACTTCGTTAAGAGCAAGAACTTTTTTTCTGACTTTCCCAGACGAAAAGTACGGATCAGAGGAATGAGTATAGGTTATAAGAACTTGTTCGCCAATCGACGTGAAATAAATAAGTTAAATTAAGATAATAACAGTTTTCAAAAAGAAAAGAAGGTAGACTTACAACGTCGAACCACCCGCTGACGGAAAGTTCATCTTCATTAATGTTCTGAAAGAGAAAAAATAGTTAAGATAGTATCTTACTGTTTATCATTTTGAGGTCACGTGATGTGCTTTTGGCATATATATATTATATTATATTATATTATATTATATTATATTATATTATATTATATTATATTATATTATACGAGTGGCGAGTTCCTCATCACGAAAAGAATTAAAAATGAATGAATGATATTCCACTAAAACCGTCATTTTTTTTCTTTTTATTTAATGCTTTTCTATCATAATCTACACACTGTAATTGAGTTTACCCTGTGGGGGAGCCCCAAATTCCCGAAGTCGTTATTGGGGCAGAAAATAGTCCAATAAAGGAACACAGAGAAAGTATGTAATCAGCATGTTTTCTTGAAGTTTTATTCAAGAGAAAAAAAAATTTTACAAAACGGTGAAATTAAAAAAGTAATATTACCGTTTGAAACAGTGAATATTACATTTTTAATTCGGTGATATTTTCCCATAATCCGCAGAAAAAACGATATGTTATATATTCTAAAGAATTTCAGTAAATTTTCCATTTACAACTTAATGTTAATCATCGACGTGTTTGGCAATTTGTTTTTATCTTTTTTAAATGCTTTCATTCCCCTCCCCCTTTTTTGCCTGGGGGATACAAAAATTATAAAATACTTTTAATTCTTAGATTCCACACCCACTGTTTTCTGGGCTTAAGGTTTTCAAATTTCACGACGGTATTATAAGTAATTGATTTCTTTATTTGTAAAACCTATTATTCACTATTCACGTCTGAGGATACTTGATCTTTTTTTGTGTGTGTGTGTGTAAAACTCCCTCACAACGCATATTGTTATTTTTTGTAGTAAAAACATTGCATGCAGAGTAAATGAAAATTATTTATTGTCCCTTTAATGGTTCCGCTACATATCGGACCTCGTGGCCTTCACAGAGATAACCAAGGTTTCCTAATGTTTCATTAAGGTACCTTGGTTATCTTGATAGAGGTTACGTTGTCCAAGACATAGCGGAATCATTACAGGGATTTTGCCTTAATAAAAGAATGTTGTTTTATATGTATATAATTACATGCTCAGCCAATCTTTATGTCTACCGAAAAGCAGGGGTGTGAAACCACCACTCCCGGGCGTTGTATTTTCCACCTTTGTTGTCTTAAAATATTCTCTATTCATTCACAAAACACGTCTTTATTTCCTTTATTATGATCCCATTCGGATTATTTTCTCGCTTGTTTGAATCCGCAGAACAGCAATAGCCCTGATTATAATCCCCCGATGGTTTCGCACACTCCTCTGGTTATTATGCCGGATTAGTCCTGAGATTAACGTCTAAATGGGATTAGGATTAACTGAATATTACTCAGTCACGTTCTTTGATCATTGTTCAAACTTTAATTACTTGGTCAATCAGAAAATCGCCAAGCAGATCACGTCAAATAAAAGACTTAGCACCGAAATAATCATCACTAACATGTAGTTAAGACTTTGAACAATGGCTTCGTATATAACTGTCACGGGTAAATTATATCAAAACATTTAAGTGATAAAAAAATGCAATTTCGAAATTCAAATAAAACATATAGTCACTGGTTTATGTTCTTTTCCATTTTTCATCATGTTGCATTTAAATTGGACTAATTCAAAACTGATCTAGATGGCCTAGACAGATAAAATTCAAATAGCTTTAAGATGGCGTCGCTTACTCCACGTAATTAAATATAGATCAATGTATGGTGTGTGGACTCTGCACAATGCAGGCTATGTTAGGAGTTATACCATTTGAACTCAGAACGCCTTTTCTTTTACTTAAAAAATAAGCACAGTTTTCAATATTCACGGTTATTGGTTTTGCGGAGCTATCGTAGAAACATGTTTATTCGGTAATTTGTTACATACATATTTAAATGCAATCACATTATATAAATGATACAGATTAAAAAAAAAAAGATATCTTCTCCACCTTCCTTTGTTAAACCGCTAAACGATTCACGTCCGTTTCATTTAGAAAAGAAATTTAGTTTTAGAAATACAAAAATCAAGAAGAGAAACGTAGGGCAAACATTTTTTAAAGTAACGAATTAGACGGAATTTAATTGATGTTGATATATGTATGAAATGACAAAAGAAATGCTGTAAGTTAAAATGAGGTGAGAGAGGTCATATTTAATTATAATAATAACGAGGTCAGATGGTAACATTTTGCCTTCTACGATAAGTATTGCATTTGTTTTACCCTGTGTTTTCTTTCAGTATGCATGCGAAATGGTAAAATGTTGTTTTTATAAAATATGGGGCCTATGATCCCTTTCAACAATCACAAAAAAAAAAAAAATGTCAAAGCGTTTCACCTTTGCTGTAACAAAACTGATATACAAGTCTTTACTTTTATGAATGGGATTTAGAAATAGATTTTAGTTTAATTCAGGTGACATTTGGGCGCGGTTTATAGCATATAAACGGTTAAATACAAGGCTAGTCTATTTTCTCCGGAAATCTAAATATAAAGAGTTTTTGTTAATTTTTGCCGACAGGCCCAACGCCTTGATTTGTCATTTTTTTTCGGCGGGTTTATCCAAGTCCTAGGCTAAGATTAATTTCAGATTTTTCCCAAATTATATAAAAAAACACAACGAACCCCTATAATATCGCCCAGTATATTTGCTGTGAGGGATCATTTTTAGCGAAAACATAACCATTTTATTTCTGACATTTTGCAATGGTATTTCTTTTAGTTACATATACATACACAACTCAAAAGCACTTTTATGTGTTAAAATTAATTTAAAACGTAAATTATATAATTGCTTCATATATCAGTCATATAACCGAAATCACCCAATTAGAAGTAATTGCTATTGCATCATAGTAATATTACTATTACATCATAGTATTGATAAAGATATAAACTGTAACCTCACTTTTCAGAACACTGTGCACAATCAGATAATCCATTTCAGATGTCTCATATTTATTGTTGTTCACTACCAAGATGTCTTTTGCATGCGCTTTTGTATGGCATACACTTTGGGTTAAAAATGACTTTAACCTGACATATATGACTTGACTTGACTATTTGAGTTTACCGTCGCTTCGACAGTATTCCAGTCATATAGCGACGTCTAGCTAATTACTGGTGGAGGAAGACCCCAAATGCACGGAGGCATCCGGGTAGAACCGCCGACCTACCGCAAGCCAGCTGGAAGGTTTCCTCATATGAAAATCCGAATGACCCTGGCGGGATGCGAACCCACGCGATGAGGGGCTGAGTGAGTAACTTGACATATATAAAAACACATTTGGAACTGCAATATTTCAGTTGCATCTTAATTCAAGCAATATTAATTTGTAACTTAATCTCTAGATTCGTAACTACGATTTAGGATTAATATTACAATAGCAATTTAAGGTAAGATACCTGTAATGGTTCCGCTGCATTTCGGACCACTTAACATCTACCAAGATAACCAAGGTACCAAAATGATGGATTAGGAAACCTTGGTTATCTCTGTGAAAGGCAATGAGGTCCGAAATATAGGGAATTCATTACAGGTATCTTACCCTAATCTCATGTTGCAGCTGTGATTTTGGACTGATCTATAAAAAATTTTTTTTTAATTGTGCATCTTTGATTTGGATTGATCGATCAAATTACAGCTGCAAATATCAGGAAACACATCAATTGCACCCCAAAGCAATAAATAAAGTATCTTTAAATTCAAAGCACATGACTTGTGCTTTAAAAGACAGCATGTTGCCTGTATGAGAATTTATTACTAGCCTTTTTTTTACTTTCTTACTGTTCTCTATTGGTCAGCTAATTGCGGGTGTGTTTTCATAAATTTAGCTATTAACTAGACATATATATTTTTTTACAAGTATCATATATCTATACCATTGTTTTATGCCTCCGGGGAGAGACATATTGTTTCTTTTTTAATTATAATTTGGCATATTGTCACTAAATTTGCAAGAACTTGTGGTCCAGCGCATTTTCTTACTTTTCATGAAATAAAGTTATATTTAAGCTAAAAAAAAGGGAAAAAAAATGAAATGAATAGTTTAAAAACATTTGACACCGTAGTCAATACATGTACCCTTAATATATTTTTTTCACAGGCTTGAAAGTAGATTTCAGAGTAACAATACAAGTAAATCTCGGCCGTGGTAACCAGCTTGATGATTAGTGTCTGAATAGTTTAACATGTAATAGATTTTGTTGTTGGTTTAATAGTTATGTAATTCATGTCTCGGTGCAGCTCTTTGAACAAATCTCTCAGCCCCTCACCGCTGTGGGTTCGAATCCCGGTAGGGACTTCGGATTTTTCATGTGAGGAAGCCTTCCAGCTGGCTTGTGGTAGGTCGGTGGTTCTACCCGGGTACCTCTGTGTAATCGGGGTCTTCCTCCACCTGTAATTAGCTGGACGTCGATATATGATTGAAATACTATCGCAGCGACGGTAAACCCCAATACAACAACAGCAACAGCAGCAGCTCTTTGAAATACCACGGATTCAAATAATTTGTACAATCTTGGTAGACACTTACAGCCTTAAAACATCTGCGCATTAGACTTCGTTTCGCGGGCTACAAAACGAAACCAGATGTTACGTTTTTGTTGAATATAGGATCTGTCAGTGTCGAACAATCAATTCCGAAATCTATGTGTTTCCTATTTTTTAGCGTTCTACTCTTTAAGTTTACCTTAAAAAGGTTTAGTGTCTTACTATTCGGGAAAAATCGTTCGCATAAGTAGAAAACTTAAACTTTTAAAACAAACAGAGATCTACAGAACTCGTTTCCACAACTCCTTTCCTTTTCTTTTGACTAATTTTATAATGACCAATGGGAATTTAGCAAAGTATATAATAACTAATGAAAAGCCTTATTTTATTCCGCTTCATTACAGTGTGTTTCACAGGATGTCAGGGTGAAAATAAACGGCCTTACGGCCGAAAAAAAGGACATGCTTTAACCTTGTTTCAATGGAAATAGAACTGCAAACAAGCATTTATGGCCGAATTTCAATGGAATACAACCAGGTCTAGTTTGTTAAATATACCTTAAGGATTAAGACGGTTTTTTTTGCTCTCGGAATTCGCAAGTTATATATTCATGTGGGTATGTGATTCCCTTACCCCTCTCGCAACATTTCGGACATGTTGCATTTGACAGATAAACGAGATTATCCGTTTGTGTGCAAGTCACCAAACTCCACACAGTGATCTCTCTTGCAAGCAAAAAAATCACTTCTGTCACAAATGTCACGTGATGATGAAAAACTAACAAAATGGCGTCTCCGTCTGCTGTCATAACAACAACAATATTTTTAAAATGATTATTTTTTTTACCTTGAGGCGATATCTGATGTTTATTAAAGGAAACATACTTAGGGAAAATGACACTCGCTGTAATTTTTTTTTTTTTTTTTTTTGGAAAAAAGAAACAATAGCTAAATTCTGTTAATTTTTACTGTGGCGGCAGTGGTAACTACAACTGTAAGGGGAGGTAACTACTGCGTGGAGTTTGGCAAGTCACATGAATTGTGGGAAAGAATAAACAACAATCAGAAATCGACTGCTTGTTCTTGTTCACTGTTAAAGTCCATTCCAAGTTACTTGGTTATTTTACTGGTGCAATCAATTGATGATTAAGCAACAAATGCTTTCGTTAAACCAATTAATAATAAATTGGGGCAATCCTCCCTTTTAAAAAGAAAAAAAATATTTCTATATATTTTTTTCGGCCGTTGGCTGTTTTGTTTTCACCTGAATTTCCTTTCTAAACTTAAAAGTGAAAGTTACTAAACAGCGGATGAATACTGTAAGTTTTGATTGGTCGACTTGAAAATCGAAAGTATCCTTACGGAAAAGAGATCTGCTTGTTCGCTTTGTATATTCATTCCTCAAACCTCGATTTTTTCGACAGAAATATATTGATATATGTCTAACGTTCAAAATAATTAATTCAAATACACAAAAGACATATCTAAAGGATGAACAACATATGTCGGATTTGAAACCTTTAGACTCCTTCGTATCCTAGAAATCGCACACCCGAAGGGACGTATTATGGGCGCCGTGGTCCAGTGGTAACATATCCGATTACGGATCCGAAGGTTGGTTCGAACCTCGTGATTAATATAAGTTGTAAGAACTTGTTTCCCAATCGACGTAAAATAAATAAGTTTAAACTACGTATTATGTTGTGAACTGGTCGTTCGTCTGTCCGATCGTCAGCAGTTTCATATCCGCTCTATATAATTTGAACGCTTGAAAGATATTCATAATACTTGGGTCAAGATGCAGAATAAACACTAATATAATACACCACGGCCGTGTATCTTTTTCAAATATGCTTCTTGTTTTCTTCTGAATCAATACCATGTTCGTTTGGTGGTAAAATAAGATACATGTACATACCACATAATTAATACTGAGTAAATTAAATTCCACAGTTACGGCAGTGGTCGATGATGGCCTGTTGAGGGCGTTGTAGCCATGTGTTAAAGCTGTGTACAAGGAATCTGCGTCTGAGGTAGTGTATGACGTCACTTCCGGAACTGAAATTATAAACGATATCGTATTGCTTATCATTTTGATTTTAGAAAAACACTAGGGTAATTATCTCATCGTCGCACGTTAAACATGCGAGGCCTCCGTAGCCGAGAGGGTAAAGTCGCTGACTTTTAACACTCATCTCAGCCCTTCACCGCATGGGTTCGAATCCCGGCAGGGTCATTCGGATTTTCATGTGGGGCTGGCTTGCGGTAGGTCGGTGGTTTAACCCGGATGCCTCCGTGCAATCGGGGTCTTCCTCCACCTGTCATTAGCTGGACGTCGCTATATGACTGAAATAATGTCGAAGCGACAGTAAACTCAAATAGTCAAGTCAAGTCATTTAATTGTCATTTAACATGGATATTATTGCAACTAACATGGCTAGAGCATGTGTCATATTGAAGCTATTCATTTGCATAAAATCCTTAACTAGAATATGCTTTACATATTATTTTTGAAGACAGCAAAGTCGTCTTTCTATTCCTACCCGGTAAAGTGTCTTACTTTTTATTCATATATAAATCCAATTCAAACTACATAGAAGTTTGTCCTTCATTTTTCTATAATTAACTTATTAATGTACATTCATGGAAAAAATGTGTAATACATGTAGAGAGATTCATTATCAAATACATGTATAGGTATAGGTGCAGTGAAAGCCTTAACCTGTGACTCAACCTTTTTATCTGTTACACTTATTGTTTGCACATTAGTTTAAATACACACACTAAATAAATTAATACAAATAAAAAAATAAAATGCTATATTTTAAACAAAACTCGCTAGAACTCAGATAATGTCCCAGCGACGTTGATAATGTCCCAGCGACGTTTAACTCCTAAATAATAACAAAAAACCAAGGTGCATGTACAGTGTGTGATAAAATCCGAAAAGTGTAAACATTTTCAGCAACATTTTTCCCACTTTAAGTACAAATCCACAGTATTCCAAAATATACTTCATTTAAATTATTTTGACATGCAGTCCGTCTGTACATTCTAGCAAACTGTTTCGTGCGTTTAGTGAAAGCGGGTACTTCTATGCTGGTTTCAAAGATGTCCGAATAGCGTAGCGGATAACACACGGGCGTTCAACCATTGTCATCAGGGTTCGATACCGGTCGGTCCGACTTCGTATGTGAAAGAGTATTGGATGTTCGTTGTTTTCTCCGAGTTCCCCGGTTTCCCCATACGCCAAGGTCCGCACGAAGGCCACGAGCAGTGCCAGCATTATGATTTTCATGAGCAATATCGCTGCCAGTCCACTCGTTGTAAAATCATTACAGTTTTAACTTTAATGTTGAGTTGCATTATAGATAAACGATACTTTGAAAATTGTGTTAAACCCAATACACTCGAAAACAATAAAAAAAATAATAATAACAATTGTATCTACGATTGGTGTTAAGGCTCAAGCTAAAAAAATGGCCATTGAATTTCTTTAGGTTTTATATTTAATTTTAAACCTGATATTACTCGTAAGTATTTTCAAGTACTTTATGCAAGATAAGCTAAAAAAAGATATACGATAAAAATGAGTTACTCGCCCTTGATTCTGATAACTTACCTTGAGTGATGAATAATAATATATAAAACACGTATCTTATGGTTTCCATGATGGTGTAATTAAGTCGTTGTGTGTTGAGTTCGAGATTTGTCTCATATAATATGTATCCATATCAGGTACAATTGCCACTATAGTACCTAATCACTAAGTAATATGTCCAATAATAAATAACTGAACAAAACTGGTGTCTTACTGTATCACGTTCTTTTCTAATGCCAATGACATACCCAAGTTTACCGCGAAAAAAAAATCTATCCTTTGATATTTTTTTTTAAAGAAATGCCTATTATTGAAGAAAAACTAATTCCCCCTGAAAAAAAACTCACTCATATTTGTACTACATTTTAAATTGTTCTGTCATATATCCACGAAAACATTGTTCTTTTTCTCCCATATAATGCTAGTGATTCTGCCCGCTTGTTTGTTTCATATTTTTAGCGGACGATTATCGGATAATCCTCTTACACAGAGAAAATCTTACACTGAAACTAAGATATCCAGGATTAAAAGCAATATTATAATCTGCCATGTGTAATATTTTGAGGGGTAGTCCTATTGAACTTTGTATGAGAGAGAATGAGATGTTCAGCATTTATGTTTTTCATCAATTACGTCCAGATAGAAACAATGCGTGTCGGCAAATTGCTTAAAACTATGGTGGCTAATTTCTGCCATGTCGTGTCTTCGTGTTGTCGCGCTGTACAAACGCGCCATCACGAAGCGCGACAGCACGACAATTACACTTTTGTCGTGTCGGCGCGCTTATTTGTCGTAAAAGTGTAATTGTAATTGTCGTGCTGTCGCGCTTCGTGATGGCGCGTTTGTACAGCGCGACAACACGAAGATATGACATGGCAGAAATCAGCCACCATATAAAACGCATACGTTACAGGACGTCTCAATCATGTCAAGAGCATTTTTCAATGTTGTGCAATAATGAATTCTTCAATATCTGGAGTTCAGATTGAATAAATTGTGAGGAATGGTTTGACCTTAAGTATAATCAAGAATTAAACGTGAGTTAGTTGAGTGGAATTTCTCGCTGTTCTTATTTTACACTTATGCATTTCTCGTCATTTCCGATTAATGAAAATCTAACTCTTTATCTGTTACTTGTATTAAATTTGTTTACACATTAATTGTATCAAGTCTTGACTATCTGTCCCGGTGACCAAGTGGTTAGAGTACTTGATCCATTAACCAGAAGGTTGTGGGTTATGGGTTAAATCCCCGATTGCAACATGCAAAACTAAAAATAATCGAACTGTTATATATGTATCCAATGCTCTACATAAGTGGGTTGCTCAATGTCAGGATAATGTGACTTGATGTGGTATCATGTGATTTGTCTGCGGTGTGATATCAAAGTGAAACAGTCGTATATACATGTATGTCACGTGTAGGTAAATTCCCTAAATGCCTATATGCTGTGTGGAACATTAAACCCAAGAAAACAAGCTAACAATGTACGAGTATTAGAATGCACTACTACATGTACCTGCGTTTGTATTCATAAGATAAATGAACTTAAGTTCTTTATTTTTATTTAATGTTTTACTTAATGTCACCATGATCATTATTACAACCATCAAGTGTAGTTAAATAAATGTGTCAGATGCAACACATATATTTTGCTTAATTATGTAGTATACAAAACAATAAGGACTTCGGATTTTTCATGTGAGGAAGCCTTCCAGCTGGCTTGCGGTAGGTCGGTGGTTCTACCCGGGTACCTCTGTGTACTCGGGGTCTTCCTCCACCCGTAATTAGCTAGACGTCGCTATATGATTGAAATACTATCGCAGCGACGGTAAACCCCAATGCAAGAATGCAACAAAAAACAGTTGAACTTGTTTGACAACCCTCATCAGAAAAATACAGCCTAGTGCTGCATTACCTATATGCCTTATGTATGGTTACTCCACTTCTGGATAATCAAGAAAAGTCGGTGAGTGCCAAACTTCGGTGTTTGTTCTTAAATGTGGCATATGGCTCATTATAATTTTTTTTTCTTCGTGATATTTCAGACTCATTCAAGTTTTAGCAAACCAAAAGCTCCATCTAGAGCATACCTTAACTTTTAAATAGAAAGGCAAACAAACTAATACTTAAATGATCAATGCTACACGTAATCAGCAAGCGCTTCATAGCGAGAGTGCTAAGGCCAAAAAATTTATTTTTATAATTTGAAACGAAAGGTTAAAAAAGGAAAATATTTTTTGAAAGGCGGAAAGGTAAAAAAAAATAATAATAAAAAAAAAATAGGGTCGGTCGTTTAAAAAGAGGGTCCGTCGGGAGACCAGAAACGGAACTATTTTTTGGCTCTTAGGTATTCATGTACATGCATTGATATAGTCACGAATGATGAAAATATGCATTTTCGAGCCTGTATGATATAGATCAATAAACGAAAATCACCTCTTTATTTTTTTTTACGAACGAAATTGCTCGAGTACAAATCTGTTGGATCTCAATTTAATTCTCTTTTAATGCTGAACATGGACATATTGCATTAGTTTTATGAGAAAATAGGAACTTACAAAATTAATACTTGTTACAGATAAATGCGCACAAAATTTGATTGCTTATCTGAGATGAATGTTCGGTGATATAATTTGATTCTCAAGGGACTCTAACGTTTTACCTTGATACTAATGCTCTTTTACAGGAGGCTTAATTTATTTCGAACTTACAAAAATGACGTCATTACTTAGACTTAATATGACATCATCATATTTTACTTTTTTTCAAAACTCTTCTCAAACTGCATCGTTGACATACGTTATAGTTAGTGTTTATAAAGAGAGAATTTAACATTTAAGAAGCCACAACGAGCGTAGCGAGTGACGGCTTCTTAACTGTTAAATTCTCTCTTAATAAACACTGACTAACTTAGAGTTTGCCCGCAATATCTATCCAATCAGTGAGCCCGAAATTTCAAATTCCTGGTCGTTTAATTTGTTAACAGTTCGGGATTTGCGAGATTTGTCTACTTAATTGAGATTTAACCGTTAAGAGTTTAGGAGAACTGCGCATATCATTATTTCAAATTATGATCCGCCCTATTCACGTGATAGCCATATATGGCAGTTTTACTACACCGATCCCTAAACAGTGACACGGGCACACGTTATTTACCGATCTTTTTGTTTAATTTGAAATGAAACTTTTAACATTCTAATGTAACAGGATTGAGGATAAGTTTTAATAGGTTGGGGCGGTCCGTTGCAAAGTGCAGGATTGTAAGTAGGACGTTTTACTTTCAGTTTCAAGTTTCAGTAAAATACATTTAGTCGAATCAAACACCTTAAAAGGTCAGTGTATTTCATTACACATCAGAATTAAATAACTATTATATGCATGGATATAATTAAACAAGACATTGTTTTCTTCCCATTTTGAATTATATAGCTAAATGAATGATATAGACAAACACACATGTGGGATAAATTAGTTTCTAGTTTGCCCCGTTTGGTGAGTGGATAGTCTTTCAAGATCAGCTTAAAAAGAAGCAGTCTTGAGACAAAGTGAGACATCTGTTGCTAAGATGCCCCGTTTGGTGAGTGGATAGTTCTTTCAAGGTCAGCTTAAAAGAGTGGCAGTCTTGAGACAATTTATTTCAGTTCAATAATTTATTTACAAAACATTGAAGACCAAGTGTGCGCTCTATAGCAGGACTATGAAGAGCTAATTCTTCATTATCAAAATCTGACCCTTCTAAATCCAGAATGCTGTTCAGCTCTTCTGAACTGCAGCTCACAAATTTGCACAAGCGCGGATGTCCTTGTTAATTGATTGCTATTAATGTAGTATCCTCAATAATTCTACACTAGCAAGGTCATCATCGACGTAAAAGCCTGTTTAAAAAAATCCTGCTGATTGGAAAGCTATGTTATTTTGGTATTCAGCTATCTGCTTCGAGCCTAAGTTTGCACATCCAGATGACGGTGTTGCAATGAAAAGGTGAACTTTCATTCGGCAGTCAATCTGTTTTCCATGATAAGAATCGAAAGTAGTCTTTGTTCCCTTTAATTTACCTTGATCTTATGATACACATCTTCTCTACAGCATAGGAATATGCAATATTTCTTGAATATGCATAGACTTCCGACAAGTGGATTTATGAAATTTTGTCCTTGAGGAGGGTGTCACAACATCTGACACTGCAGACGAACACGACTCTGACTTTATTTGATCTCTTGGTGATACACTACATAATGAGGGATATAGCATGGATATATCTTCACTGGGATCCTCTTTCTGCTTCTCCAACGAGCTATGATATCCAACATGACAGAAAAATAGTGGTCTTTGTAGGCGTACGTCTTATAAAGCCGCCTATGGGACCCCTCAACTCGGCGGAGGTTTTCCATTATTTAAAAGGAAGAGACATTTAATAATACTTATCACTCCTTTGGCAAATTCCACTTCCCATGATCTTTAGAGATTTGAAATCATCTTGAGACATATTTGATGATTCGCTCACTTTTATGAAATTATTTTCCTTTAGTTGAGAAATTAATTGACCTAACCGCTAATAATAATGTCAAATTCACTTTAATAATTATTAATCAAAGCGATTCTATTTTTACATAACGTTTGTGTAACATGCATGTACCTCTTCAGGGGAAAATGTAAGGGTATTGACACCTCTTATTCGAACATTCAAAGGGTACGTTAATTTTGAAACGGTATTTACTCTAAACACAGGCTTGTCTGGGGCCTTGACGCAAGTAATTCCAAACAAATCCATTGCATAAACTTTTGACTGACCTGGTATCGTGGTATCTTGCCTTCATTAAAATTCCATAGACGGAATCTACTATATGGACAGCAGACTCCGTTACCATTATCTTGGTTATCTTGTCAGTAGGAAGTTTAACTGTAAGTAGTATATCAAATAAGAATGTGTTTTATAACTTCACAAATGACTAGGACTTCTCGACTGAGTTCAACTGCTTTGACGCTGGCAGCAATACACGCTCCAATGCAAATGACTAATGCAATTCTCTATACAGCGTCAAGAGTCTTTCAATCTCTTCCTGTTTGCCATGTCTTTGATGTATACTACAGTTGACTTGTAAAATGGTCTTTAGTTGATTTATTTACTATTAGTAATTTTCTTGGTGTTTTTATAGCTATTTGTTCTCTGTTGCTGATGTGTTCGAGCCTAGAGTAATTTCAAGAAGTTTTGGTTTTTAAAATGGCTTGCACGTTCTTGCCATTCAATGTTATACATTGCACTGGATCAGGTTTCTTAGAATGTACACTACTTTGTTTTCTATACATTCAGTTTCATGCTTTCCCGGTAAATCTTTCTAGGATGCGCGTAGGTGCGTTTTTCAGAATATTTGGTGCCAATCAATAATATCGCATGTTTTCATTTTTATTTTAAATACCATCTCGATCAAAATGTTTATTGCGGGTTGCATTTCCCGATATAATCTCTTTTTTATCGCCGGCCAAGGGCGGCGATATCATACTATCGAGCAAAAAAGCAACTTTTTACTTCCGTACCGCTGACGTAATAGTAAGGTTTGCAGGTTCCTTCTTAGTCGGTCGCAGAAAGATGAACAGATCATTTTACCGGGAACAAGCTCTGGGAAACTGCTTTGAACGCTGGGAAATCTTGACTGGTTAATAGGCCATCGGAAGTGCATGCTGCTAGACGGTGCTAGACTAGTAGGCGCATAATTTGGCAGATTCAGTTGGAGTACGTCCCTATATGTAAGCCATTTTTTGTTGTTGTTGATACTGAACCAAACAAATGATCTGTCATTATATGAGTAAATGTATCATGCAAACTTGGTTGTTTATGTCATTGCCTGTACAAGTCTTCAGCACTATCGATAATTTCCAGTGTGTGCGGTATGGAGTGTACGGTATGAGGTTATTAGCTTTTCTGGTACGGCATAAGACATTAACAAAGCAACAAACTTTGATGTGGCCATTTTTTGTCGTCGATTGATGCTGAACCAAACAGTATAGCTCTTCCCAGCTATGGACCTCTCCTTCAACTGCAAGTACTTCGACATATAATTTCCTTTTACGTCACAGTGTAACTTTTTGTTCACTTGGCTAACGGCGATTTTTAGCATTTTTGGAAATGCTTATACTTGTTTAACATTTATTGTCCCGAGGAAAGAAATCGTTTAAAAACCATTATTGAATAAATAGATTGTTTCCAATCGAACCCGAAGTAAATGAAGATTGCACCGTGAATGGCCGGCCTATGAGATTGTGTATTACTAACCCAGAGGCACTTTTAAAAAGTGATGCTTTCATTAATAAAGTAGAAGCAATGGACAAATTGCACCAACCTAGTTGACATTTCATCCACAAATTTATTCATTAATTTGTCCCAATGATGAAGCAGTATTTTTTCGATTACACCCTTGTGTCTGCCTGAAATACTATTAAATGCTGATGCTAGCAAGACACATTCTTGGTCTATATTTTTCAGCATTTCTGACTGAACTAATTTTAAAATTTTAGTCAATATCAGAGGGAAGAGTGAATGAGTATAATGTTTAAGATTTACACTTCTGTAAGTTGAATGAAAAAATTTGAAATTTCGCTGTTATAATCTGTTTTATCAGAAGTTTTGTTGCCTGAGCCAGAATTATAAAGAATTTTGGCTTGTGTATGGATGTGTGTGTTTGACAGGTAAATGACATTAATTTTTAAAAAGATGTAGTTAAGCTTATTTGTGATGCAGTAGATTATATATGGTGATAAATTACCTAAAGTTCCTTTTAACACAACCATTTACGGTTTTAGACAATTGTAATGAAATTGAATCTGATTATGAATTTCAAAATGATGAAATGATATGTGTACAATCAACAGCTTATTGTAGACGTCGCACGATGTACGTATCACTTTATGTAACACGACGTCGGCGATTTTTTTAAGTAACGTTAACGTAATTGTTTTTGCGTTTTGCATTTAGAATATATTTAAAATTGTTCTTTTTAATTTAAATTTATATGAGTTCGTCTGAAATATTTATATTTTTATTTAAACACAATATAAATACATAATACAGCGATACAGTACATTTTATTAGAAATGCGTTTACTTAACACACAAACTTCAGTCTATTCAACGGCATGTCTTAATACATCTTAAAATTACAATAATGTTCGTCATTTGTAACTTGGACATACACCCTGTATAAGGTTTTATGCCAAAGTTATTTCGTGATTTATATTGACTTGCACAACCATCGGTGTATTATCAAAAGGGATTTGAGGTGTTTTTTTTAATTGTCGAACTGTATGCGTGAAGTGTGGGTCATGTTGTAGGTCTGGGCTTATGACGAAAAACAGTTCTGAAATAATAGAAGGTTTATTCTCAAAACTGTCACACCCTTCTACTTCTAATCTCGCGTGTCTGTAGCTTACGCTTACATGACGTGACATTTTTTAGTAATTCAACTCCATTTTCACAAAATTTGAGAACAGTCATTTAAAAAAAAAAAAAAAAAAAATAAAAAAAAATGGTTGAGCTTATATTTGTATTTTATGAGTATTTTAATGCATATAAGATGTTTACCTGGAAATGGGGTTCATTGTTTTTTTCTTAATTAAATCTTTCTTCCGTTAACAAAATCACCCCCCCCCCCCTCCCCCCCCAAAAAACAACAACAACAACAAACAAACAAACGCTCTCACGGACGCATTTCCTGTTCCATTTTAGTTTGTGTTTAACATATGAAACACGCTCATGATGTCTTTTTCAATGACTCTTATATTTGTGTCCAATTAATTTAAATCACTTTTTAAACTTTTAAAATAATCAATCTTTTCTTGAAAGAATGGTATGCAAAACATGATTTTACCTTCATATTTGTTTTCAATTTACAGATATTAGACGGAACCCATTGATGTTTATTTGAAACAGGTACGAATATCGTGCGACGTCTCTTATTCTTATTATCTGGTTATAAAATATCAGTGATGACTGTGTTTTATGACCTTTTAGCGATAATGAACTAGTTTTCAGTGTGGGTAATTCTGTGTTTCTGCCTGCTCAAGACGTGCTACTGTTTCATGCTCTATATTGACTTATGGTAGAACGTAATCGAGTTCTTTGGTTAACCAGTTGTCGGTAGCAACCCCAATGCTGATAGATTGGGACAAAGTGTCATTGTTAGAACTGTCCGGAAATAACATGCGAGCAGATTTCGCGTTGGTTGTACATTTTAGCGTAATCGGGCTGGTAGCAATGCGTTTAACGCTGACTTCTTAGCGTAATCGTGCTAGCAGCGATACGTTTAACTCTGACCTTTAGGCATAATCGGTTTTAACTCTGACATTTATCGATGTGATATAAGCCTTATTTTTCGCTTCCATATAAAACCGTCAAATTAAAAGTTTAGAATGAGTCAAATTTATATTATCTAAAATGCTAAAAATATTTTCTAGTACATCTTAAGTCTTGCTAAGTTTGAAATATCGTTTTCTGTGGCATAAAATACAATTCTTTAGCTGTTGACATTCTTGATGGGAGAAAAGACGTAAACATAAACAACCTCTGCCATTTTGCTACCTTACCATGATCACGTGACATTTGTCTTTTGCTGGTAAGTGTGACAAGGGAGATCACTGCGGAGGAGTACTTTGCATTTTTTTCAGCATATCTATACATAGCTTATTAAATAATATGAATTTGCTGCTGGAATTGTTTTTATTTATATATTTTTGCCCAAATGATTTATACAATTAGCGTCATTTCATACTAGATTAGTTTTCTGCAGTATATGGAAATAATGAAAGTAAACCCATTATAAAATCTGGACCCTTTACCAACTATACAAATATATGACTGTCACACTGATTTGTGGTTAATTCATATGATATGAAAGAAATTCTCAATAAATGGCCAAAAAAAGACACAAACTAAAGCAGACAGGAGGTTACTTTTTAATCCAGCACAGTATATTGTAGTTGTGGATCATATGAGAGATTGTCACTGTTTAATATTAGACGAGCAATTCCATAATGGTTTCTGTCTAACTCTCCAACCCGTTTTTTTACAATCATTTGCCTTCGTGAATGAATTTTTAGCAAGATTGTTTTTAATTTACAAATTTTGTCATTACTTGCAACACTGGTAAAGAATGTGAGTGTCATTTTTAGCTCACCTGAGCACTTGTGCTCGGGTGTGCTTTTGTGATCGCCTTTCGTCCGTCGTGCGTCGTCAGTCGTCAACAATTGCTTGTGAACACTCTAGAGGCCACAGTTTTGGCCAAATCTTCATTAAACTTGGTCAGGATGTTTGTCTACATGATATCTCGGATCAGTTTGAAATTGGGTCATGTGGGGCCAAAAACTAGGTCACCAGGTCAAATTTTAGAAAAACCTTGTGAACACTCTAGAGGCCACAGTTTTAGCCCAATCTTCATGAAACTTGGTCAGGATGTTTGTCTACATGATATCTCAGATGGATTCAAAAATAAGTCATGTGGGTTCAAAATCTAGGTCACCAGGTCAAATCTTAGAAAAACCTTGTGAACACTCTAGAGGCCACAGTTTTGGCCCAATCTTCATGAAACTTTGTCAGGATGTTTGTCTATATGATATCTTGGACGATTTCGAAATAAGGTCATGTGGGGTCAAAAACTAGGTCACCAGGTCAAATCTAAGAAAAACCTTGTGAACTCTCTAGAGGCCACAGTTTTAGCCAGTCAGGATGTTTGTCTAAATGATTTATTGGATGAGTTGGATAATAAGTCACGTGGGGTCAAAAACTCGGTCAGCAGGTCAAATCTTAGAAAAATCTTGTGAACATGCTTGAGGCCACATTTTTGGCACAATCTTCATGAAACTTTGCTAGAAGACTGGAGGTTTCTTTTTAATCCAACACAATGTATAGTAGCTCTGGATCATATGAGAGATTGTCACTGTTTAAACACGAGGTGTGACACATTGATTTTGGGGTCTAGCAATATTCAATACTTAACAAAGTATTCTTAGCGATGGGACGAAAACAGAATTTGCTGACTATCTAATATTAGACGAGCAATTCCATAATGGTGTCTGTCTACTCGCCAACCCGTTTCTTTACAATCATTTCCCTTCGTGAATGAATTTTTAGCAAGATTGTTTTTAATTTACAAATTTTGTCATTACTTGCAACACTGGTAAAGAATGTGAGTGTCATTTTTAGCTCACCTGAGCACTTGTGGTCGGGTGAGCTTTTGTGATCGCCTTTCGTCCGTCGTGCGTCGTCAGTCGTCCGTCGTCAACAATTGCTTGTGAACACTCTAGAGGCCACAGTTTTGGCCCAATCTTCATGAAACTTGTCGGATGTTTGTCTACATGATACTCGGATAGTTCGAAATTGGGTCATGTGGGGCAAAATCTAGGTCACCAGGTCAAATCTTAGAAAAACCTTGTGAACACTCTAGAGGCCACAGTTTTGGCCCAATCTTCATGAAATTTGGTTTTGTCTACATGATATCTTGGATGAGTTTAACATTGTGTCACTTAGGGTTAACATTTAGGTCACCAGGTCAAATCTTAGAAAAATCTTGTGAACACTTTAGAGGCCTACATTTTTTTCCCAGTTTTCATTAAACTTGATAAGAATGATGACTGCATGAATTCCCAGTTGAGTGCAAATTCAGGTAGGATCAAAATGTAGGCCACTTAGTCAAATGTTAGAAAAATACCTTAGATGCCAGATTTTTTTGTCATTTTGCCTAACACAGCCATCATAATCAGGTGAGCGACACAGGGCCATCTTGGCCCTCTTGTTACATGTACCACTGAACTATATAAAATACATGCTTTCTTCTTTCCTGAAGAAAATCGTGTAAATATCAAACAAACATATTTATATATAACAATACGCATTCTCCTGTATGTAATTCTACTAAAGTAACAACATTTTTTTACTTTATATTTCAATATGTTGCTTGACAGAAACAATATGTGTGAAGAATTTAGTTTTTGCATCCGTTGTTATGTAAAGTTCTCGTTAAATGATATTGTCCGTTCTAGGACAGTTATCTCTCTTTTTTCATATTTAGTTAATAAACTACATTCCTCAGTTTAAATACGTTATACGCAATTAGTTCAATAACTTTGGGCTGATTATTTCATTCATACCGTACTTATTCTATTATTTTCGTAGTGGACTCACCCAGTTTACCCGTTGATTTAGTAAACTGTATCGACCTGTCCGTTAGTTGGCGTTTTTGTATAAAGTAGCATAAACACCGAGATCGTTCCAAATTAATACCTTTACAATAACTGAAGGAATATTTGTGATGGAAATATATGAAATTCAATCAGATGTTACATTTTGGTATATACATCGCTCCTTAAAATCGTAGCCGTAATCATGCCTGCGTCTTTTGATGTTAGGTGTTTAGTTCATACTTACACTCTCTGCAGCCAAACTGTATTGGGAGTATTATAGTTTGTCAAGCACACCGCCTTGTATAGAAAGTGGTGCTAAAAATACTGTTTACTGTTCTAAGTGAACAATTTTCCTTGCCATCACTATAGATGTAACCAGGTTGATTTATTCTGCCTTTGGCAGTTTAATAAGTTTCCTCCCTTTGACCATACTGGCTGTAATCAGTCAGGTGAACTAAGTTTTCCCGCTCATTTAGTCACATGACTTCAGATTATTCTTGACAGCAGAACTGAGTAGTGGTATTTTCTTGTCAGAGAGTGAGAGAGAGAGAGAGAGAGAGTTTCTATTAGTAAATGTATAAAAGAGTTCTATTCTATACCACATATGGGGAAGTGCAGCAAAGTTAGGTATGGATTGAAATGTAAATTAAATTACTGAACTTCTTTCTGAATTAAAATGTACCCGTGTTCGGATAAAACAGAACTTGGATTACTGGTTATTACACTTCCCAAACCTTATAAAACAAACTTCTGAAGTTTTAGATGAATTTAAAATGATAACAATACATTTATACAAAGTTACCAACAAGTTAAATTCTTTAAAATTGCTATTTTCACTATCAATTGAATTTATATATGCAAAATACAAAAAAACAAACAAACAAAACAAAACACATTGTCTCTTTTATATTTGCCAATCCTTTACAATAGCACCAGTCAACAGCCTATCAGCCCCAGAAATGATATACTTGAAAATTGATGTGATTCTGATTTATTTAATAGATGTAATGCAAAACATTTTAAGTATTAATCTAAATACTTTTCTTTAACCTAATTTTGACATAAATAATGATACCTAGCAAATACTTTTACAGTTCAGTTTTCAGGTAGCGGGCGAAGTGGCACTTGAAGATTCCTCGTATATAAGCCAGGTTCACCAACTTCGAAGGCAATGATTATCTGGGTGTCGGTATCAGTGGGGCTGTCTGTGCAGGCGATCCGTCGAACCACGTTGTAGTTTGCAATGAACATCTCACGCGAACCAGAATGGTTCCTGGGAGAACCAGATTGTTGAATGAGAAGACGAGTTGGCTCCGGGACTGCCAACACCAGGTCTACTCCAGAGAAATTGCGGCCCATTCAACATCGAAGAGCTTTATATCATTTGACATTGATTGCCAGCCCCTCAGCGGCCACATCAAGGTTGGGGCAGGGAAACCGATTCCTCAGCGACTGAGCCCCGATCCCGTCTGCCAGGAGGTAAAAATGCAGAGAGCCATACTGAAGACGTTGCATGGTACTTTCCTGTGTGCTTCGGTCTGATAATGTAGAAGAGGAGTGGTTGCTGGAAAGTTCGTCATTGGGATGGCCAATAGTCGGTGCAGATGAGGCGGAAGTTGGTGGTGTAGGATGATCAAGAACATTAGTAACTGGTGGGTAGATGTCTGAAGGGATGGAGTGGCAGAAACAACGACTGTGGCACATGCAGCACTGGGGGAAGAACACTTGACTGAAAGTGGGGACGAAATGTCAGCTGGAGCAGCAGGAACATCTGGGGTTGCACTGGGCTGACTGATAGTTCGGATTGGTAATATCTGCTCGATTAAAGGATTGGCTACTGGAATATCTGCAGATGCTGCTAACTGGATAGTGGCTGGTTCTGTAGGGAGACCGTTGACATGCAGGGACGGAACAACAGGGGTGTACTACGAATACTGTCTTGGTGGTTGAGGCAGCTAGAGGGCTACAAAGTGTTTCAGTGGAGAAGACTAAGTTGATGGTCGATGTGGTAACAGGAGTTTCCGATAAGACCGTTACATCCATGGAGGTGGTCATTTAAGGTCGGAGGTCATTGAAGCGACAGTTGAAAGTGACGAGACATCGTTGGAGAGATTCGTCTGTTGACTTATTCCAGATTCCTGGATGACTTCTTTAAGGAGGTCATATGGTATTGCAAAGATCACCAATCCAATTGAATGATATTTAGGAAGAGGTGTTCCATCAAACGTTGAGTTTTCAGGGTCATATTCTTCACAGGAGATGGAGAGAGGGGATGGGGACCTTATGGTTTCAATTGAAGACCACAAGGGTTATCTGGCAATTTGAAGTCTGTGTCGTTGACAAGGTTATTTGTCTTGAAGAGTCTGTGTGAGGAAGGGTTGAGGCTAGAAAAGCTTATGAATAGGTCCTGAGTAAATATTCCTGATGACAGTTGAGGGAATATTTAGCAGAGTGGCAAATGAAGTTCTGGGATGTTCTTTGGGGTCCGAGGTAGATCACAAAATTCCAGATGGAGGTGAATAAGCTGGAAGGGTCAACATTTGCTGCATCAGCTTGGCCACAATCTGTTCTTGCTGTATGGCAGATTCAATGAACCTGGCTTTATGGAGATGGTCATCCGACCGTAACCATATGCGGGATTCCGGCCCACATAGAACGATCTGAAGGACTTCAGTAAGGGCAGCCCTCTGCTTATGAGAATTAGGACGGGAAATATCCCCCCATCCCCACGCTGCAAAACCAGGTGTTCGACCTTCACACCACCTTTCAATAGCATTTAAGGCAAATTTAAATTCAGGAGATGAAAAATCTAGTAAGGAGCCGTGAATGGTATAGTATGCCGTGAGATCTCTCTAAAAGAGAATCATGCTGGCTGTTGCCAGGGTCCTTGGTGTCATACGGTCGGTAACTTCACGGTGTTGACTTTTAACATTTTGGGCAAGATCCTGGGGGTAAACGTAATCTCTCAAATCCCAATGGTAGTACCATGAGCAGATGACCCAGGTGTTGCTGTGTCTGACTTTAATATTATGGCTGACCAGGTCTTTCTTGCATAGGAACTTTGCTGGACACTTCTCATAGGCATATTCAATTTTTGGAGGTGCTCTCTGTTGTGGCTGGATCTTCTTGACTGTAAAATAACAACCGCACTCATAGGGACTTCTAACAGATTATAATTTCAAGTATAGTGCTCCTTTACTATTTTTATGATGTAATAAATCTATGTAGCAAGCAACTATCATAACGACGCACAGTATACATGTATAGTAGGTTTTAGACGGCAGCTTGCTGCCGTCTTTAGTAGCTACAAACGCTTACCAGGCATCGCTGACCTTGCTAATTTGCATATTTTCCATGACAAGTTTAACTGTATCTCTCCGCTCTTAGTGCGGATCTACGCAATGCGATTCTGCACTTCCGATTATGAATGGAATATGTTACGCAGACCTTTTATTCAAAACCGTAACCGCTATTCATTAGCTATTGTTTGTAACCGTGTTATTTTGCTCTGTAAACATCCATTTTAAGCGTGAACAATATATCCGTGACACTTATAAATCAGAACAGCAACCCATTTTACATACTTGAAGATCTACTCCTGTAAAAAGAAAAAAAATATCGCTTCGAATGTCTGTAATAAACCTAAAGTAGTTCACGCGTAAATTTGCATGAAAGCCAGTTAGGTTTCTCCCAGAGCATTTCTTAACTTTGAAATTAAAACAAACATTCAAGTATCTCAAAAATCAAGTACTTTGTCAAGTTCTACACTTAAGTAACAGTAGATGGTTTATATAAATCGGGTCCTAGGGAATGACCTACTTCTGAAGTTCATACAGACAGGTTCATGACCCTAATTCCGGATAGTTTTGTAACAAACAGAGTGCAAATTCGATTGTCTTACTACCGACTATAGTTGCAGGATAGTGTGTGGAGTTTTTGCGTCAAGTGGCTTTTGCCTCTATTGTATCAATAATTAAGAATCACAGCTTTTTTCCTGTTAATCCGGCTCTCTCTTAGCGCATTGGGCGCTTTGATTTTTATTATTATCTGAGTAATATCCAGTAATAACCAAAATGTTTAGAAAAAGTTTGCAAAAGTCTTACCTGCATAAACTGCTATCATCATGATAATGCAAGAGATTCTTGCAGCCTGAGAAACATCACCCAGGGTAAACCTGCATACATTATAGTTGGTCCATTTGCCTCAAATTATCCAGTACACGTATAATGGCTGCCATAAAAACTACAATAACAAGAATTTAACATTATAAAAAAGAACTGTTAACATCAAACGAAACATATAAATTGATTTTTCAATCATAATGTGCCACTTAAATGCATAGGTACCAATCTTTTACAGGTTTAGGAAACAGCTTGTACAATGATAAACCTTCTTATTTCAATGATACATGCTGCATCACATTTTAATCCAGAATAAACCTGAAAAATAGCAAACAATCAAGAAATTATTTAGAAACAATAGAACAGTAAATAATAACTTATTCTCACTGGGTAACTATAAATCAGGATTGTTAAACATTTTTTAAAAAGATATAACACTGTATATGTCTACTTATTACAAAAACTATAAAGAAATACGTGTATTTTACAAACCCTGATTTGTAACTGAACAATATAAACATGTAACAAGTTTAAAAAAAAAACAGACCAAGAAAGAAATTTCAGAAACTGAAACTTACCAAATGCCTGGGTAAAGATCTCCCCAAGTGTATTTTCATATTCGTCCAGGATATCTACACATTCTTCTTGTTTGGCTTCATTCTTGAGCAAGATTGGTAGTTGACATACATGTGTTTGTCATTTTATATTATTGGTCAAACAACATTTTATATAATGAAATCGACAAATAATGTCACTTAAAGTGTTCAATTCAAAGTTCTGTCATGCTTCATGATTCATATTTTCAAAATTTCTCAAGCTTTTCTTTTGTTGCAAAAAGAGAAATAATATCCTGATTAGAAAATATTTGCTCCACCATTTCTTCAATAGAATGATAATTTCTTTCACCTTCTACGGAATACTGCTTCAGGTATGATATTGCAGGCACCGTGTTTGATACTTCTTGGGGATTTTTGTCGCAGTG
>CM037789.1:13137934-13180570 GCA_021229015.1 Solen grandis
TTTTTCCCTTACTTGCATTTTGAAGATTGTATTCATGGTCCAGTTGACAGTTAACAAAGGAGCTATCTGATCATAAAATATGTTCAACACTTAGGGGACATGGAAAAGTCCCGTCTACTGCCTCTGCACACACGTTGTCGTTAGGTATGGTATATGGTATATTAATGGTAAAGAACTCCGTTTTATTTATTTATAGATCTAGTAACTAGTTGTCAAGCGTTTAAAATGCTGTGATGGTTGAAGATATATTGTCATTTAAATTCTTCACATAATTGTAAGTTGATCCTATTTATCCAAAACAAGACTCACATATCCCAGTCTCTCTCATTTAAAATATTTTCAAATCTATAATTGTATAAACAATGATATTTTTCAGTAATGCAACATGAGTTTTTACTATAGAAACGTTTGCGTTTACACATAAAACAATTTTCCGGGAGTAAGTTTGAAATGTATTACGTCATTCTGTCGAACCGTCTCACTTGATCAAAATGTCATGTGATATACTGTACAGATCAGAGGAAGTAACCACTGTGGGCAGTTTGTGAATGTCTCATCAATGAGCCGCTGTCGGCACTCACGCCTCTATGTAGGAAAAGCGTCAAACCGAAAGAAGAATGATGTCATGGGTACACAAAACATGCTTCCGAGAAGCACTGTTAACAGAAAATAGCGTCCTATATATAACTGATTCTTGGCCCTGTTTTCGAATTTTCAAGAGTTCATATCAGAAGTCACAAGAACACGGACATATACAAGATTAATATTCTCCGTGACATTAATAGATCTAATGCATTTTAAAGACAAACAATTAATTAAATCCAGATCATTTACCCTATCAACCCCCCCACACCCCCGGCCATTCGAAGCTGTGGCTACATTTGTGTGGTGTGTTACCACTCTCTTACTCAACAGCTTACATTATATTCACCTCTATGATGGGCTCAGAAAGTAGTCCCAAATTCGTGCAATATATAAATAAATAGAGACTGTGCCGTCATTCAGACCATGGTTGACATTTTTAATCTCACGTGATTCATGATGTTTTTATCTCGTCGTAACGGCGCACAATGCTATTCAGTCTGTCAATTTCATTTATTTACATCTGCGGATTGTTCCAATCTGCGTAATAAAGCAGAAAAAAAATTCTACAAAAATTTAAAGATAAATATTTTCCATACGTTTTATGATGATTCAAAAATTCTTCAATGTTTCTTTAATTTAGATCCTTAAAATACACGTCAATGGACGTTAAATAATTGTTTTCCGTTTTGGCAAGATTCTTAAAGATGGTTAAGTGAGGAACGAATGACAACTCTGCATGGAGACTGTTGTGCTACCTTTATCGTTTTGAACGAACGACATTGCTATTTTGCTAGATAACGTTGACAGATTATAAACGTCGATAGAGGCTCACAATTGATTGTGACCCATTGGTAACAAGTTATCCAATCATCAGCGATCAGTTTCAGATTAATCATTGATCAAAGCATTTGCGCAAAAGAAAAGAATCCTTTTATGGAACGTTTCATTATTAAGGCGTTATAAAAAAGTACTTTTCTCCACATCTCCGACCGACCCTAATTTTGCATTCGGGTTTTAACCGTTGAAAAATGCTGTTCTCGTCACATCCTCTACTAAATTAATATGTAAAAAATGTGGAAAAACGTTATAATAAAAAATGTTTAGCCGACCTATACCATCCCTAATATTTTTTGACATGTTTGTGGAAACAACTTTACTTTTTCGCCTTAACTGAAACCTGTAAAGATGTTTACGACAATACATTTATACATTTGAAGTTCCTGTGCATGTAAGGAATCAACTAAAAAAATAATACCATGATAGTGGATCTAGACACATGCGAAAGGAGAAGGCGAAGTCAGTATTTGAGAAAACAATACTTGTAAACTTTTTTTTATCATTTACGCAAGTTGGCAAACAATTTTTAACGTTCTCGAGGGCTCTTGTGCTGTACGATGGTTAACAAAAAATACAGTACATAAAGTATTTTTCATTTATTAAATCGATAACGATAAGAGAAAAAAATGTTTTTCGTCAAGCTACATATCAGTTCCTAAAGAAAGGAAATGATAAAGGGAAATTACTTAGATTCAAAACTGTTTAATTTAATACTTTGTTAAACTCCCTTGTTTGGGTCGCGTGTGTTACTTCAATTTTCATTATTCACGTACTTTTCGAATGATTTAATGTTTGAAAATATATATATATTGTTTGTTTTGAAAAAATATATATTTTTTGTTGTTTCTTTATTTTCGTAAAATTGAGACTATCCGTCCCAACTTCTCTTGTTCTAATGACTTACAAATAATTCCCTTTTCTTTCGATCTAAAATGACTTAATTACGAAAGAAAAACATGACTCCTTGAAAAAAAAATATATTAAACTAACACAAATGTCCTTTTACTTGAAATACAAAAGCTTTCTTTCAGTGTAAAACACAAAGTTGCTTACGTTTTAAGATACATTCTGTACTGTATGTGATATAAGTTATTCTAAACAATAAAGGTTTTTCTAGATTTAATATCTCAATTTATCTGAGTGTATGAATCGACATAAAAGAACACCAATTCAATCGTCTTTACACTATGACGAAATTGATCCTGAAAATCCCAAATTTTCTTTCAAGTTTTCTTATTTGTTTTTTTTTTAAAAAATAATTGCATAAGTATTTTAATGATACAAAACCATATTTAAAACGGGGTTTCCTTTATATGTATTCTTTCAAGTTTTCTTATTGATTTTGAAATCAAGAAAAGCAGGTGTTAATATTGTCGTCGATCTTAGTAATTAATACCTGTGATAACGTAGTGAATCTAGGAGAAATCAATAACTGCATCAGGTAAATCAATCGACATCTAATAAGCATAAATTCATTGAGTATTATTTACTCATTTTATCTAGATAAAACTCGGGACATTTTTATCTATTATTTTTTCCAGACATATTGATATCAAAATATTTGTCATTATATGCTGCGAATGATGTAAATACATGCTCTTTCTCACTGTCTTTCTTATCTTCTTTCTCTAGATCCCTTCTTTCTCTCTCCCTTACTTCACTTATCAACACAGTATCATTTCTTTTTCTCATATACTCTCATATCTCACTCATAAAGCATTAAAAATATACATTTTATTGTCCTGTATGTCTGAATTTCATAAGCAAGTGCTCGATAATCGATACATATGTAAAATTTGATATCCTATAATTGTATTATTTTATTTCTATTTCTTATTTGTTGGTTATGATTGACTATGTTTGGGACATACCTCGGGACATTTAACATTTTGAATACATGTATTACATTGTTTTTAAATTCAATATAGTGTAACAGTTTGTGTAACATCGGATAACCTAACGCATTATATAGGTATTAACGGTAATCTTTTAATGGTCTTATTTACTTTGAACCAGGAAGTGTAATATCGATATTTGACACGTATGTTCACAAGTCATTTTAACTGATCGGCTCGATCATTTTCTGCTCAATACAATTTAAAACTTCGGGCGAAATTTGATCTGATTTGTTGACAACTGTTTTACACATCGTGTCTAGGTTACGCGTGAAATCATATCGAATGACTATGTTTTCGATATATAACGATATATATTTGGCCTTATAAATGGATAGTGTTAAGTTTGTGAACTTCATGACAGCGTCGCATATGTTATTGTCAAGTGAAGATGTTCCCGATATTTACTACACGAATTGTAATTATGTGATTAACATAGGATAGTGTGGTTCTTCAATCGATTAAACACACACACTCAGAGTATTGAAACTACATTTAGAATTATAAGTTATGCGTCGGAGGTGACTATAAGTATGCAAGATCTACAATTATTATTAAATGAAGAGAACCAGTGAAGACGGTAAATTTTAACACATGTAAAACTATGACTTAGGGTGCCTGGAAAGAGTAGTGGTAACGCGCTTCTCTTCTCACTTATACGTCCCGGTTTCGATTCCTAGTCACGTGAGAGGGTACGGTTGTTGCCCGTTCAGACAGGTGGGTTTTCTCCGGGCTCTCCGGTTACTTCCCACAAAAATGACCATATACGTCCCCAACAAAGTCATCAAGAGTTATTTATATAATTTGTAAAAACTTGTCTCGTAAACGATGTAAAAAATAAATAAGTTTAAACTTGACTTAACATTTTCTAGCCAAGCTAAAACAGAAGCGATCATGTCTTATGAGTGATTTTCCGTTTTAAATAGTACGTCTAAATGTAATACATGTAAAACATAACAAAAAAATGAGAAATATTTAGTGAAAACTGAGCCTAAAAACCTTCAGTACATGATAAGATTTGGATCAAGAAACAATAACTTACCGGTGGAAGCAGGAAGATAACTTGTCATTAATCATAATGAAAGTAAAAAAACTTCCATAGGAGACGAAAATAATTATTGTTTTAGTTTCAGTGTTTCAATTGTAGCAAAAAAGCCACATAAAATTTTATTTTTAAATACCATAATATGTTTAGGTTTAATGTTCTAAATGTATAGAAGCTTTGTATACATATTTATTAATGGAAACATCATGAAATTCAATCGCTGATTATATGTAACTTTATGGGGAAAATTTACTTCTGCAAATTTAATTGTACAATTAGTAGAAGATGATAAAATATCATCTCTGCTTATGAATTATGTATGTCATTTTTCTATGCATTCTGCATCATATGTTAAAGTGTGTATCTCCCGTATTTTTTTTTTCATTTCAAGAGTAGACTATCATTAATTAATATTCACTATGTAGCAGAGGATATTTCGCTGCCTCGGTGCTCGTCTCTAAATGACGATTTTCGAACGCAAAATAATACACCTGATTGGTCCCATTGTTAATATATCAGCTTTATTCGAAATTGCTATGTAATGTAGAGTTTAAATATACCCAATCTGTTCTTGCTTTTAAATCAGTATCTATTATTTACGAAAACAGCAAAAATCTACTTTACCTCACGTGATCATCTCGTATTCAATAATTTGACAATCCCTTATGTCCCAAGTGAAAATAGACCGCTGGGTTTCGACTTCGTATCTACGTAAATACGTATAACATGTTCTTGGGCAATGTGGCGAGAGTCTGTGTTCTGATTTTGAATCCGTCTATTGAAGATTTTTTTTTCTGCAGCATGTTTTGAATTCATTTGGCAGAGGAAGAGGAAATGGAAAAAGCCGGAGTTAAAGTTACCGTTGCGATATTCATTATCGGCCTACCGACAGGTAAATAATTTTTTTATCAACCAAACAATACAGGAAACGGGGACATTCGTGGCCAAGTGCTTTGAGTCGCTGACTTAACTTTCTCACAGTTCGTCCTTAGCGGCAAAGTTACTCAGAATTTTGCTGTTTAAAAACGCTATACGACTCACTGAAATACTGTGAGGAGCAGTGGAAAAAACACAGCTTATTATGATAACAGTTCAATACATTTGGGATGTATATTACCAGTATTTATCTATTTATTTGGATTAGATGATTGTACATCATTCTGTCTGTTTGCTTACTGTGGAGATTTTTTGGCTTGGTTTGCTTTAAGGTAATAGTTTCCTAAAAGCCATATTCCATATCTTGCCACTGGATTGTGATATATCTATGAAACTTTGACACTTTGAAAACATTCAAATTTGAAAATATTTCAACAAAAGCTTTTTGTTCTCAACTTTTATTTAATTTGGGGGAGATAAGCTGTATTTAAGTTTACATTGAAGCCTATGGGAAATATACATTTTCTGTGAATATGAAAAAAACGAATTTGATTTATGAGAAAAACTCACGGTAGAAAGATGCATTATATGATTCTGCTTAATATTTCATGAAAAATCTTTCCTTTACCGTAAGAAAAATTGAGAAATTGCCTTTTTTTTCTTTTTTTTTTTTTTTTTTTTTTTTTAGTTTTCAGGGGAGATAACTCATTACAGCAAAAATATCAAGGGGAGGTAATAAAAGAACTGTCATATGTCATAACATGTCAATTTACGCCTAAGATTTTCATTGTTTGACATTTTAAGCATTGCTTTGATGGAAATGATGGCTATTAGGGTTCTAAGACCTTAACCTGCCAAGGAAAGAATTTCAGCAGTGGGTGGAGGACACGAGGCCGAAAAAGTCCTATTTCAACGCGATATCGGGCAATAAACACATGTCATGATACCACACTCAGTCTCACTATCCTTATAGCTGATCAACTAGTCCTGAAACTTCTCTCAGGTCTCGAGTTGCATGTACAAAAGAGATATACCAGTACCATTTATACACTTTTGGTAAGTTGGACCGGGATTAGAACACACGACCTCCTGTTTACGAGACAGACGCTGTGACCACCCGGTATACTTGAACATTAGATATTTGTAATATGTTCATTTACAACAATGCTTGCGTGACAATCCTAGAGAGCAGGTATATGGATACGAACTACTATGAAGCAAACAACATTTTTCTTATCACTGATCATATTTTCTTTTGGTATCTGTGCATTTTTGCACTGACTACATGTATATTTAACTACATTTACTTCTACCTAACAATAGGCCATTGCTCTCAGAATTGAGACGTAAACCTTCATAAATTAACGACCATTTACCGAACACACAATCTACATTTGCGAAATTAAAATAAGTTTGAGGTTTCCCCAGTCACCGATTGGTCAATTTCAACCAGCGAAATATACCTTGTATGTATTAGTTATCGTTATATTTATGGAATGTAACACAAATATAAACGATAACGTACACCATACTTCTTTGCCTTTGACCTCGCATTATGAAACCAACTCCCGTTCGATTGAAAGTACACGTGATAGTTCAGAGTCTGTATCACAAATACATGACATAATCAGTCGCCGCTGCAGCAAGCTCCGTCCAATATATCAAAAGGTCACGTGCATACCATCCACATTCATATTTCTCCAAATCAAAGCGTCACGGACCATTTATGCAATATATTTTTCAGATTTTGAACGAAATGCAAGCATTTCATTGGGCGATTAAGTAGGACAAACTGTATTGCCAATCCTCTGGTGAAATGGTCTATGCTGTAAACTCAACGATGTTTGGTCTCATGCCAGACAGTTTTAACTGGAGTGTGCGAATTAGTTAACGAGAAAGAGAACTTTTGAATAAATCACGCATATTCGCAAAAGATTAAATAACAATTGATTTTTGCAAAAGCTGTTCCTCTTTCTATATTTCAATTCATTATTATTCCAATGATAAAACAGCTATATTTTATTATTTGAACACTAGACAGTTTCATGATCATGTGTTTTAATTACCGAAAGACTTTTATAGACATTTCCTCTTTAATCTTTTCAGTGTACGCAGCGTTGTGTGACGAGACATTTGGAGGTAAGGTATTTTATCTCCACTCATGAATTAAAGATTCAAGAAGGTAAAACATAGTATTTAGGTCTGAGAACAATTTGCCTATCATTCATTTAAAAAAATGACAGGTGGTTTAAATGTGCAAATGTTATCTTTTGTATACATGGGTATTTATCCAAACATGTGGGTATGTACTTGCATTTACTAGGTATTAAACTTAAAATATTCATTTCTGCGTTTAACTGTAGACAGCCCAAAGCAGGAAAACAAAAGTGGTAAACAATATTAAGGATTTGTTAATGTAGTAGAAGTATACTTCCTTGTCATGGAGCTAGCTCTTGTGGTAACGTATTAGAGTGTCCGGCTTGCATACCGGTGGTCCCGTGTTCGATTCCAATCCGGGGCAGTACTTATATACATACAGAAGTAAGTGTCGGAAATGATTACATAAATTATATTTTTTAATGAATGTTATATGGGAAAAATGGAAAGTAAAAATAAGGATAAACTTGAAAACAGGCATGCCCCGTTAATCCGGACCTAAGTATATCGGGATAAATGAAGGATCACATTACGACAATATATATATGTGTGTGTGTGTGTGTGTGTGTGTGTGTGGTGTGAAGGGGGTGGGGGTGCAACGTATCCAACTTCTGTGGCTAAAGCATGTTAAGTCAAATTACACCAGAATGTTTTTGTATAGGAGAGATTCAATAAAGGGTGGGGTGGATTGAGGGAGCTCAAACAAAAGCATGACAGAAGGCCTAAGAATCCGTTTAATATGTAGGAATGTTCCATTGAAATTCGGCACTACTTCAGTTCTTGTGCCAGGTAGTGCGTTCGAGAGTGATATAAAACGTAATGTTCATATGATGTTTACGTTATTTTCAGACCCTTGCTCTGGCAATGTCAGCATACCACTCCCAAACATGGACACATCTCGAGCCCTTTCAGACACGTGCACATCAAATGGGTGTGACAAGAACGATCTCGACCCAAATACGTGGTACCGAATCGACTACAACGTGTATCACACATGTCCAAGTACTAGCTGTGAAAACTTAGTCTGGTTTCCAGGTAATGTGCTTGTTGGCATCACACGTGCTAACGGTGTAATCAGTATTTTACGGGATTAATGCATAGATTCATAGTATTACATTTAGTAACGTTATATATTAAAAAATATCCAAAAATATAACAGACTTTTTAAGGAGCCCCCACCCACACACACACCCTAGATTGATTTCAATAAGTTGTTATTTGTTATTATTTTTTTAATCAGTTAGTTTACTAAATAAACTTATGGCAGACAATATAGAAAACATCCAGGTATGTATAAGAAAACATTATTTATTTATTTCTATTTATTTATTTATAAATAACAGTCTTATATTAAATAGCAAACTAATTATATTTTTACTCGTATTTGTATATTTATACTCTGACAGACCCGATAGGTCTCCCTGAAGATGGTATCAGAGAGCAGCGAATTAACGTCAAAATCGGGGGAGACTGTCAAAGCCGGGAGTATACCGTGTTCACCAAGAACTGCAGTCACACCACCGTGCTATGTCTGGCAAGTTCTCTGACAGATTGCTCGGAAAGACTGGTCCTAGGTATGTTAATACCAGTTGTGCACTTTTAAAGCAGTCAAAAAATTTAAGCATTGCCTTTCCCATTCATATCTAGGTGAACTCGTCACAAGCATTATCACAAACTTAAACGTTCTATTGTGTTAACAAGGTCAGCAATTGACTACCTGTTGTCCAATTTGGCCGTGTGTCAAATTGATTACATCTGTTATCACTGAAGTCATAATTACGTAGTGTGTTTGCTAAGGTATAACGTCTCATCGACTGTGTGACAGTAATTTGGTAACATTTGGCATAGTGCTACCTCTGAAACAAGTGGCATGATACTAATCACTGTATCACTGCAGAACCCCTCTCTAAATATAACATTATCTTTTAAGCAAATTTCATTCGAATTAATGAAATAGAGTGTTCTGTCAGCGAAATATAATCCATGTCATTAAACATAGTGTATTATTAAACATATAGCAAATACTATAACAAAACAATTCACATACACAATATACAAACTGGAGCTAAACTTGAGTCCCGCGCTCGTGGAAATTGTTTCATCTCTCGATGATATATATTCCATTGGCCCTCAAATCAAAGAAAATATCCTCTATAAAACCTTTAAATAATTATCACTCTTGCCGGTTCCTAAGTTGGACCAATACTTTGTGCTTGAAAATGCCTTGAAAAATCCTTTTCGACAACGGGGTTCGAACCCTCACCCTTCTGGTATACAGTCAAGTAATTGTACCAGTCTAATTTATGATGATCTTATGTCATGTCATTTAACAGTATATTAATGTACCTGTTCACAAATTACGTTGTTTATGACGATTATTCAGCTTAGCTACTCACAATATATACTTTATTTGACGAGGTTATAATATATGGTATTTTTGAGCCCATATTTTTGAGGCCTAGCATTTTTTACATTATTATGAGTTTTTAACATCTGAATTTGAATTGCAGACGGCAATCTCCAAACCAGTACGGAATCGAGGGACGAGTCTAGTGACGAATCTAATGAATCGTCTGCCACAAGAATGTTGGCAATGATGAGTCTCACTTCCCTGAGCACTGTGGCAATTTTATTTAATTAGTCAATCCTTATCGAACTCCGGCTCCAATCTGTGTGAGGTTTCCTGCATGGAGATTGAATCCACATACGTTGAGCCCACAGAAATTGAATATTTACGTCATACGTAGACCGCTAGAAGGAGACCTGTCCGTAATATGAATTACGTATGAGAAAGATATTTTAAAATATCATACCTCATTTACATCAATTATTCTTGATTCAGTATGAACATATTGGTTTTCGAAACAAGCAAATCCATCAGGTGTACATGGTTGAGAAAATATACCAATATGTTTTGATAAACAACTGCGAGACCAGAATATGGGTCAATATTGATTTTTTTTCTTCTAAAATTTGCATATAACTACTTTAGATTATAACTAAGATATATATGAATTAAACAAGGGTCACCATGCTGGCTATAGCTCTTTGACAAATGTGTTGTTGTTGTTTTGAAATATAGGGAAAGACCAAGCTCTTTTGCACTAAAATCAAATTGACAAATACATCTAAAAAATGTTAATCCTTAAATGAACAAAAAAGTTTTTCGAGAATATTGAATATAAAATTAAAGATTGTAGTACGAACAATTTTTAATGCGAAAAAAATAATGGAAATTTCCCAGAGGGCGAGCGCTATATATAGCATAATGACGTCCAAGACTATTAATAACATAAGAAGTGTCTTTCTGAGATTACCTAATCATAACTGAATATAACTGGAATCCCGGAAAAAATTATTATAGCTCAGCTGTACCGCTGTGTCTAAAATAGATTGGGTTTTACCTGTTCATACGCCGATTCTTTTTCGTGTACATTGCGACCAAATTTACTCCGTGCGTTGCTTTGACCGAAAAACTGCCCATTAAAAAAATCAACAACCTTATAATTTATTATATGATAAGTTTTAGGATACCAAAAGTTCCTTCCAGAGCATTTCTTAACTTTGAGGTATAGAGTGAAAGCTGATTTGGGTTTAATCAAAGGTCTCGTGACGTTACCAAAATTTCTGACGAAAATCAAGCTGTAAATAATTTCATATTATCATGGGAAATAAATAATATTTTCATATTTTTTATCAGTGACATAACTTTACGATTCATAGCACATCTATGCATACATTTACATATATGATTGTTACGACACGCATGTAATGAATGAATGGAATTATGAATTGAAGCGGATTTCTCTGCAATTTCAAGTGCAACGCCCGAATAAATTCTTGTCATTGCCACGGATTGCTGTTTCGTATGGTTTCTTGCACTTGATAGGACGTGGGCTTAATAGAAACTTGCACGTCATCAAAAAAGCTAAAACGGCCGATAACATGGCGGATCGGGGTATTACGTGACTTCATGCCGGTCCACGTCTCATCGAAAGAATTCTGAATGACACATAGGACTGCGCTAGCAAACATACTTTCAGGTGCTAGTCTTATATCCGGCAAGAAACGACTATAGATGTTCCTTCCCTTGCATATTCAATGAATACTTATGCAAGACCAAATTGTCATATCAATGTTCAGTGAACATGACATTCATGAATGTAACGTAATCAAAATTCCAGTGTAAAGGGTACATATGAATGATAATTTTGAAATTGATATTGTGCGGTATTGAGAAATCTGAAGATTCATACAACTTTATTGTGGTTGCACCCTATTACCTATCATCAGTGCATTATTGTTTGTCACTATCTGTAGGATGTAAACAGCAACTCAAATGATCTAAAAACAGAACATTCAATGCGTGGTATCCCTTTCTGTACACATACAAAGATTCAACAACCTCTGCTGTAGCAATGATTGGAACAAATGTCCCATTTACTGCTCCAATTACATTGGGTATTGAGGCAATTCTATAAAAATCAAATTGATAGCCTCCAATTCATCAATGTTTGTCGAAAACTTAATGTTTTTGACATTTCGGTTGAAGGCCTTCACAATCTGATCTATATCCCTACAAACAGAGCTTTTGAGATGTCATGCAAGACCCACTTCACCGAAGAAGTTCCCTTTACAAGGTGCTTTAGGGTTACGTACCAGTGTCTGAAACGACATTATTTTCTGCATGTATTGAAAATTGGCAATAGTTGTGTGTTTGCTATGTAAGTTTATGGCCTAGTCCTCAGTCAAACTGACCAGTACAATCAACTGTGTATCGCACAAAAGCCTTATTTGTTTCCAATTTGTAGGACTATATGACATCACATTAAATTAAGAACTATTTATGCAGATTAGGTATTCATATATTTTAAAGACAGAGTTTTTATTCCCACCAATTTTCATGAAATTAAACATAGTTTCATTGTTTTATATATTCTTGTCAGTCGTAAAATTTAGAGTATGTATTCTTTATCAATTTCTATAGCATTTTCCATACTTTTTAAGCATGCATTTGATGCAGTGAAATAAACAATCGAAACATTACATCTACGATGCAGGATGCATTTTAAAAAAAATCACATGATTTTATGTTCCATATGTAAGTCATATTCAACATAATTTCTAAAACAGGTTTTAAATGATTGCATAGGTTGATACCTTACACAATTTATCAATGTTACCAATGGGTAACAATAAGGTGTGAGCCTCTATCGACGTTTATTATCTGTCAACGTTATTTGCCAAAATAGCAATGTTGTTCGTTCAAAACGATAAAGGTAGCACAACAATCTCCATGCAGAGTTGTTATTCGTTCCTCATTTAACCATCTTTGCAAGGGCTCAATGAAAAGAATCTTGTCAAAACGGAAAACAATTATTTAACCTCCATTGTCATGTATTTTAAGGATCTAAATTATAAAAACATTGAAGAATTAATTTTTGAATCATCATAAAACGTATGGAAAATATTTATTTTAAATAATGTATTGTAAGAACTTTTTCCTGCCTTATTACGCAATTGGAACATCCGCAGATATAAATAAATGGAATGGACAGACTGAATAGCACTGTGTGTCGTTACGACGAGATATAAACATGTTTATATATACGAGATATAAACATCATTTATCACGTGAGATTCAAAATGTTAATAACGGTCTGAATGACGGCACAGTCTCTATTTATAGATTGCACGAATATGTGATTACTTTCTGAGCCCCCCATAGAGGTGAATATAATGTAAGCCGTTGTGTAAGAGAGTGGTTGCACACCACACAAATGTAGCCACAGCTTCGAATGGCCGGGGAGGGTTTTTTGATAGGGTAAATGATCTGAATTTAATTGTTTGTCTTTAAAATCATCTTCAGCATCAGGTCTATCAATGTCACGGTGAGTATTAATCTAGTATACGTTCGTGTTATTTTGACTTCTGATATGAACATCATTTGCATTTGTGTTAAACAGGGCAAATACGATAAAATATATTGACATGAAACCTACATTTAAACATAGTTAGTACAGGTACAGCATTCATGAAATGGTCATAGTACCATGCTTTTTTTAATTAACTGTCCATGATATAAAATATACCAGTGAAACTGACTGAATTTGTCACTTGTACACTGACATGTAAATACAACATTAAAAACACTGTTTGTGGGAGAAAAAACTCATACATATGATTTATCAAGTGTTTCCAAAATGGTACCTTTTCGTAAAAAAAATCTTAATGAAGCAAACTTTGGCAATCACTTTGCATCACAGCTGCACTTTGACAACCTGACAAAACGACGCACAATGATTAAATAAAAAACACCGGCTTTTTATTACTATATACAAAGGAAACATTAAGCTTGCTGAATTAAGGGAGTCCAATTCTCTATATCACATATGGGGAAGTGCAGCAAAGTAACGTATGAATTAAAAGGTAAGTCAAATTACAAATGTACTGAGCTTTTGTCTGATTTAAAGTGTACTCTTGTTAATAAAAACAACAACAGAACTTCAATGACTGGTTACTACACTTCCCCCACCTTATAAAATAAACTTCCCAAGAAGATTTAGATGAATTCAAAATGATAACAACAAATACATTTATACATAGTAACCAGCCAGTTTAAAATACTTAAGAGAATGCTATTTTCACTATCAATAGAATGTATATGTGCAAAATAAAAATAAAAATAAAAAAAGAAATAATATTCACATTGCCTCTTTCAGAATTGTTATTCCTTTACAATATAACCAATAACCAATCTATAAGCCCAATGATATGCTTAAAAATTGATATGATTCTGATTTATTTACCAGATATAATGCAAATGGTTTTAAGTATTAATCTAAATGATGTACTTTTCCTTAACCTAATATTGACAAATAATGAAACCGAAAGAAGAATGATGTCACGGGTATACAAAGCATTCTGCCGAGAAAATGGCGTCCAATATATAACTGATTCTTGCCCTGTTTTCCAGAGCTCATATCAGATGTCACAATAACACGGACATATACAAGACTAATATTCTCCTTGACATTAATAGATATGATGCTGAAAATGCATTTTAAAGACAACCAATAAATTGAAACCAGATCACTTACCCTATCAAAAAACCCTCCCCGGCTATTCGAAGCTGTGGCTACATTTGTTCGGTGTGTAACAAGTTATCCAATCATCAGCGATTAGTCTTAGATTTATCATTAATCAAAGCATTTGCGCAAAGAAAATAATCTTTTATGGTCCGTTTCATTGTTTAGGCGTAATAAAAAAAGTTACTTGTTTCCACATCTCCGACTGACCCTTTCTTTGCATTCGGGTTATAACGGTTTCAAAATGCTGTTTTTCGTGACATCCTCTAATAGATCATTATGTAAAAAGGGAAAAAAAGTTATAATAAAAGAAAGTTTAGCCGATCTACCGTCCCTATTTATTTTTTTTTGAGATGTTAGTGGAAACAACTTTTTTTTTCGCTTTATCTGAAACATGCAAAGCTGTTTACGACAATACATTTGAAGTTCCTGTTCATGTTAGGAGTGGATCTAGACACATGCGAAAGGAGAAGGCGAAGTTAGTATTTGAGAAAACAATATTTGTAAACTTATTTTTCTTTTACACAGATTGGCAAACCAGTTTTATTGCTCTCGAGGGCTCCTGTGCTATACGATGACTAACATAAAATACAGTATATAAAGTATTTTCATTTTTTAAAAATCGATAACGACAAGAAAAAACCCTTTTTCGTCAAGCTACATATAAGTTCCTAAAGACAGGAAATGATAAAGGGAATTTACTCAGATTCAAAACTGTTTCATTTAATACTTAGTAATATTTTTCGAATCATTTTATGTTTGAAAATATATTTATATTGTTTGTTGTTTCTTTATTTTCGTATAATTGAGACTTTATCCGCCCCATCTTGTCTTGTTCTAATTACTTACCAATTAATTCCATTTTCTTTCGATCTAAAATGCCTTAATTACGAAAGAAAAATATGACTTCTTGAAAAAAAAAATAAACTAACACAAATTTCCTTTTACTTGAAAAAAAAAAAAAACAACTTTCTTTCAGTGTAACAACTTTCTTTCAGTGTAGTACAAAAGCTTCTAACGTTAAAAGATACGTACTGTACTGTATGTGATATAAGTTATTCCAATCAACAAACAAAGGTTTTTCTAGATTTAATATCTCAATTTATCTGAGAATTATATTGTAGAATATATTTTCAGATCTAATTTTTAATCATGTTTTATTATTAATTTAATAGTCTCTCCCTCTATTTATCAGTAAATTTCTTATTTTGATAAAAATAGTTGGTATGAGAGAGAGAGAGAGAGAGAGAGAGGATCTGACTACATTCGATATCCAAATCTCAGTCCAGTAGCAAAGTCGGGTAGATCTAAACACTATTCCTATAAAAAGAAGGGAGAATCCGTAATCCTGAACCCAAGCCATGTCAAGACATACATATAATCAAAATAAAAAATGCACTACATATTAGGGAAACTTGCTATAACAAGTTATAAAGCAACTTAAAAAAATCATAGAGGGCGTAAAAAGTTGCTTAGTCGTATTAAGGACAAACGAAATCGTTATAACGAAAAACTATTTCTTTTTTGACACATTTCTAAAAATATTATGCGAAATGTATAGGCTCAATACCTAGCGAGTAACTGACATATACTTAAGGACTTTTCTAACTATACACTTTTTTTTTCATTTAAAGCTGCATTTTTATCAGTTTTTGTCCGCTGTCAATTAACATGGTGATAAACATTTTGCCGTGAATAAATTTGACCGTAAACCAGTCTATCTACGTATTTCGAGATGCACGGGCATTTTGTGTTTCTTGCTTCCTGTATAAATGATGAAAACATTCAAATAGATACATATGTGTTGTGTTGTGATTTACCTGACGGAAATATACGACGAATGACAGCCAATGAACGAAGGCGAGCTGTTAGAATCATTCAAAGTGATTTCTCTTACAGACATGTGTTCGTTATTTCAATCATTGTGATTAAAAAGGTAAAATGCCACGAGTTAGAAGTCTATGTAAAGTTTGTCCACATTTTAATGCTTATATATATTTTTCAGCTTTTCTATCATGTTATTATCAACGTATGAAGTGTAGAGTTAGAAAAATCCAAGTGTATGAATCGACATAAAAGAACACCAATTCAATCGTCTTTACACTATCACGAAATTAGTCCTGAAAATCCCAAATTGCATTTCAGAATCCCAGAATTGTTGGTAAGTATTTTTATATTAAAAATAAAAAGGTGTGTTCAAAGTTTGTGTGTGTGTGTGAGAGAGAGAGAGAGAGAGAGAGATGGGGGGGGGGGGGGGGTACAACAACAGCATATATGCACGTAACATTGCACTCAAGCTATTTTTAGATTTCAAAAGCAGTATTTCACAACACGAACGGGGTTTCCCCTTGCTTGTATTCTCTCCAGTTTTTTTATTCAATTTGAAAAAGAAAAGCGGGTTTTAATATTATCGTCGATCTTAGTAATTAATAACTGCGATAACGTAGTAGATCTAGGAGAAATCATTTACCGCATCAGGTAAATCAATCGATATCGAATTAGCATAAATTCTTTGATTATTATTTAATCATTTTAGCTAGATAAACCTCCGGACATTTTAATTTTTATTTTTTTCTAGACATATAAATATCAAAATATTTGTCATTACATGCTGGGAATGATGTAAATACATGCTCTTTCTCACTGTCTTTCTTATCTTCTTTTTCTAGATCCCCTCTTTCTCTCTGCTTTACTTCACTTATCAACATCGTTTCATTTCTTTTTGTCATTTACTCTCTCATATACCCTTCAAACATTGTACATTGTATCTTTCTGTATGTCTACTTCAAATATTATATCTCGATACATATGTTAAATTTGATATTCCGTAATTGTTTTATTTATTTCTAATTCTGATTTGTTGGATGTGACTATGTTTGGGTAAACTTAATATATAACATTGTGTTTAAATACAATATAGTGTTGAAGTTTGTTTTACAACCTGTAATCTTACGCATTTATGTAGGTATAGGATTATTAATGGGATTTATTTGCTTTGAAGCAGTAAGTGTAATATCGATATTTGATACGTACACATACTTGTGTACAGGTCATTTTAACTGATCGGGGCTCGATTATTGTCTTTTCATAACAATTTCAAACATCGGTCGAACTTTGAGATCTGATTTGTTAACAACCGTTTTACACAATGACTTTGTTTGCGATATATATTTGGCCTTATGAATGGATCAAGTTTAGTTTGTGAACTTAAAGAAACAGCGTCGCGTGTGCTAGTGTCAGGTGATGATGTTTTCGGCTTTTCGTCGTTTTGGACTCCGTTGGTGTATTTTCTTCCAATAAAAGTGTTTTTCGATTGAGAAGAGATTCCCAAATGCGACTTACTACACAAATTGTAATCTTGTGATTAACATAAGATAGTGTGTTTCTTCTTTTGATTAAATACACACACGAAGAGTACATTTAGAATTATAAGAAACCTATACATAGGTTTTTTATTTTCATTTGCCGTCACTTAGCTAATCGCATTCTTTCTTCCCGCATGCGCTGACTGCATAAAATGAGCTTACGAATTAGCTTTCCTTAACTGTTGAAGACGCCATGTTTTGGAACACGTTACGCATTCTATATTTATCCGATGTTGCCGAAGTTGCGTTTGCGCATATAACGTTTTCCGATGTAATGTGACCTACACTTGCCCAGTTCGTTTGCCAGGAAACAAAGACTTCACCAACATGAACAAGAGAGTATAATGGCTGATTTCTGCTATGTCGTGAAAATTCGCGTTGTCGCGGTTCACAAACGCGCCGTTACGAAGCGCGGCAGTGTGAATTATCACTGTTGTCGTGCCCACGCGCTAAATTGCCGCGGTGTCGCCTTGTCGCGTTTCAAACGCGCGGACTCGACATCGCGACAAAATTGGTGTGAAGACACGACAATCAAACGCTTTAACGTTGGCGCCCTTTTTTGTCGTGTCCGAATGTCGTGCTGTCACGTCCACGCGTCTGAGGGGCGAAGCACGAAACAACGACAAACTGTCACGTCCGAGCGTTTGAAACGCAATATCTCGAACAACTTTTGCGCGGGCACAACACAAGTGTAAATTTCGCGACACCGCGATGACATGGCTGAAGTCAGCCACCATAAGAGAGAACAATATATTTATTTAATTCTACCGACCATCTGTAAACGAGCTACTATAGTCATATCAGGAAATCGATAATATTGTCATTTAATAGAATCGAAATACGAGCTGACAAATCGGTCAGTTATGCGTAGGAGGTGACTATACATATGCAAGATCTACATTTATAATAAAATGAAAAGAACCAATGAAGATAGTAAATTTTAGCACATGTATAACTATGACATAGGGTGCCTGGATAGCGTAGTGGTACCGCGCTTCTCTTCTCACTTATTCGTCCCGGGTTCGATTCCTAGTCACGTTCGTTAGAGGATACAGAGAGTTGGGATTTTTCCGGGGCCTCTGGTTTCTCCCCACAATAATAGTCGCCAGAAGAACCATCGAGAGTGACAACTTGTTTCGTAATCGATGTAAACAATAAAAGGTTAAAACTTGACTTAACATATTCTAGCCAAGCTAAAACAGAAGCTATCAGGTCTTATCATAAATGAGAGGTTTTCCGTTTTAAATAGTACGTCTAAATGTAATACATGTAAAACATAACAAAAAAGCGAGAAATATTTAGTGAAAACTGAGCCTAAATATCTTCAATACATGATAAGATTTAGATCAAGAAACAATAAATTACCGGTGGAAACAGGAAGTGAACTTGTCATTAATTAAAACGAAAATACCCAATCTTCCATAGGAGACGAAAATCATTATCATTTAAGTATCAGTTTTTTAAAAGTAGCAAAAAGGTCAAACAAAATAGCATTTTTATATACCATAATATGTTTAAGTTTGACGTCTAAATGTATAGAAGCTGTGTATACATATTTATTAAGGGAAACATTATGAAATTCAACCGCTGATAATCTGTAATTTTATGGGGAAAATTTCCTTCTGCATATTTAATTGTTCAATTAGTAGAAGATGATAAAATGTCATCTCTGCTTATGAATTATGTATTTCATTTTTTCTATTCAATGTGCGTTTTATGTTAAAGTGTGTATCTCCCGTTACTTTATTTTTCTTTTCAAGAGTTCAAGAGTAGTCTATAGTTAATTAACATTTTTATTAATATTGATATTTATTATGTAGCAGAGGATATTTCGCTGCCTCGGTGCTCGTCTCTTAATTACGATTTTCGTACACAAAATAATGCACTTGATTAGTCCCATTGTTAATATATCAGCTTTTCTCGACTGTCGGTATTGTTTTGTAATGTAGAGTTTATATATACCCAATCTGTTATGGCTTTTTATGTAAAAACTTTATTTATGATGATATATCAGTAAATATCATTTACGAAAACAAAATCAAGCAAATATCAGTGATGATTTACTTTACCTCACGTGACCACCTCGTGTTCAATCATTTGACAATCCCTTATGCCCCAAGTGGAGCTAAAAATAGAACGCTGGGTTTCCACTTGGCATATACATGTACGTAACTACGTAATAAATGTTCGTGGGCAATGTGGCTAGAGTCCGTTTTCCGTTTTGAATCCGTCTATTAAAGATTTCTTTTTCTGCAGCACGTTTTAAATTCATCTGGCAGAGAAAGAGGAAATGGAAAAAGCCGGAGTTAAAGTTACCGTTGCGATAATTATTATCGGCCTATCGACAGGTAAATAAATTTCTCTATTAAACAACCAGTACAGGAAACAGGGAGCAGCTTGAGTCGCTGACTTAAGTTTCTTACAGCTCATCCATTCCAGCATGATTACTCAGAATTATGCTGTTTAAAAACACATCTACCGGTAGGTGGATGCCTCTGAGCAGACGAGGCATTCTTCCTCGAGTCAAACATATAATTGCATAGATTTGCTAAACGACTTACTGAAATACTGTGAGGAACTGTGGAGAAAACACAGTTTATAATGATAACAGTGCAATACAATTGGGATGTGTATATTACAAGTATTTATCTTTTTATTTGGATTAGATGAGTGTACATCATTTTGTCTGTTTGTCTACTGGGAAGATTTTTTGTTTGGTTTGCTTTAAGGTATTAACACCCTAATAGCTATATTCAATAACTTGCCTCGGGATGGTAATATTTCTATGAAACTATTGACACTCTGAAGACATTCAAACGCAAATATATTTCACCAAGAGTTTTTTTTTTAACTTTTATCTAATTTGGGAGAGATAATCTGTATATAAGTTAACATTGAAGCTTATGGGAAATATACATTTTCTGTGAATATGAAAAACTGAATTTGATTTATAAAAATAACTCACGTTAGAAAGATGCATTATATGATTCTGCTTTAAATTTCATGAAAAAATCTAATCTTTACCGTAGAAAAATGGAGAAAGTGGCTTTTTTTAGTTTTCAGGGGGGAGCAAAATTAACAAGGGGAGGTAATAAAAGAATTGTCACAAGTCAATTTTCCCCACAGATATTCATTGTTTGTCATTTTAAAAGTTTATATTGTGAAGTTATATGCAGCGCTTATATGGAATTGATGACTAAATTGGTTCTAAGACCTTACTCTGCCAAGGAGAGAATTTCAGCGGTTGGTGGAGGACTTCTAACTACACAAGGCCGAAAAAGTGCTTTTTCATCGCGATATATCGCGCAATAAACACGTGCCATAATACCACATGCAGTCACACTATCCTTACAGTCCTGAAACTTCTCTCAGGTCTTTCGAGTGCCAAGCACAAAAGAGATATTATACCAGTTCCATTTATACACCTTTGGTAAGTTGGACAGGGATTCGAACCCATGACCTCCTGTTTTCAGACGCTGTGACCACTCGACCACAGGGACCGGTATACTTGAACATTAGATATTTGTAATATGTTTAAGTACAACAATACGTGCGTGACAATCCTAGAGAGCAGGTACATGGATACAAATAACTATGAAGCAAACAACATTTTTTCTTATCACTGATCATATTTCCTTTTGGTATCTGTGCATTTTTGCACTGACTTCATGAATATTTACTACATTTACTTCTATCTAACAATAGGCCATTGCTCTCAGAAATGAGACGTAAACCTTCATAAATTAACGACCATTTACCGAACACATAATCTACATTTGCGAAATTAAAATAAGTTTGAGGTTTCCCCAGTCACTGATTGGTCAATTTGAATCAGCAAAATATACCTTGTATGTATTAGATATCGTTATATGGAATGTAACGCAAATATAAACGATAACGTACACCATACTTCTTTGCCTTTGACCTCGCGTTGTGAAACCGACTTCCATTCGATTGAATGTACACGTGATAGTTCAGAGTCTGTATCACTGGATACATTGCAAAACATGACGTAATCAGTCGCCGCTGCAGCAAGCTCCGCCCATTATATCAAAAGATCACGTGCATACCATCCACACTCATATTTTCTCCAAATCAAGGCCTCACGGATCATTTTATGCAATATATTTTTCAAATTTTGAACGAAACGTAAGCATTTCATTGGTCGATTAAGTAAGACAAACTGTAATGCCGATCCTCTGGTGAAATGGCCTATGCTGTAAACTCAACGATGTTTGGTCTTATGCCGGACAGTTTTAAGTGTGCGAATTAGCTAACGAGAAAGAGAACTTTTGAATAAATCACGCATATTCGCAAACGATTAAATAACAATTGATGTTTTCAAAAGCTGTTCCTCTTTCTGTATTTCAATTCATTATTATTCCAATGATAAAACAGCTATACTTCATTATTTGAACACTAGACAGTTTCATGATTATGTGTTTTAATTACCGAAAGACTTTAATAGACATTTCCACTTTAATCCTTTCAGTGTACGCAGCGTTGTGTGACGAGACATTTGGAGGTAAGGCATTTTATCTCCGCTCATGAATTAAAGATTTCAAGAAGGTAAAGCATAGTATTTACTTCTGAGAACAATTTGCCTATCATTCATTTTAAAATATGATAGGTGGTTAAATGTGCATAAGTTATCTTTTGTATACATGGGTATTTATCCAAACATGTGGGTATGTATTTACATTTACTAGGTATTAAATTGCAACTTAAAATATTCATTGCGGCGTTTAAATGTAGACAGCCCAAAGCAGGAAAACAAAAGTGGTAAACAATATTAAGGATTTGTTAATGTAGTGGAAATATACTTCCTTGCCATGGAGCTAGCTCTTGTGGTAACGTATTAGAGTGTCCGGCTCGCATACCGGTGGTCCCGTGTTCGATTCCAATCCGGGGCAGTATTTATATAAATACAGACGTAAGTGTAGGAAGTGATTACATAAATTATATATTTTAAGAATGTTATATGTGAAAAATGTAAAGTAAAAATAAGGATAAACTTGAGAACAGGCATGCCCCGTTAATCCGGACCCAAGCATGTCTGGATAAATGAAGTACCACATTACGACGATTAATGTAGTGGATACATGTATACGAATAAGTGTGATAATTAAATATATACTCTGGATGGATAGTGTGAAAGTCTCACAATAAGTCTCGTCATAAAGAGTAGAACGGAGAATTATAATGTAATACTAACAAAGCAAACGTTATGTAAGATTAAACCAATTTTCTTCGCAGAGTTGTCACATGTAATGCTTTATTGAAGGATGAAGTGGGTGACGGGTAGGTTGAAAGGGGCGGGGGGATGCAACGTGTCCAACCATTGTTGTGGCTAAAGCATGTTGAGTCAAATAACAACGTAATGTGTCTGTATAGGAGGGATTCAATAAAAGGAGTGTTGGCTTAAACAACAGAATAATATAAGGCCTAAGATAACGTTTAATATGTGGGTATGTTCCATTGAAATTCGGCACTACAGCGGTTCTTATGCCAGCTAGTGTGTTCGAGAGAGATATACGACGTAATGTTCATATGATATTTACCTTATTTTCAGATCCATGCTTGATAAATGTCAGCAGATCACTTCCAAACATGGACACATCTCGAGCTCTTTCAGACACGTGCACATCAAATGGGTGTGACAAGAACGATCTTGACCCAAACTCGTGGTACCGAATCGACTACAACGTGTATCACACGTGTCCAAGTACTGGCTGTGATAACTTAATCTGGTTTCCAGGTAATGTGCTTGTTGGCATCACATGTGCTTACGGTGTAATCAGTATTTTAAGGTATTAATGCATAGATTCATAGAATTACATTTAGTAACGTTATATATTTAAAAAAATCCAAAATCATCCTTTAAAGAGCCCCCCCCCCTCCCCATAGTTAATTATAATAACTTATTAACTTATGACAGACAATATACAAAACATCCAGGTATGTATAAAAAATATTATTTTTATTTTTTATTTATTTATTTATTTATTTACAAATAAAATTCTTAGCGTATTGAATAGCAAACTAATAATCATTTACTCGTGTTTGTATATTTATACTTCTGACAGACCCAATAGGTCTCCCTGAAGATGGTATTAGAGAGCAGCGAATTAATGTCAAAATCGGGGGAGACTGTCAAAGCCGGGAGTATATTGTGTTCACCAAGAACTGCAGTCACACCACTGTGCTGTGTCTGGCAAGTTCTCTGACAGATTGCTCGGAAAGATTAGTCCTAGGTATGTTAATACCAGTTCGTTGTGCACCTTTAAAACACTCAAAAATATAATAAAAAATTAAGTATCGCCTTTCCCATTCAAAGCTAGATCAACTCGCCACAAGCATTGTCACAACTCAAGCGTTCTTTTGTGTTAACATTGTCAACAACTGACTACCTGTTGTCCCATTTGGCCGTGTGTCAAATAGATTACATCTGTAATCACACAAGTTATAGTTACATAGTGTGTTTGCTACGGTATAACGTCTCATCGACTGTGTTACAGTAATTTGGTGACATTTGGCATAGTGCTACCTCTGAAACAAATGGCATGATGCTAATCATGTCACTGCAGAACCCCTCTCTAAATATAACACTATCTTTTAAATAAATTATTTTATTTAAATGGGAATTAATGAAAATTAGTGAAATAAAATCCATATCATTAAACATAGTGTAATATTAAACATATAGCAAATACTATAACAAAACAATTTACATACACAAAATACAAAATGGAACTGAAAGCTGATTGAGTTTTTTTTTCTTCCATAAAATTCACTGGTTATTACCCGCACTGTAAGAGATATAGATTTTCCTGGAATTAACTTTTTATTCATAGAAGGGGGGTACTTTTGGTGATAAGTAGCCTTCGAGTATGTACTAGAATAAATTCTAAACAATTTCAATATATGTCAACGAGGTGACAATAATCTTTCTTTTTTAACGTAGAACTATTTGGTTGAAACGAGATACCTACCGAAGTGAAATAACTTGAATCCTGCGCTCGTGGAAATATCAAAATTTCATCATCTCTCGATGACATATATTTCATTGGCCCTCAAATCAAAGAAATATCCTTGCTGACAACGGGGTTCGAACCCTCACCATTCTGGTATACAGTCAAGTTATTATACCAGTATAATTTATGATGATCTTATGTCATGTCATTTAACAGAATATTATTGTACCTTTTCATAAATTACATTATTTATGACGATTATTCAGCTTAGATATTTACAATATATACTTTATTTGATGAGGTTATATTTTTTATAATATATATGATATTATTGACCCTTTATTGGCCTGGCATTTTTTTTACATTTGTATGATTTTTTAACTTTTGAATTGCAGACGGCAATCTCCAAACCAGTCCGAAATTGAGTGTCGAGTCGAATGACGAGTCGAGTGACTCGTCTGCCAAAAGAATGTTGGCTACGATAAGTCTCATTGGCTTGAGCACTGTGGCAGCTTTATTTAATTAGACAATCATTATCGAACTCCGGCTCCAATCTGTGTGAGATCTCCTGCATTGATATTAATCCCGAGTGTTTACGTTTTACGTAGACCGCTAGAAGGAGACCTGTCCGTAATATGAACTATGTATGAGAAAGATATTTTGATATTGATTCAGCATGATGTTATCTGGTCAATATACCTTCCTTATTCCGAGTTGAACATTGCCCAAATTGTCATGTTTTACTTGTCAAATAACACACAATAGAAAAATTGAACGACTTTATATGTGGGGATTTTGTATTTAAATGCATTAGGAAATTCAATTAACACACAAGCTTCAACATCAACAGCGAGTATATTTCATTAATTGTACGGAGACCTCCGGAGAAAAACGAAGTAACACGATTGGATAAAACATGACAAGACTTCCAGGAGGAGTCCCGTTTCTCTCGAATATTATATTTATATAAATGTACGATTTGCTCACAAGGCTGAATGGAATTAAGTACTTTGAAAAAATTGGGAGAGATAGATTAATTTTTAGATTATATTTAATTATATAATTTTTTTCTCGACATTAGACATGTTTGAGGTTTACTGGTTTATAAGGTGACATTATGGTTTTGATATTGTATCATTACAATCCTCTCAGGTATTATTTGGCGGAGGAAGGGGTGGCAATGTTTTTAGTGTATTGATTATAATCGAAAATTAATCGAAAATACTCTTTAATTTTTTTCATTAACGCTGTGTATAAAATGCAGTCATGTTTTTGCTATATACGTATTTTAAATAAGCCACGGGAGGAAGAATATTTTTATGAAATCATTTTGTTGAATGTACATGTATTACAAATGTCTTTTCGGTTTATGAACTGTTTATTTGAATACTCTTATAGTATATATAGTGTGTTTGTATATGTAATAATAAATATATACGCACGTTTAGATATTCATGTTTTATGTATATATGTGATATATTATGTTTGTAAAGTGATACAGACTACCGGTGGTTCAAAACACCACTCAAGCAAACTTTCTGTACATAAACCTACATATTTGTTTTCGAAACAAGCAAATCCAACAGGTGTACATGCTTGAGAAAATATACCAATATGTCCTGATTAACAACTGCAAGACCAAAATATGGGTCGATATTGAGATTTTTCAACAATTTGCATATAACTACTTTAGATTATAACTAAGATATATATGGATTGAAAGACGGGTCACCATGCTGTCTATAGGTGTTTGACTCATGTGTTGTTTTGAAATATTGGGAAGGACTAAGCACTTTTGCATTAAAATCAAATTGATATATATATATATATATATATATCATTTTGTTTTGTCTGTAGAGACTACTTGACTTATTTCACATTCAGATCAAAAAAGATATCAGTACTTCAAATATCATTTGCTGACAGATATATCCCTCGACAAATAGGCAATGCGAATCCTGAGTGTTTCACAGATGGTTTACTAGATTTCAATATACTTGGGTTATATTCATGTAACATGTATCATGTGACAATCAGTTTATACAAACAATTGACTTAACTTGACTATTCGGGTTTACCGTCGCTTCGACAGTATTTCAGTCATATAGCGACGTCCAGCTACAAACTATTGTTTGTTTGTTGGATTTAACTTCCCACCGACTGCATTTCAGTCATTTGGAGACAATGTCTACTTGAGACAGATAAACTGCTGCCACACTGCAGTATCACGCCGTAGACATGTGGCATGATACCACACCCAGTCACATTATCCTGACACCTGGCCAACCAGTCCTGCAACTACCCTTATATACCCTTATAAGCAAGGGAGCTATAACAGTACCATTTTTACGACTTTGTTATGTCGCGGCCAGGGATCGAACCCGCAGCCTCCCGTTCCCGAGGCGGACGCTCTAACCACTCGGCCACCGGAGACGATCTACAAACGAGTGATCTATCATCATCAGTTTATACATGTTTAGTGTTTGCTTGATCGTAATTAGATATAGTGAACTATGTAATGTAGACTGACGTCCTTTGTTTTAAACTTCATGTTTCAATACAATTTTATACACGATATTATTTACCTAAATGATGTATTCGGAATTTTATGCAATGCTTTTGAAGAGAAGACTTACAAATTCACTAAGGAGAAATTCGAATCTTCAACAGTAAATTATAACGTTTTCTCCTACCTAAAATATGAATATAAGAAAAAAGAATAATTAAATAATACCGACCAAAAGGTATTAGAAATAAATGAATAAAAAACGAAGAGAATAATTGTTCGTTTTGTAAAGATTTCATCCCCTACAAAATGAACAAATACCATCTTTGTTTTTAATACATCCACCAAAAATGATTTTTTTTTTGTTTCTGTTGGTAAGAGTGAAATTATACTTCATAATTTTCACTGTGAAATAATCCAATATATATTTCACTGTGAAATAATCCAATATAATTTTCACTGTGAAATAATCCAATATAATTTTCACTGTGAAATAATCCAATATAATTTTCATTCATGTCGCAGCAATCCACAAAATAGCATAAACAATTGTTGTAGTGCAAATTAAGGAGACGTTAATCTTTGTATGTATATGCTATGATATTTGTATGTATATGATATATTTGTATGTATATAATATGACATTTGTATGTATATGATATGACATTTGTATGTATATGATATATTTGTATGTATATAATTTGACATTTGTATGTATATGATATGACATTTGTATGTATATCTATGATATTTGTATGAATGTAATATGACATTTATATGTATATGATATGATATTTGTATGTATATAATATGACATTTGTATGTAAATGATATTATATTTGTATGTATATATGATATTTGTATGTATATCCTGTGATATTTGTATGTATATATATGATATTTGTATGTATATGACAATTTTATGTGTTTGTATTTTAAAAACGCCTTTATATTTTGGCACAGTCTAACCTTTGAGATGATAAAAATAAAGAATAAAAAAATTTTAATATATTGACACAGACCTACCCACGAGAAATAGACAAACAGATCAAGAAAATAAACGCAAAACCGTCAATGAATGTAACGTGTATCTCGTGAGATTTCTTGTTCTTGTGGTCTTAGAAAATACACATTGTATTTGTGGCTTCACCATGTATAAATATACATGAATAGTTTTCTATGGTAGACTTGGTAAAATATACATAAATAGTATATTTTGACGTCGTTCATTTTAACTTGATTCCTGCTTGATGACAACGTTTCTGTCTTCCAGTGGAAGTTTACATGTACACATGTCGAAAATACGACACGTTTATTCATGTTCGATTCTTATCCCAATGTCAATGCAACTCATAAATTCAAATTAGATATTATTGCTTCCTGTCAAATATAACTATTCGTCAGATTAGAGTCAAATCGCACCAAAGCACACAGCGCTCGAGCGTATAAAAATTCCATAAAAAAATTAAAGCTACAGCATGAGAAATTACCATTGTTATATTCTCAGGACTACAGGTAGGCGCATTTCTTTTTTAAACCTTGCTTCATTCCAGGTTCCGTCATGATCTTCAAAAATATATATGGTATATACCGGGTTGAGAAGAAGAAGAACATTATAAAAATCGATTATATCAATCCTCTTGAGTCCTATAGAAGATTGACATCATCTCAATTTTCGCGTGTCTCTTTATCTTTACGCCGTGAAATCTACACTTCCTGTCAGACACGCGATGATGTTCTGATACTCGTCGTTGATGCCCGTATGTCTACTGTTGACACTGCAATCGTCTTATCTCCAGAATGTGTCAATTTGAAGATAATTCCATTAGGTCAATATAGGCTGAAGTTCCCAAGAGCAGTCGCCCCCAGCCCGGCCATGGATAGACTGTATATAAGTAGTGCCAGTGCTACTGCCAGTCACCGCAATTTCATCAAAGTGTTTGAGTTGCACTTGATCCAATGGAATATCTTCAAATTGACACATTCTGGAGATAAGACATGTACATTTATTATTTGTTTTCTTGATATCAAAAGATTCTCTTTTTGTTCAAGTTTGAAATTTGAAATTAATTCCATTTCATTAGTATGTATGATATATATTCTTTTTAAATATGATCTGAATTTGATACACGTGAATACATACTCCAGTTAGGAGCATGGAGTATAATGACATGCAAATTTGCTTAATTATGTATGTTCACAGAATGTATGTCACGTTTTGGTTGATTGTGTTTCTTTTCCCCGCTTTATTTGTATATTTTGACTCAGGTTGGAAGGAATATCGTAGGTTAGATCTTTTTCAGCTGAAAACCAAAGTAACACATACTACGCTTTTACATTGTCTGTATTATTCTAACTCAGTTTTATAATCCAGAATAGACTGAAGGAATATGGCTCTAATTATAGTGCAGTGTTAATGTTATGCACGAGGCTTTCACAGATCGATTCTCTTATTCTTCGATATTGCAACTCTCATCTTAAACACCATAATCTTAATTTCCAGAAACATACCATTATTGCAACACATTTGTCATCTTTAATAGCATGTCGACTGGCCATTAAAATTAGTACATGCAGTATGTCAAACGTTACAGTGGTCAAGAACTTTACAGGAAAACTAAACTTCTAGGTTAGGCTGTGCATGCAAGATTCATACTCGTTTTTTTTTTTTTTACCTAGAATCGTTAACATAGTTAGTTTGCCATATTGTCATTTTTCTATATCATATATGACATATACATGTACTGTCCTAGCTAGGATGTCGGTCGACTTCATTTTCATTTATAGCTTCAAAGTGTTTAATCAACTATTTATGTTAGCACCTGTTCTTTATATATCATTACTACGGAAGCACTGAAGGGACATGGTGTTTTTCTTTTTAATTATCTCGTGGCCACGAGTTAGCTAGGTTTCTCTTAGCGCGATAATAAAAACAAAAAAACACCATGTCCCTTCTGTGCGTCCGTACATTACACACATATATTTTACCATCGAAATAAAGCTAAAGGGAATGTTATTGTATGATATTTTACTTTATTTTAGTACCTTTTATAAGGCGATAATTTGTAATGTTATTTATATTTTCGAAAGCCTCAACATACACTGAATGACATATCGACAAAAAAAAAGTTTCATAACGAAGATGGAAAATAATTTTACAAAAACAATAACCATATTATACAGTACTGCAATCGGAACTCATGGGTAATTATGTGCTAATTCGTTAAGTTCGCCAGTGTTCTATGTCATCAAGTATTCGTATATGAAGGAAAGTAAAGGGAAATAATACGTACTGTTCTGTTCCATCAGGTTTGCTATTAATACTCTTGATACGCAAACCTTATATAATGCGTTACCGTTTCATGATAAATTCGAATGTCCTACCGATTTTCTTTACGTTTAAACATAATAATTAAAAGTGTTAAACTGTTGGGAATAAATATGTCAGCTGACAATAATCTTTTGAACTAAGATATACTATTTTCAAGATTTGCCATGTTGAAATAGTGTTAACAGTTTAACATTTTTATTAAGTATCCTCTTCGTCTGTGGATTTTGCCTTCTTTTGTTTATCAACTTAAAGACAACAAGATCGTGCGGAGTGCAGTCAAAAGCCTTGGATAGGTCCATGAGAACTGCTGCGACGTGGCCACCTCTATCTAATGCAATCTTCCAATCCTTTATCTTTCGCAGAAGTTCTGTCTGACAGTTGTAGCCAGGCCTAAAAGCAGATAAGAAACTATTAAAAATACTGTCAAAGTGAGAACTGTTAATTTAAAACTTTTTAAAAAAAAATATGACATGGATAGTAAGATGCTTACAGGTCTGTAGTTTTTTGTTAGAAAATGATCATCTTTTTTGAAAATTTTAGTCACCTGACTTTTTAAGTTTATCTGGAAAAACTGATGTATCAATAATTGAGTTTACTATTTTGGTTACTGGGGCAGCTAAAGTTTTTTCCTGCATACTGTCAAAACCTGTGGCTTTTTTACATTTAAAGTATTTAAAAATCCTTTCTTCTGACACAGTACAAATTAAAAGTTTCAGTTTATTCTGGACAATTTTCAATAAACTAAGGTGGTTAGAATCTGCTGGAGTATCATTATCTATTCCAATGTTTTTTTTTTTTTTTTTTTGTTTTTTTTTGCTATGACATACAAATTATTTATCAGGCTAAAAACTTCGGTTTCATCCGATATCAAATTATCATTATCCTTCAGTATAATGTCAGAACTTTTAAATAAAAAAAAGGTGGCTTAATAGTAAGCCAGAACTTTTTGGATTTAGGTCCACCACCACATCTTTTCATGAAGTAGGTTTGAATTGAAGTACCATTAGTAGTTTCTCTGGCATTTATTAATTTTCTATAGATTTCCCAATTATGAGTAGTTTTGTTTTTAAGAAAAGTATTGTGGGCCTATCTGACTGTGTAAATCATTTTACGGTAGTTTGAATTCATATAAAGTGGAGGATTTTTTTTTCGGATATTTACTTTTCAAGGAAGCATGTTCATTTATAACATCCTTTAGTAATGTCTCATGAACCGAGTAAATGTTATTAACATCATCAAAAATATGAGCTACATGAAAAGGTACTCGAGACAGGTCACGATTAAAATCTGTTTCATCAAAGTTTTTATAGCTTCGAAATATGTTTTTTTTTTATTTTGAGTGAAATCTTTGAATGAAGTTACACTCATGCGATGACAGTCACTTATACCACTGTTTATCACTGTTGTATTACACAGAACATTCTGAGAGGTTAACATGATAACATCCACAAGGGATGGGTTATTATTTTATGTAAAACAAGTTTGTTTTTTTTTAACTAGATTTGTTATATTGAAAGTGTCCTGTATAATAGTCAAAGATTTGTGTTTTGCAGGAATAAGCATGTCATAATTAAAATCGCCTATAACAATTATATGGTCAAAATATATCAGCATTTTATCTAGCGTTCTAAAAATACTATTTTCAAAAAGAGAGTCTGGCATAGACGGTGGCATGTAGGAGCATAGAACTCCCCATTTTTGTTTTTCCATTTTTAGTTCGTAACGCATAGTTTCAATCAAATCACAATCAAGATCAGGCTTTCTCTTTACGCACAAACGCAAAAATGCCTCCTCCTTTTGTTGTTCTATCTTTTTTCTATTTTGTAACCTTCCACTGAGAAGAGGTTACTGCTAAAGGAACTGTCGATTTTGGTTTCTGCTATTGTAAATATTGGAATTTATTTCTAATACTAATAATATATAGGGTATCCTAATAATGAGCATTTTCTGTTTATGTTACCTTCTTCGTACTTGTTTAAGTTCTCCAAAGACACTATGGTTCTCAGGAACATCAGAAACGGTTGTTGACAACGAAACATAATGAGTTTTGGAGAGGGGAGGTAACTCAAGCCTTCTTCTTCGTCAGCTGAGCGGATAAAACTGTCGTTACATCATCGGGAAAATCAACGTGTGATGCCTCCCTCGAGCCATTTTGCATTGTTTCGTCCTAATTGATATTCATACCCGAGATGTGGTTTGTGTGTTTGTATATATTACACTTTGAACAAATGAAATCATATAAAACGTTCCATTTCTCTCTCTCTCCTATCTTGGTTATGTTTGAAGTACACTTGCACTGCATTAGAAGGCTTTAAAGCCGAGTATGGCCATGGGAGGGATACGTTTTGTTTTGCTTTTTTTTCTCGTACAACGCGTTTTAATCTGCGAGAAAAATGATAATGTTAAAGTTCTTTCGTTCTGACAGAATATGAAAACGCATTGATAAACTTAAATCTTACAGAACTGAAAGTCAGTTTGCACATAAAACTATATTTGAAACATAAAGTGGCAAGTATTTGTTTTCATCATATACAATTTTAAATCGGTTACGAAACTTGAGGTTCAGGATTTTATCATAGTTTGAACATGATAAAAATATTGACACAACTATCTTCATTGACACATACCGCTTATGACCTGATTGATAAAATTCATCGTTCGAGATTTCACACTAGGAAAAGGCGCAATGAAATTGTAGTGGAACAAACCGATGGAGATTCTCGATTATCCATCGGTTTATTTAAGATCCAGCTCCAAATAGTTAAAGTCTATACTTTACATCACACTGATATTCATTTCATAATGAGGATATATTTATTGGCTATTTCATCAGTCTATCTCCATATTTGTACAGATCAATGGTCACAAAAGTAATGTCTTATCGATGATAATGGGACATCCCTTTTGCAATCACAATACGAAAAAGGCTAATATACCTTTATTTTGTTTTTCGATTTTTCGAGTAGAATTAATTTAAAAGAAACTATAACCAATACTCATGAACAACTGTCTCCGAAAACAAACTAGTTATCTTTAGTGAAGGTTACGTAAACATTGGAACATAAAGGAGTGGGTGTTTATTAGGGCTTTCTGCCTCAAGCAGAAAGACCTATTGGGTTTGTTATGTTTTTTCTTATTATTATTATTCTACTTTTTTCTTCCTTTTGAGGTTCAAATTAAAACAGGTTAACGACAAGGCAGCAGTATGAAATTTTAACAGTATTCACAGTGACTTTGGCGCTTTTGATTGCAGCATTTTTTTTCTTCATGTAATGTCACGTGACCTCAGGGTTGAAAAAAACTACCAAAGCTTGTATGCGCACTACAGCCGTCATTTCTTGACCAATTGAATTGATTTTTTCACAGAATGTATGGATTGAGACTTAGTTGTGTAGGATTATATACATTTTGCAACATTCAAAAAGACCAAGGATCTTTGGCTGAACCAAGTTTCGAACTTTGGACCTGAAAATTCTTTTAAGTATTACGAAGCTTTCAGAAATGCTTGAAACTTCAAATTTGGACAGAACATGTGTCTTTACAATTTCTTACAGCTATGAAATGACTGACGTCGTATGACGTAAAATGACGTCATGACGCGTTAACAAACTTTTAATCTAAAATGTAGGGTTTTTTAGCCCTACATGCCTTAACTTTTGACCGATTTGCATAAAATTTTCACTGAATGTGCAACATAGCATCTCATTTACCTTAGTCACTTCCGTTTCCGGAAAATCGTAAAGGTCAAGGTCATATGTCAGTTATTGGTGTTTTTATTTGGCAAGGTTTATCTCAAAAACGAAATAAATTCTACCTGGACACTGTGGTAAAATCTGTAGTGCTTTGAAAGACCTTTCAGGTGATATTTAGTTTTTGAAGATCAGGGTTGAATTGGATGAGTTATGGCAGAAAGGCGAAAAGTGTACTTTTAACGAAATTGAAACGCTGTAGTTTCATGAACTTTGAATAAAAAATGATTTCTTCAGGATTAACACGCAGAGCTTTCTTACAATACCAAGTTAAGTAATACGTCCTTATTTTGATAAGGCGCTTGTCCATCTGTCCATCCGTTAGCCATATAAATGTCCACTCAATAACTTGATAACTGTGTGCTGTCTTCATACGTAGATGAAAGGTTGACATGGATAGTAGATTATCAATATTGATTTTGAGGTCATTATGTCAAAGGTCAAGGTCACATTGACACTTAGTGTAAAGTCCTTGTCCGCACAATAAATTGAGAAGGAATAAGCATAGATTTTTGAAATTGGTAGGGTAATTGGCCATTGTCAGTTGAAGACCCTTATTGATTTTTATGTCATTCGATCAAAAGTCAAGGTCACGGTGACATTTAATATAAAAATCCTTGTCCGCTGAATTCATTGAGAATGAATAATCCTAAGTTTGTGAAACTTGTTAGGGACATTGTCCATGTCCACTTCACGATCTTTTTTTTTAATTTTCAAGTCATTTGGTCAAAGGTCAGGATCAAAGTGACACAGAGATAGTAGTTTCAGAAGCGACATGTGTTGTTATGAGTTTTAATGCTACGAGTAGATACATTTGTTCATAACTGTAACAGATATACATTAGTTGCAACAGTAGAGACCAGACAGTTGTCATTTTGGTAGCAGAAGTAGTAGTTGTTTGTTTGCTTGGGATGAACGTCCTTGCGATCATAGCACATTTCAGTATAATGGGGACTTTTGCCAACATGAGAGATATATAGTGCTGCCTCACTCCGACATTATGTCGTAATAAATAAGTGGTTTAATACTACACAAAGTCACATTATCCTAACACTAGGTCAACCAGTCCTGGAACTCGCTTAAATGTGCAGGGGGCCAAGCGAAATGGGGATATATCAGTATGTACCATTATAACCACTGTGGTATGTCGTTACCCGAGGATCGAATCCACGACCCCGGTTACGGAACGGATGCTCTGCTCTAACCACTCCGTCACTCAGTTGGACCGTTTGTCGTTGAAGTAGAAACAGTAGCTGTGATTAACTCGGCTGTGATAACTGTTTTATTATTGTTTTCCGTGAACTTGAAATAATGGCATTGAAAAAAAAAAACTTGGTCAAGCCCAATGCTACGGTGGCATGGACGGTATTTTTCTTATATTGCGTGGCGACGAAATATAAAAAATATCCTCCGTGTCTGTTTTAAGCCACCGTACATTACAGAACATAAAAGTGTTCGTTTTATTTTATAACCGTGCTCTCCTACGAAACGTTTTCCTAGTGCACCGCAGCACGAAGTTTTTAATTCGACGCTGTTAACATCGATTGTATTTTAGATATCGCATACCCTACACTGGTGTTATAGATATAAGATTATGATTTATTTTGTCTAAAAAGTATTCTACATTGGTTCCCGCATACTTGAAAAAATAATTATTTTTATTCGCAATGATCAGATCCCCTTTCATAAAATGATAACTTTGAAATAAATTACCCTCGATGATATCTATAAGATATTGACTCGGGTCATCATTCTTCTCCTGCATCGATATGTATCAGATATTGATCCCGGTCATTATTCTTCAGAAATTGCGATCCCCCTTTGACGATATATATCAGATATTGGCCCGGGTCATTATTCTTTGGAAAAAACCCCCCCCCCCCTACGTGATATGATATGTATAAGATATCGACCCCGGTCATTATTCATCAGAAATTGTGATCCCTGAATCTCACCCCCACCAGATGATATGTATCAGATATTTGCCCGGGTCATTATTCTTCAGAAAATGTGACCACCCTTCATGATATATGAACAGTCGAATTTGGAATCAGTGACTAACCAGAAGAATGCATAGCTGAGAAAAGTCGCTTGCAATCGGTAACTGCCTCCGTGGTATCGTAAATAAGAGCTCGCTCGGCTTCTCATAAAGTAATTTTGTATTATATCAGCCATCTCAAGAGTGAAAATGTGCCAATAATTTGGTGTAAACTTTCAAAAGTAACAAAACATAAGGATTGGTTGAAATAATACTCACTGAACTAATTTTTTAATGCAAGAAAGCAACTACAAAAACGAAGCATCTTCGTTGAAATGCAATCTCTATTTCTCTATTATTTTTTAACATATTATCTCTCTTTTCTCACCTTTCTCAATATGTACACATAGGAGATTTTAAAAAGTCATACCTATTTTTATAAATATTTTAATATACAATATTTTTTCCAACCAATTCTTTATCCAAACAAATAAAAAAGTATTTTTATTAATTAAAAACCAGGTTGATAACGTAATCCATCCTCTTGGTGAAAACAAAGATAAATTTTACTTTATAAAACTCAATATTTAATATTTTAATTTTGTGTTAAAAATTACAACACTCTGTCCCTGATCATGTCGGAATATACACACACATCCCGTCACAAAACTCACACACGCGCCGCTCCTGTTTCGAAGATTTAGGCCCTCTTTTTTGTGGTGGCCAAGCGGTTATAGCTTCCGCACAATAACCGAGAGGTTATGGGTTCGATTCCCTGCAGCGACATACCAAAGCAGCTAAAGGAGTTCTTTATATCTTCCTTGTACCTAGCGCTCAGTAAACAAAGATAGCTGGTTGGCCCAGAGTCAGGTTCATGTAACTGGGTGTGGTTCCGATATCATGCCACTTGTCTACGGCATGATAGACAAGACCACAAATATCTAAATTACAGACAACACGTCATGATTATTGGGCAACGAATTATGTGCTCGGTCATAACCGGAGACACGGATATTTTAATCGTGCGTCTTCCGCATTTTTTAGTTGTTATTACTTTATTGTTGTTGTTCTTGTAGTTGTTGTTGTTGTTGTTTGCCGAAGGTAAGAGTCGTAGAGGACGTAAAGGACGCTTTAATTCAACTACTCAGCCACCAAGGAAGGCCCCTATCTCATTTGTAAACTTAGCATAATTAAACTTCATTTGGAACGGTTATATCGATTTTGCTCTTTTAAAATTTAAAATTAAGACATTCTGGGTGTTTTTTTCTGATTCTAACCCCAAGCAAGTATAAAATTAATTTGGGTATGTTTTTCCTCCTTTTACAATATACACATGTATAATAAATTGGCGCCTAACAAACTAGGCGCAGGACATTGTTATACAATCAAGCTATATATATATATATATATATATATATATATAATATATATATATACAGGTGGGGGAAGACCTCTGCTTACACTGATGCGCTGGACCTACCACAAGACCGCTGCATGGCTTCCTCACATTAAACCTACCGAAACTCGAACCAACAGCGGTGCGGGGCTACGTGGTATTCTATATGTGGCTATAACCACTATGCCACTTTTTCATTCCTCAAAACGACTTAATCTGCCATTGATTAAGGCATTAAAACAATTGTTCAATTTATACGAAAATTTCCTTTTTCAGAACTGACGTGCGTTCCCGAGTCATCATTTCTGTACTACATATCTATCTATTTTGTTCTATCAACTATATAATCATTTTGATGCCACAATGTTAATCTGTTAGGTTCTAATTTACCGACATATTTTTTAAGGCTTTTTCAATGTGAGCATAATTTTAACAGATCTTTAACACTTAATGTATTGTTATGTCATAAAATGGCAGTTGAAAGACATGAACAAATTATTCGTTGTACATTTTAAATTCAGTCTTCTTACTTAGGTATGCTTTTTTACACGCTGTAATACTTGAATGCAAAATACGCCTCACTCCATGCAGCAGGTGATTTCATCAGTTTCAAATAACTCCCGTACAGCTACGTTTACATAAATTGCATGTTCGAAGATTATAATAATGTTTTACTTTTCGTTGATGTGAAGCAAACCGTCATAACTCTGATCACCCAGCAAGCTATATAGGGTATTATTGTATCTAAGGAAATGGCTGGGAAGGTCCAACCTGGATATATATCTTCCCAGGTAGTGATCAGTCTGCACTTTATAATTCTATATTTGTTTTGCAGAGCAATCCTGCACCCGGACATGACAATATCCGGCAAATCTATTCTAACTTTGAATGCATGTATAGAGAACCTCAACCTGTAGCGTTTCATGGCTTGGTGCAAAAATAGTGTTACTTCAAATTAATAAAAATCCCTTACAATAGTTTGGCACTAAACTCAATTTGTAATTTTGCAAGGACATTGTTACATGTTGTATTCTTTAGGCGATGTTTACTGGCTTGAAAGAAATGTTAAACCATTAATTTTGTTGAGAGTATTGCTGAGTAAAACGAACGAGATGAAAAATAAACATAATGATTTTGCAATATTCGAACCTAAAATTGCGATATTTAGCAATATATAAAGTCTTAATTCAAAACATATGCACAAGATGTGGACACTTCTTTTATTTATTTTCATATTTTGGGCTTTTGTGTTAGGTACTAACTCAACTTTTCAACAGATGTTTTGATTTCAAGTTTCCTTTCTTACTTATGATACATGTAGTAACCATAACCACTTAATCATATTAGCTTCACAAGGCTTCGGCACATACCCTTGTCGCTATGAGTTTTGAGTAAGCATTCCAATCTGTATGGTACTCGTTCAGGTCCTTGGTTCGAGTCTGATCTGGCTGCACATGTTTCTCATCTGGTTACATTGGGCACTAAACTTAGGGCTGGTACAGTATTGTTCTCAAGTATAATCACCATTGGATTTGTCATGAACATATCAATTTGTTCTGTCCGGTGAATTTGGGACAAATTCCAAAGAGGCGAGGGAGTATGTAATGGCCTATAAGTAACACTTTTAGTGTAATATTTGTGTAAAGGGTCTGGTAGCTCAGTCTGTATTGCACTTGCTCCGTAATAAAGGGGTCCCCACTCTAACCCTAGGGTCCCCCAGTCGTGTGTGTACATTTTACTCACCTCGTTACATTTGGCTATAAATATGGGACGTAAAAGAACAGTTCTTCTGTATATATCACACTTGAGTTTGGCAAGAACAAAATAGTTTTTATATATTACTTGAGAAGGAACAAGCCTATGTCTGTGAAACTTGTTAGGGACATTGCCCACGGCCTGTATATTGTGACCTATGACTTTGAGGTAATAAAGTCAAAGGTCAAGGTCACAATGACACTTAGGCCATAGGAGCAGAAAGCCCTATCGTTTGTTCAGGACAAACGAAATCTAGTTATTATTATTATTATACATCTTTATTCTTTTTATCTTTTTCGTTGAATTTGAAACACATCTCGATACAGGCTATTATATGTAAACGCAATTTTCAAAAGATAACGTAGCAATACACACATAAATGAATGATGAAGATAACATGATATACAAATAATGATTAATTGCCTTATTCTATCAAAGTTAAAAGAAATTGTCATCCTTACACTTTACCTTCTAAATTGGCGGATAAAGAAAACAAAAACATAAAACAATATATACAAAATGTGAAAGAAATTAAGAAATACGAAATCTAGATTAAAAATCATTTGGAACAGGGTACCAACTATTGACGTTCAAATATGTATTTCTTGGAGAAAAAAAAGGTCTATATCTATCATCTCGTGTTACGTGGGAATTATTTTCAAAATTATCTTAAACAAATGTAAATATGATGTGTTACAGATCCAAAGTTGACGTCTGACGATCGAATAAAAAAACAACAACACCAAATCAGTATCATGCATTCCTCACCAATATGACCGCTTTTTGCTAGCAATACGGTTTCTAAAAAAAGTACCCAGGGAACCTCTCCCATTATCTACGTAGAGCCTGACATAGGTATCTTGGGTTATGGACGTAAAATGATAGTCGTATTTAGTTGTTTCCGGATCGATGCCTGTCGGCCATGAAAGTATCATCAGATTTCAGTTAACGACCTGCAAACATCCATCACAACACACTTACATTGGTTTAAGAAAATTTTGAAAAGGTTTACCTCTAAACATCCATTTATAATATAAACTAATAGATATATTTCTTCTTTTTTTTTTACTTTTTCTGTATTGTACGATTTGTAGGTCCCGTGTTAAACCCAGGCCCGGATCTAGCTGCCCTGGTCATACATTTTTCTAGTGTATAAAATCCCTTGATTACATCATAGTAGTGTTGTCTAGAGGAAATCCCCATCGTGGGCCCCTCGTACTGAACCACCCGCTTAACCAACTGACCAGCCAGATTCTTATTGTCTTATGGCCCCCTGCTGTTAATGTGTAGGTAATCCGAATCGGCAGTCGCCCATGACTGTGTGATAAACATGTGTTTAGGGTACTGCGGACACGTTCACTGATTGAGAGAAATTTACATGTCGTCTGCCGAGCGATCTAACAATTGGGAAAAATAGGCAATTACCAAAAGTTTGTATCAGTTTCAACTATAAACTTTTCTAGGCAAATGCAGTTTAAGAAAAAGCATAAAAATAGTTAAGCTAAAAACAACAACTAAGCTGGACATTAAAATGTAATTAGAATCGAAAGAATTTAACTAGAGCCCAAAAGAATTAATAATAATAATATTAAACAACAAACTACTTTGACGAAATCTACTCAACGATTTTTTTAATTCACTTCTCTACAAGTATATAGTTTTAAATCTTGCATTTAAAGCGGGCTAATTACTTGCCGGCAGGTTGATGAACTTTCAGGTTTGAAAAATTGCAGATTTCGTTTTTGAAAAGTTAATAAGATAATGATTTTTTATTGCTGTACAAACTGCAGAGTAGATGCATACCTATCGCTAGCCATGCAAATTAAACTTAATCAGAAATGGGTTGTGCTTCTAAATGTCATCAGGTTTACTATTTTTTACATAACCTATTGAGTATTTTTTTTCTGAAACAAACTTCTAAATATTTTTCCTGAAAGGAATAAATACATATATGTGTATTCATGGTCTCTTTATATAGAGACCCTTGTGTATTTTAAATTTATATAAAAAAAAAAACATGAATATGAAATGAAAGAATTTGAAAATTTCAATCTGCCATATTTTGGGAAAATCCATATTTTGGGACAATGTATATATAGATTATACATGATCACTAATTAAAATCAAATCCAGGTAATCAGTCATTGAGCAATGTTACTGATTAGTCGATGAATACGAAATACTAAACGGATATTAAAGATTTTATATTAAATATCAACATCTTTCATTACTGAATATTGTATGTTTTGTCACTGACTTAAAATTCAGAAAAAAAAAATGTACCAAAAATCGACACGCAGAAGGGGCCCAAACCTTCTGCAACCGCCCGACCCTAAAACGTGCGCCTGATTTTTTTTATCTAGGAAGTCTGTGTGTGAAGGCTGCTTCCAGATCGACAATTAGACGGTAAAATTACCAAGTTCGAACCTAATACAGCATATACCCGGTATTACCTTCAACATATTTCACAAAATATGTTTAAAGTGTTTTTTTCCTCAGATTTAAACAAAACTATCTTTTACAATGTTGAGTCTAAAACTGGTGACTATTCAAAGCATTCACTAACTGATAGTTGATAGTGTGCACAAATCACCTTTTTTTTGGGGGGGGGGGGGGGGGGGGGCGACAAAAAAAACCACTTATTATTTTTTATGCAAGTCTGCCCCCCCATTACTACCGTCAGTTTTTGAATACAAATGTAGTTTCAAAGTTTCAAAGTTTTATTTCATATATACCAGAAGGTCATAAGACCCATGTGGTTATTACAGCATGGCGACAGTACAAATAAACATAAATATAATAAACAATATATAAACAGCATTTAAATAGCATTATAGCTGTCTAGGTATATTTAAACATTTACTATTGCACTGCTTTTGTCAATATTGCATCTTCACTTGCCGAAAAAAAAAAGTGAAGTAATTGACATATATATATGAATAAATACGAACTTGTCACTATCCATGAAAATAACAGTACAGAGAGAGAGAGAGAGAGAGAGGCATCATAATCGCATGTACGTTTATATTTGTCATATAGACCTAGTTACTTCCTATATCAGACAATACTAAGTATTACATATATCAATGAAAAAGAGTT
>CM037789.1:13180670-13230670 GCA_021229015.1 Solen grandis
GACACACAATATATTTAAATATTGAAACAAAGGCCTATATACATATTTGGAGGACACAAAAAATAATCAGGTCAAATCAAGTGGCCTGAAATGTTATATTTAGGTGTATGGTGTTCTGCCAATTATTGTCCTTTATTAAAAATTGTGTTCCCTTCCTGGAGCATAATTCTCTTTATATTTAAATTAAGCTGATGAGATTTGGTACATGTATCATTGACTTAGAGAGGATGTGTCACAGGCAATTTTTTTTATTAGGACCTCTTTTCCTTTCAGGGTTTGGTACCCTTTAAAGAAAAGAAAATCTGCAGTTACCAATAAGGACTCACATGCAACGATAACCATTACAGTATACAGCAATGTAAATGTCCGAACCTTTCCGAAATGTACTTTCATTTCTGGGATCTATACAATAACCTGAAAAATAGGATATTTATATACATTTTCATAAAAACACTATGTAATATAGCTTCGTGATTACAATAAATATCAACTTAACCGTGTATAGACCTGGTCATCGTAGCATGCTGATTTATTTATCACAGAATGCTTTTTCATCAGTATATTTTCATATTCATTGCACACATTTTATGAATATATTGTAACCCGGTGAATGAATTTACGACAGTCTCATCATGTTCCAGTGCTTATTGCTTTTATTTTATTTTTTTCGCACGGGTAACATCAAGATGTACTAATATTTAATAATATTTATAAATCTGCAAATATGTATTGCCACTTCACTTGAAATACTACAACCTTCTAGAGCCGGATTTTCCACCAATTGCGGATGCTGGTAAAGATGTTGAAATACAGCTACCAGTTGATACTGTAACACTCGATGGACAAGGATCGACAGACGACAAGGCAATCGTGAGCTATATTTGGATGCTGGAATCAGGGGATAACTCTGGAGTTCTTGATGGTGAAGATGTACCATTGCTGAAAGTCTCAAATTTGAAGGAAGGAACTTATGTGTTTTCTTTAACAGTTAAAGATTAGTGGGCTCAAACAGATGTAGATAATGTCACAGTAGTCGTGAAAGGTACATAAATAAACGTATTGCTTTGCATGCTAGTTCATGTTCACAAAAGCTACATGCATTTGAAAAATCTGCTAAATATATATGTACTTGTTATTGTTTCAAAGCACTGTTTTTATGTCCCATGCACTCTTTATTAATGTATTTCCACAGTTTCTAGTATTGTAGTATCTAGTATTGCTAGTAGTTTCATGAAAGTCTGTTTTATTCATTTGAACTTCGTTTAGTTCATTTTCTATTTATCATATGCCACGCACTTACCATATGTAGATAGAATTTAAATTATATATGTTTGAATTCCTTTTACCTTAAAATATTCTCATCATAATCTAACTTAAAGTATTGCATACACTTGAAGACTGCAATTTTGTTGATCAAAATATCGTAGGCTATGTCAGGTCTCCCGGTTTAGAAAAGGCCTATGAAAAATCTCGATTCTTTTAGTGGTTTTGTGCTACTCCCATTTCAAATCGAGATTTATCAAACTTGTGAATTTCAGTATATAATTAAAATTGATAGAGAACGTTTATGTTGAAATGGACATTTTGCAGATGTTAAAAAATATTCTCTAATCATGATAAAAATGGAATGGAGTACGAAAGGATCAATTCCGGATTGCTACATATTTTGTCTTCGATTCCAGCATTGAATGCAATTCATTTCTGAATTTGTTTGCGTATTATCCCTTTGTTTTTTTTTATTTCATTCATGCTTCCTCAAATGTAGGCAAAAAGTAACGAAAAATGCCGTAATAGCAACCGAAAGGATTTTAAACCTCCAGAATCGGGTCCATTGACAACCTACGAAGAAAATACAGTATGTCCGGCTGTGATCCACCGTGCAATCAATGTTTAACCAGATCAATGTACATATTTGCCTTGTAGTGTTACCTGCTATATACCGTCTCCGCTGGTTTGTCCGCTTCGATCAACAAAGTCAAAAAATGGTACAGGTATAGCTCCTTTTGCTTTGCGCTCAGCATATAAGAGTAGGTCCAGGACTGGCTGACCCGGTGTATAACAATAATAATAAAAATGATAAAATAATTTTTTGCAAAATGTTTTATATCACTTACATTTTATAAATAATGATGAAAATGATTAAAATATTTTCAACATATGGATGTATGTTATAAAAATGGTATTATCATTGTATTTTGCTTATGCAGATAATCAGTTTATATAAAGATTCAATTTTGATGATAAAACCTGAATAAATGATTAAAAAAACAATATCTTATTGGAAAACTGTCGAACAGGAAGTGTGAAATGTATCAAAATCACATACATAACAAGAACTCAAACTGGAATTAGCAAACGATTAAGTTCTGAATTGGTGTGCAAATAATGATTATGTGACAGGGTGTGGTATCATGCTATATTTTTACGGCGTGATACTGCAGTGTGGCAGCACTATATCAGTCTCAAGAAGAAATAGCCTCCAAATGACTGAAATACTGTCGGTGGGCCGTTACACCCAACAAATACCTGCTAGTGTTTTATTTATTACCTCCCTTTGACCGCAGCATAAAGAGCTAACCTCACAAGGAACAAAAAGTTATACATTGACTGTTGATGAAAAGTAGCGAAATCATGAAATCTGAATTTCAGTTTCTTTGGTAAACATTAAATAACTTCTCCCAGATGCACATTGATGACTTTTTCGGACAGGACTTTATATCTAAAGTATGTTACAGTTTGTTTCACCGTCCCCATATGACAGAAAGACGATTATAGTCTGCTTAATTACACAAATGCTTACTTCGCCGATTGCAGTGGAGAGGGCGCTTAAATTGACTTGTAAAAGTGAACCGATTCACAGATGATTATTTGTACACCATGTTTACAACCGTTCATCCATCAACGTCACATATCATTTTTAAAGATTTTTCTTGTTACATATTGAAATGTCACCGGGTCACAAGTACCCGTATAATTAGAAACGTTTCCATGTATATCATAAATGTGATGGTTTTCTTGTGTATCCATTTTTTCCCATCTTCTATATTCACATTACATTTAATAAAAATAAATACACATTTGTAACTTATTCAAAATGTTTAATAAAACGTCTTTTTCTTTTCTTCAGATCACTTATGATTATCGAAATACATATATTAAAATATTTACTCAAGTTTACATGTCTTTATTCTTTAGAACATATTAAGAACCCGTCAGACAGTAAATAAAGTTAGTTTGTTGAGAATTTCATTATTTACAGTAAATTATTGCTAACACTGAAGGTAATACATACTTCTGGCCGAATGAGAAGTTTACAAATACCAGTGATGAATTATCAATTGATTCTCACAATTATGTATAAATATATTGTCATAAGGTAAATTGTGGATAGATATGAACCATTTTAAAGGGTAATATGCCAAAGAAGCATGTAGAGTAACAAACCGGGACCAGACAAGAAGATTTCTGTAGTCCGCTGTTCTGATCTGCAGTCCACAAGTTATAGTTATTTCAAGTATGTGTTTTTTCACCAGTCAATCAATCAATCAATCAATCAATCAATCAATCATTCAATCAAATCACTACTTATGGCAATAATATACAAATATGTAGGTTGATTTATAAACAATGGTAGCAAGTACATGTAAAAGAATAAAGTATATACATGTCAGGTGACAGTAAAGCACTACTCACCATATCCTACGTGGTACCACAAGTAACATTTTAAGTAAAGTGGGTAAAAATATAAACGTACCCTCTGAACCGTACTTAAACATCACATGTACTGTCAATTAAATGGATGACGGTTCCATAATGCGAGGTCAAAGGGAAACTTGGAAGTAAATACTGGAATGCTACAAATACACAGTATATATATACTCCAATCATTCCTGTTAAAAATAAAAATAATGTTCCAGCACAGTGTGGGTGATAACAATTTTATCTAAGAACACGGTATATAATCAGTTAGCATAAAATAAAGGCTTGTAAATCACCCGCTGTTAGGGCAGTAATCACAAACCTCGCGGTATCGACATACTACCACTACTATATACAATACTCTATATACATTTGGATAAGGCGTTATCGCCCAGCTGAAACTATACCTATGATCATCACTATAGAAGCCAGACTCAGATGGTAGATGGGTCGACAAAAATAAGTCATGATTAATAAAATAGAGTCTACAGTAATGTAGCGAAGGAATGGGCGTTTATTACTGTATACGACGTAGGTAAATATATCCAAGTCGACATTCAACCTATATAATTCTTTCTCGAAAACTAAAAACTCGCGTATAACTGTAGGACGCAGGAACTTGGCCTTATATTTTTAACCTTTAAACTTTGATTTATTTCTACAAAATAAAGTGATACAATCACAGTTCAATTTTCAAAACAGATACGAAATAACGACAAATCCATTGAAATGGAAATTTCCCCGTGATATATCGACTGAACATACATACACCCGGAAAATATACATAAACCATTTATGATATTTTATCATCAGTTCAATAAAAACTAGATTTCATTCCTTGATACGAATGATAGAACTTTCTGCTACATTTGTCAAACACTAAAAGCGAAAAAAGTAAAAGGATATCAGATTCCTGCCTTTAACTTGCTTTTGTATGGTCATAACTTCCATAAACTTTGAAAAATAAGCCGTTTAACCTGGAGGATATGGAAAATGTAACAGAAAATCATTTTTTCTTCATATCAATTTCATTTAACTTGACCTATTTCTCTAATCTATGTAACAGAACAAATTTATTGAAAATGCCTACAAATTCGATAATCACATAATTTGGTCTACCTTTATAGGTTTTCAAAATATAAGCAATGATGTCCTGATGATGATGCATTGATGAGGTTATATCTAATGTGCTCAGTGAGAACGATAGACTTGCATGTGCATTTAAAGATTTTAGTAAAGCGTTTGATAGCATTTATCGTAAAGGTTCTTTGGTATAAATTGTACGGTATGGATCTATCTGGTAACTTGCTAAGGGTTGTACGGGATATGTATTCAAAGGTTAAATCCTGTATAAGAGGTTGCTCTACATAATCAGACATTTTGAGTTCTCGGTCGGCCTCAGGCAGGGAGAGGTCATTTCGCCGATCCTTTTTCTCTCTTCTTATAAGATCTAGAATTACGTTTGATGGATAAAATTGACTCTGGTCTTACATTTTATGATTTCTCTTTAATTTTCATGTTGTTTGCTGATGATGTGGTTATATATATTGGGAAAATAGTAAATGATCTCCAGCATAGTCTCAATCTTTTACACACATATTGTGAATCTTGGGGACTTTCGGTTTACCCGGACAAAAGTAAGATTGTTGTATTTAGAAAAAAGGTCATATACGGGCAGATGAAAAATTGACATATAATGGAATACCTTTACAGACTATGGATAATTTTAATTACTTTGGCACAATTGTTAATTATACTGGCAACTTTTCTATGAACCAGGAAACTGTAGCGGGAAAGGGCTTAAAAGCTATGCATAAATTATTTAATTATACGCGCAATTTCCCATTAAGGCCGAAAACTATGTGTCAGCCGTTTGATGCTTTTGTAACTTCTATTTTATGCTACTCATGCGAGGTTTTGGGATTTGGTAAGTCAAAAATTATTGATAGAATACACCTGGAATTTTGCAAACAACTTTTAAATGTCAAAACAAGTACTGGTAATATGGGTATATACGGAGAGCTGAGTAGATATCCTCTTTTTATTAATGGGCAAGTCCGTATAATAAAATATTGGACTAATCTTATAAATTTAAATAATATAATAATTAGATATTTATATTATTCTTTGATTGAGAAATGTAATTCTGGTACAAATAAATGGGCTAGCAACGTTAAACTACTTCTTGATTCACATGGATTCTCAGATGTTTGGAATAACCCTAGCAACTATAATATTGACACATTCCATCTAGCGTTCAAAGAACGGGCTATAAGTATCTTTCAACAGTCATGGTATAATGACATTACCGCAAATAATACCTTATTCTCATATAAAACATTCAAAACACAATTAGAACACGAATTTTATTTAGAAATATTACTCAAAAAGTATAGGAATGCAATATCAAGACTTCGATTGTCATCACATTCGTTGAAAATTGAATCTGGTCGCTATGGTAACTATGGAATTGAACGTAACTCTGGTGACATAGAGGATGAGTTCTATCTTATATTCAACTGTCCTTTATATAGAGACCTACATAATCAATACATTAGTAAATATTATTGTAACAGACCAAGCTTTGTAAAATTTTGTCAATTTATGCGATCTTCCAATAGTTTAGAATTATTGAGATTAGGGAAATTTGTGTATCATGCATTTAGTATGCGCAATTCATTTATCAACAACGTTTCATAACTACGCTCCTCATTATCAAATATATTTACTGTGTTTCTTATTCCATGATAGATAACAGATCTTTGCTAACGACTGTTATTTTATCATTAATATGTTGTAACTTGTATTAATTATTTGCCATCCTCTTCATGCTGAAAATAGTCACCCTTGTCGCAAACTACTTTGTCACGACCTTGTAAGCGAAGATGTATTATATATGTGGTGTGTATGTAATTAGAAACCTGCATAGGTTTACGTCGCGGCATAAAATATTTTATATCTTGAACTTACATTTTTCCGGAATAAAAGTGACATTGTTCCATAGGATCAAATGCTGCACCCTCAGTAAATATCCATTCAAATCAAACAGGCCTACAGGCTTTAAAATCCGTTTAATTTCAATAAAAAAATTGGCCTGATAAGTAACATGATGTCATATAACATTCCTGTTCTCAGATTGTAAAGAAGACTTGAAGACGTATATTCAGTCCAAATATTAGCTTGCTATCTTATCTGTAAGTGATTTTATACGCATGTTTGATTCCCTTATATCCCAAAATGTCTATTGTTAGCAATATCTCATTTAATGTGTAGAAAGGGTCACTGTCCTCTTGAAATAATATAGAAATTTCAAACATGGAAAATTATTATAGAAGGTAAGGAACCTTTAGTTTTGAGACAGGTTAAGCGCAATGAGTGTATTCGACAGGGACTTTTTGTTGAGAACGAAAAGTAGGCGCAAAGAATGTTACTTAACAAAAATGCCTCATGGATGTTTGCATGAATGTCGCTTATATAAGTTATCATTTTACTAAAAAGCTGAAAACATAAAGACGTGAACTAGTATGCGATGATAGATAAGTGAATCCAACTTACCAAGACACTTGACATTCTTATTCATATTGTAATAGTTTGTAGTCTTGAAAATCATTTAGAGATTACAAATGGCAAATTAGTAATCATCTTTGTGACGTAAAATTCTTTCTAAGGCACCAGTCGAATAGAAAACGTTCTGAACTATCGCGATCATTGTCCACGAAAGACCCAGTCGAATACACTAAATGATATGTGGTGCTTAGCAAACTTTGATTGTTGTAGCTGAGAGATTTGTAGTCCACGACTGTAACCGCTCGGCCACGGCGGCCCAAAAGCAAACTTTGAGCAATATATATAACTATTTTATCAAAAGAACCTTTCCTGTACTAGAAAATCGGCCCAACGTTCCACTACTAACTCTCAAACGAAACCTTAAATTCAAAAAGTCGACCTTCTCTTCAAAGAACGTGCAATTTGCCCTCTGCTGCTCTTTATATACTACTTATCCGAGCGCCCCTTGCGATCTCAGAAGTTCCCCGAAATACACGAAAATTAACATTAGCAATGATATACCTTAACATCCACAAATAAAAAAAAAAAAAAATTACTTAAAGTATTAATCACGACACTCCAATTATTCTTAAAAGAAACAAAACATTAAGTTAAACTTTATCATGATTTCAACCAAAAACATGCCTTTTTGGCATTTAGTGATCAGATCTAAGAATAGAGTAAGGAAACAAGGTAGGTAAGTTTTGCAACCAAGCCTAAATACGTTACACAACGATTAAAAATATTTCAATTAGGAATAAGGCTGAAATTTGTGTTATTGAGCTTCCTCGGTTGCATATAATTAAGATGTTATATATATAAAATTCGGAAAATGTTTAATTAAAAAACATAACTTACTTTTCTTGTAATTTGAAGTTTCTATTTGAGCTTTAGTGCGAAGATGACCACCAATTCAGGTTGGTTAAGAGTCAGCAATTTTACCGAAATCAAATTACTGTATAGGCTAGTAAGAAACAAATGTAATCGGGTTCAATATTTCTGCGTTTCGTTTTGTGTGCATTTTAGTTGCACTAATGGTCTATTTTTGGCCACGGCGGATCTTTTTTTTTAAATTCCAGCCATCTCGTGATTTTCATCATGTGACATTTTGTTTCTAGTCAGTTGGTATCCGCTGTTTGAAGGGACAGAGGATCTGTCGCTGTTCGTTTGGAAACCGGCTAGTTTTCTGCGGACAAAGGAGTTTGTTTGTCTTTATGTTCGTTTAATAATTACTTACATTTTAATTCATTTAAGGTGATATAATGATGTAATTGCTTTATTCCGTTAATTTGTTGTTTGTCATGAGTTTTCGTGTCTAAAAGTACTGGCTTGAAAATGGCAGTTTTTATACTAATAACTTAACAGATAATGGTCTTGGTAGTGCATCTTAATATCACCAAATATTCTATTGGGCACTTTTATTTAATTACAGCATCAAGCATCCCGAAACTTAATATCAGCACGTCACGAGAGAAAGTTGATGGAGTTATTGAAAAGCCTGCCAGACCACATCTGGTAAGAAAGTGTATTAATTGACGTGATGTGTTGTGTTAAATTTTATAAATACTGAATTGTTTTGTGTAGTGTATACATTGTGTTACGTTTAACTGTTGTGTGAAATATCTTGAAGGCCAATAGACATATTCGCTCCTTGTTATTAATGGTAATAATTGTTGTATAGTATAATAAGAACTGTGTAAAACAAGTCATCATATAAGTATGTGTTTTGATCTGTAAATTAAATGCTTAGAACCTTGTTATTATCTATTTCAGGTTGAGCTTTATTTCACGAAGAGTTCTTGATATGAGTATACTATCATTTGAAAAAAAAATGTAGAACCCACATAGACCTTTTGTTCCTGATACCCATTCTGGTGGTCCGAAACACAAAAAAGTGGAAGATCTCAGAAGCTATCTGCTCTGCTCTGAGCGCTGCTGTGTTTGTAAATGGTTTCCGGCAATGCAAATATTTGTGGAGAATTATAATTTAAATGGGAGATACATGATGTTGTATTTTTTTTCAAAAGTAAGGAAAGGTTTAGGGTCGGCGTCACAATGGTCGGTTTTATAACCGAATTTAATCCTATTTTCTCAGCATGCTAACTTTCTCTTATTCTACATTGTGTGACGTGATATGACAGAAATAATAGCATTTCATCCCTCACTTCAACAACAAAATAATTGAAACAAAATAAGACAATAATAATATCTCGAATATTAAAAATTAGATACGTAATACGCAGCAGTGAGCAAGCTATTGCGCAATGTGGCCTACGACAGCCATTTGCCTTGAACAAACACGCCTCCTGGACGAGATGTCCATAACGGAGATTTATATTTAGATAATTGAATAGAGAATTATTGTTGGTTTCATTGAATAAATATTTTTAATAAACTCGTGAGGAAGAAAATCAGTATTTTTACGTGTGATACAACATCGCTTTACGCATTGTTACTTAGTTCATCAAAACTTTTACCCTGTGGTGAACCCAGAATTCCCGAAGTCGCACGAATCGTTATACGATCTAGAGAATAAAGTCCAAGAAATGACCACAAAGTAAATCATGTAATCAACATTTTTTTCAGGTATTTCTTGAAGATATTTATTTTTATGAAGAAATTAATATTAAAATGTCTTGAAAAAATGATAGTGTCTTCTAATAATCCTGTAAAAATAAATTTAAATGATAAAAAGGGTGATATGCACTGTTTGAAGTAGCGAAATAACCATTTTTAAATTCACAGAAAATTCCATATAATCCACCGAAAAGCATTAAATAAAAGGTAACTAGCACGCCCCATTGGAGAAAGATTTTAAGGGATCATTTTTATTTTAGCAAATCCACTAGGTGATTATTTGAAATTACATTTTGACTACCTTTTGAAGAATTTAGGGGTTTAAAATGAAATGGATTTTGAACCATAACGACACAAGAGGTTTGTATATATCAATCATATATGTAATAATGTACGTATAATCACCAGTATCTCGAAAATTAAGTAAAAACAAAGTAGCTATTTTATTTTCTATATACGTTGTAATTAACAACAACACTTAGAGCTATGAATTACTTAAAATATTATATATGCTAGAACTATATTTCGCAATTCTTTATTTACAAAAAAAAAGATAAACTAAGATGACAAAAAATGTTAAAATACTACAATGTATTTAGCAATACATTTTTTGTATTTGTTATACAATTGTAATTTCAGGTATCATTATCAAGCAATCGAGTGTGATAAAAACGCAACAAACTAATAATGTGCCAATAGAATTTAAATTTTGTCCATTAGTTTCAGAGAAGAGTTTCATAGTTCTGTATGTACAAAGTCTATTTGAGCAATTATTGTTGAGGTTCAGCGGTTTCAGAGGATATGTCTTTTAAGCAAATTGTTGACGACGTATGAATGATGGAGGGTGATCCCAATAGCTCACCTTGAGAACGTTGTGCATTGGTGAGCTAATAAAATGCCCGACGCCCGCTTGGATATCATCAATCCACGGATTGTTTCGGTGAAAAACCCGTCCAAAATGTTATCGAATATATTCCGTAATACGAAAGCCAGAGCATTTATTTGAGTAAGATATATTTCAAGAATACTGCTTAAACATCATTTTAAATATCATTATCAGACTAAAACTCAAATTTGAGCAAATTTGTGTATAGGCTTGAGATCGATATAAGTATTTTTGAGCACACGAAGCCAGGGTGTGTGAGTGAAACCTTGTTAATTTATGTATTACATGTATTTAACATTTAAAGTATTTATTTCCGTTTTGTGTTGTTTTAATAGGAGCTGTATAAGACCCAGCAGTCCCATCACGCTCTATGTTGGGAATCAAGTCAGGTTTTAACTGGAACACAAATACGCAACACCTCTCGGAGCTGCTTATATCATCATCACCAATTAGAAAGTTAAGTTTGGACTCAAATGTCGTTGAAATATTATTTTTCTGTGATTGTAAATCAGCTACTAACGGAACGACTTGTTCTGCTTAATAATTGTAATTATGGCATGTTATGAAATATGATAAAGCCTTTCATCAGATAATTTGTATCAGCCGCGGTTTAATTTAATTCAGCCAAGAAAAGTGTCACATATACTTAATTTTCTGCAATAACTACAAACTAATACACTACAATAATTTCTGCCATTTGGGATATCGTTCGCTTTAAATATATCTTTGATTTATTTTTTCCATGTCTCTGTACATGTATGCATGTAGGTGTATATTTAATCAACGTAATTGAATTTCAAAACACCAGATGCGTGCCATACCTTTTTATCAGCGGGCACAACACGTGTTTCTTTTGACCGGATATGTCACCTTTATGTATCGCCGGTACCGGTATATCGTCACTTAGTCCCACCCCCAATCCCACACCAAGGCGAGGTGGGAACAATCGAAGTGTACACAATATGAATACTTTACCGGTCCTAATCAGCATGACATAAAATATGAAAGATGGTATCAGGCCTATTGTAAAAACATTATCACCGAAAGAACCAGGGCGTTAAGTAGTGTCACTGGGTAGTTTAGTCAGATATTATACATGAAATTACAATTACAAGTAGCTTAGAATAACTATGTGTATATACATACATACATACACAATAGGGCAATTATGTAACATAAACTGTGCCAATTTTCTGTCATTAATAAATTTCATTCATATCATTGTTTTTTTATTTTATACATATTATACCATTATTAAAGTTGTTCTTTTTTAAATTAAATATTCATCATAGAACTATTATATTCCGAAGCAGACATTCTATAAGAATATTTCCATACCGAATCTCGTTGATAATGATATATATAGTAAAAAAAAGTCTGGATCTTTACAACTGAAGGACTAAAACTTTTTTAATATAAAAATCTATATGTTTATTTCGGTCGTTTATTTCAGATGAACACACGTTTAACCAGTTGTACGTGACGGCAAACATTGTTATCAACATACTGTGTTTGCATATTGTTGAACCTGTAGTCAAAATAAGATTACAGATATTATGATAATGTCATGTAAACCGTGCTTACCGTGTATCACATATCGCCTAACGTAAATCGCAGATCGTGGATCGCATATCGTATGGTATCAGATTAAGAACATATCGCATCGTAGCGTATTGAATCGCATAGTGAATCAAACCTGCTTTCTCACAACTTCTATTGCATATCGTATATCGTTCGTATTTCAATCATATATCAATCGTATTTTTAACAACTGACACGATAGCTCCACTGTACCCTCTACATGGAATTTTGATTCTATATCGTTCATGATTGTCATGTTCACTGAACATTGATATGACACTTTGGTCTGGCATTAGTATTCATTGAATATGCATGGGAAGGAAAATCTATAGTCGTTCCTTGCTACTTGTCGGATATAAGACTAGCACCTGAAAATATGTTTGCCCGCTCAGTCCTATGTGTCATTCAGAATTCTTTCGATGAGACGTGGCCCGCGTAAAGTCACGTAATACCTCGATCCGCCATGTTATGGGCCAATTTTAGCTTTTTTGATGACGTGCAAGTTTCTGTTAAGCTCACATCCTATCAAGTGCAAGAAACCATACGAAACAGCAATCCGTGGCAATGACAAGAATTTATTCGGCCGTTACACTTGAAATTGCAGGGAAAGCCGCTTTCATTCATAATTTCATTCATTTATTACATGCGTTTCGTAACAAACATATCTACTCAAAGTATGCTAAGCACCATCAGCTATTTTCCCGTAGCGTTGCATGCTTAGACAAGCGACTTTAAAGGCATGCTACATTAAATTTTACATTAAAACAAATCTTGCTTTTATGCAGAAGTATTGTTTATGTACCAAACGTACTACCATTTACAAGAAATAAGCCTTTCGGATCCTCAATACTGGGAATTAAACATAATTAGAAAGTGCGAATTTTGAGAAAACACCTTAAAATTTAAAGTCAGCTAAATTTAAAACTTTGATCTTCAAATATTTCTGTTTTCTAAATGAAATACTTTTAAGGATATTTGTGACGATGTTGGCCTGTTCATGGTCATTTTTTTCTGTATTGATCACAAGATTTAACTTCCATTTATAAAATGCCATTTCTTCCAAAAAAAACACACTTTTGTGAATTTTGCAAATAATGACAGGAATTGGCTAAATCGTTGTTACTCATTTTTGAGTCTCTTTTCTATCATTTTGACAAAAACTATGCGTAAAAATGATTGTCAGCTAACGCTTTCCTTTCAGGTACATAGCATTACATTCAGCATGTGTTTTCATGTGACTCTATGGGAAAATAGCGGGTGGTGCTTAGCAAACTTCGAGTAGTATATATGTAAATGTATGCAAAGATGTGCTATGACATGTAAAGCTGTGTCATGATGGAAAGTATGAAAATACTATGTATTTCCCATGATAATATGAACTTATTTATAGCTTGATTTTCGTCAGAAATTTTGGAAACGTCACGAGACCTTTCATTTAACCTAAATCAGCTTTCACTCTATACCTCAAAGTTAAGAAATGCTCTGGAAGGAAATTTTGGTATCCTAAAACTTATTATATAATAAATTATAAGGTTGTTGATTATGTTTAATGGGCAGTTTTTCGGTCGAAGCAACGTACGGGGTATATTTGGTCGCAATGTACATGAAAAAGAATCGGCGTATGAACAGGGAAAGCCCAATATATTTTAGAGACAGCGGCATAGCTGAGCTATAATGATTTTAGTGCAATAGAGTTTTGTCCTTCCCAATATTACAAAACAACAACAACAACAACACATGAGTCAAACAGCTATAGCCAACATGGTGACCCGGTTTTTTTAATTCATATATATCAAAGTACCTATATGCAAATTTAAAAAAAAAAATCTCAATATCGACCCATATCTTGGTCTCGCAGTTGTTTACCAGGACATATTGGTATATTTACTCAAGCATGTACACCTGTTGGATTTGCTTGTTTCGAAAACAAATATGTAGGTTTATGTACGGAAAGTTTGCTTGAGTGGTGTTTTGAACCACCGGTAGTCTGTATCACTTTGCTACATAATATATCACATACACATAAATCATGAATATTTAAACGTGCATATATATTTATTATCACATATACAAACACACTATATAATACTATAAGAGTATTCAAATAAACAGTTCATAAACCGAAAAGGCATTTGTAGTACATTCAAAAGAATGATTTCATAAAAATAGTCTTCCTCCCGTGGCTTATTTATAATACGTATATATGTAGCTAATACATGACGAAAAACACTGCCACCCCTTCCTCCGCCAAATAATACCTGAGAGGATTGTAATGATACAATATCAAAACCATAATGACACCTGATAAAACAGTTATCCCCACACATGTCTAATGTCGAGAAAAAAAATAATATAATTAAATATAATCTAAAAAGTAATCTATCTCTCCCAAATTTTTCAAAGTACTTTATTCCATTCAGCCTTGTGAGCAAATCGTACATTTATATAAATATAATATACGAGAGAAACGGGACTCCTCCTGGAAGTCTTGTCATGTTTTATCCAATCGTGTTACGTTGTTTTTCTTCGGAGGTCTCCGTACAATTAACGAAAGATACTCCCTGTTGATATTGTAGCTTGTGTGTTAATTGAATTTCCTAATGCATTTAAATACAAAATCCCCACATATAAAGTCGTACACTTTTTCTATTGTGTGTTATTTGACAAATAAAACATGACAATTTGGGCAATGTTCAACTCGGAATAAGGAAGGTATATTGACCGGATAACATCATGCTGAATCAATATCAAAATATCTTTCTCATACATAGTTTATATTACGGACAGGTCTCCTTCTAGCGGTCTACGTAAAACGTAAACACTCGGGATTCAGTCTCAATGCAGGAGATCTCACACAGATTGGAGCCGGAGTTCGATAATGATTGTCTAATTAAATAAAGCTGCCACAGTGCTCAAGCCAGTGAGACTTATCATAGCCAACATTCTTGTGGCAGACGAGTCACTCGACTCGTCATTCGACTCGACACTCAATTTCGGACTGGTTTGGAGATTGCCGTCTGCAATTCAAAAGTTAAAAAATCATACAAATGTAAAAAAATGCTAGGCCAATAAAGGGTCAATAATATCATATATATTATAAAAAATATAACCTCATCAAATAAAGTATATATTGTAAATATCTAAGCTGAATAATCGTCATAAATAACGTAATTTGTGAAAAGGTACATTAATATTCTCTTAAATGACATGACATAAGATCATCATAAATTATACTGGTATAATAACTTGACTGCATACCAGAATGGTGAGGGTTCGAACCCCGTTGTCAACAAGGATATTTCTTTGATTTGAGGGCCAATGGAATATATCTCATCGAGAGATGATGAAATTTTGATATTTCCACGAGCGCAGGACTCAAGTTAGTTCACTTCGGTAGGTTTCTCGTTTCAACCAAATAGTTCTACGTTAAAAAAGAAAGATTATTTTCACCTTGTTGACATATATTGAAATTGTTGAGAATTTATTCTAGTACATACTCGAAGGCTACTTATCACCAAAATCACCCCCCTCTATGAGTAAAAAGTTAATTCCAGGAAAATCCATATCTCTTACAGTGCGGGTAATAACCAGTGAATTTTATGGAAGAAAAAAACAACTCGCTCAGCTTTTAGTTCCATTTTGTATTTTGTGTATGTAAATTGTTTTGTTATAGTATTTGCTATATGTTTAATATTACATTGTGTTTAATGATATGGATTTTATTTCACTGATAGAACACTATTTCATTAATTCCCATTTAAATAAAATAATTTATTTAAAAGATAGTGTTATATTTAGAGAGGGGTTCTGCAGGGACATGATTAGCATCATGCCACTTGTTTTAGAGGTAGCACTATGCCAAATGTCACCAAATTACTGTAACACAGTCGATGAGACGTTATACCGTAGCAAACACACTATGTAACTATAACCTGTGTGATTCCAGATGTAATCAATTTGACACACGGCCAAATGGGACAACAGGTAGTCAGTTGTTGACCATTTTAACACAAAAGAACGCTTGAGTTGTGACAATGCTTGTGGCGAGTTGATCTAGCTTTGAATGGGAAAGGCGATGCTTATTTTTTTTATTATATTTTTGAGTGTTTTAAAGGTGCACAACTAACTGGTATTAACATACATAGGACCAATCTTTCCGAGCAATCTGTCAGATAACTTGCCAGACACAGCACGGCGGTGTGACTGCAGTTCTTGGTGAACACAATATACTCCCGGCTTTGACAGTCTCCCCCAATTTTGACATTAATTCGCTGCTCTCTAATACCATCTTCAGGGAGACCTATCGGATCTGTCAGAAGTATAAATATACAAATACGAGTAAAAGAAAATTTGTTTGCTAATCAATACGCTAAGAATGATATTTGTAAATAAATAAAAAAAAAAAAAAATAATAATATTTTTTATACATACCAGGATGTTTTCTATATTGATTGTCATAAGTTTAATTAGTAAATTAACTGATGGGGGGGGGGGGGGGGGGGGGGGTTAAAGGATCTGCTGATTTTGGATTTTTTTTTAAATATATACCGTTACTAAATGTAATTCTATGAATCTATGCATTAATACCTTAAAATACTGATTACACCGTTAGCACATGTGATGCCAACAAGCACATTACCTGGAAACCAGATTAAGTTATCACAGCTAGTACTTGGACATGTGTGATACACGTTGTAGTCGATTCGGTACCACGTGTTTGGGTCAAGATCGTTCTTGTCACACCCATTTGATGTGCACGTGTCTGAAAGAGCTCGAGATGTGTCCATGTTTGGAAGTGATCTGCTGACATTTATCAAGCATGGATCTGAAAATAAGGTAAATATCATATGAACATTACGTCGTATATCTCTCTCGAACACACTAGCTGGCATAAGAACCGCTGTAGTGCCGAATTTCAATGGAACATGCCCACATATTAAACGTTATCTTAGGCCTTATATTATTCTGTTGTTTAAGCCAACACTCCTTTTATTGAATCCCTCCTATACAGACACATTACGGTGTTATTTGACTCAACATGCTTTAGCCACAACAATGGTTGGACACGTTACATCCCCCCCCCCCTCCGCCCCTTTCAACCTACCTGTCACCCACTTCATCCTTTAATAAAGCATTACATGTGACAACTCTGCGAAGAAAATTGGTTTAATCTTACATAACGTTTGCTTTGTTAGTATTACATTATAATTCTCCGTTCTACTCTTTATGACGAGACTTATTGTGAGACTTTCACACGATCCATCCAGAATATATATTTAATTATCACACTTATTCGTATACATGTATCCACTACATTAATCGTCGTAATGTGATACTTCATTTATCCAGACATGCTTGGGTCCGGATTAACGGGGCATGCCTGTTCTCAAGTTTATCCTTTTTTTTACTTTACATTTTTCACATATAACATTCATTAAAATATATAATTTATGTAATCACTTCCTACACTTACGTCTGTATATATATAAATATGCCCCGGATTGGAATCGAACACGGGACCTCCAGTATGCGAGCCGGACACTCTAATACGTTACCACAAGAGCTAGCTCCATGGCAAGGAAGTATATTTCCACTACATTAACAAATCCTTAATATTGTTTACCACTTTTGTTTTCCTACTTTGGGCTGTCTACATTTAAACGCCGCAATGAATATTTTAAGTTGCAATTTAATACCTAGTAAATGCAAATACATACCCACATGTTTGGATAAATACCCATGTATACAAAAGATAACTTATGCACATTTAACCACCTATCATATTTTAAAATGAATGATAGGCAAATTGTTCTCAGAAGTAAATACTATGCTTTACATTCTTGAAATCTTTAATTCATGAGCGGAGATAAAATGCCTTACCTCCAAATGTCTCGTCACACAACAACGCGTTCACTGAAAGGATTAAAGTGGAAATGTCTATAAAAATCTTTCGGTAATTAAAACACATAATCACGAAACTGTCTAGTGTTCAAATAATGAAGTATAGCTGTTTTATCATTGGAATAATAATGAATTGAAATATAGAAAGAGGAACAGCTTTGAGTTAGAAAAGTCCTTAAGTATTTGTCAGTTACACACTAGGTATTGAGCCTATACATGTCGCAAAGAAATTTTAGAAAGTTGTCAAAAAGGAAATTGTTTTTCGTTGTAACGATTTCGTTTGTACTTGTACGCCCTCTATGATTCTTTTTTAGTTGCTTTATAACTTGTTATAACAAGTTACTTACTGGTCGTTAAAAAATATTTTCCTTAATTTGTAGTGCATTTTTTATATTTTGATTATTTGTGTTTTGACATGGCCTGGGTTCCCCCTTCTTTTTATAGGAATAGTGTTTATATCTATCCGACTTTGCTACTGGACTGAGATTTGGATATCGATTGTAGTCAGATCCCCCCTCTCTCTCTCTCTCTCATACCACTATATATCAAAATAAGAAAGGTGCTGATAAATAGAGAGAGAAAGTGAGAGAGACTATTACATTAATAATAAAACATGATTTTAAACTAGATCTAAAATATATTCTATAATTTAATTCTCATAAAAATTGAGATATTAAATCTAGAAAAACCTTTTTCTGTTGTTTAGAATAACTTATATCACATACAGTTCAGTACGTATCTTATAACGTTAGCAGCTTTGTGTACTACACTGAAAGAAAGCTTTTTTTAAGTAAAAGAAATTTGTGTTAGTTTAATATTATTATTTGTTTTCAAGGAGTCATGTTTTTCTTTCGTAATTAAGTCATTTTAGATCGAAAGAAAATGGAATTAATTTGTAAGTAATTAGAACAAAAGAAGGTGGGACGGATAGTCTCAATTTTACGACAATAAAGAAACAATAAACCAATTATATAATTTTTCAAATATTAAACAATTCGAAAAATACATGAAAAGTGAAAATTGTAGCAACACATCGACTCAACGAAGGGAGATCACTTAAGTATTAAAGGAAACAGTTTTGAGTTAATTCCCTTTATCATTTCCTATGTTTAGGAACTGATATGTAGCTTGACGAAAAACTTTTTTTCTCTTATCATTATCGATTTTTAATAAATGAAAAATACTTTATATGCTGTATTTTATGTTAGTCATCGTACAGCACAAGAGCCCTCGAGAACGATACAACTTTTGTTTTGTATTGTTTCTCAAATACTGACTTCGCCTTTTCCTTTCGCATGTGTCTAGATCCATTTTCATGGTATTATTAGGACTTTCTGCCTAATGTCAGAAATCCTATTTGGTTTGTACTGTTTTTTTATTGGGACTTTCTGCCTACAGACAGAAAGTCCTATTGGGTTTGTACTGTTTTTTTTATTATTAGGACTTTCTGCCTATGGGCAGAAAGTCCTATTGGGTTTGTACTTTTTTTTTTCTTTTTTTTTTATTATTAGGACTTTCTGCCTACTGGCAGAAAGTCCTATTGGTTTTGTACTGTTTTTTTATTATTCTTATTATTCTTTTTTTCTTCCTCTTATATTTGCGTTAATTTCGATGTGTTGCCATTGGCCCAGAAAAATGAAAATTTTATGGCCTATATTTCAAACCATTAGCTTTTGGATGCAATAAATTTCATATTCATATGACGTCATATATCGTTAGATTTGACGTCAGGTGAAACAAGTTTGTACGCGGTCTACAACCATTATTTCTGGACCGATTTTCATCAAAATTTCACAGAATATGCATGTTAGGCTCTAGTTGTGCATGCCGGTATCCGTTTTTCAAAATTCAAAAAGGCAATGGTTTTATGGCGAAACGAAGATTCGAACCATTAACGTCAAATTTCAAATGCGTATAAAATCGCTTACAGATGAGCTAGAAAGATGATATTTGGATAGAATATAAGTCTCTAGAATTTATTTATATTCTTAGAAGATAAACGTCATATGACGTCATATGACGTCATGAGGTGAAAAGAAATTTCTTATATTTACGTGTTAATTTTTATATGTTGAAAACGTCCGAGCACCATGAAAATTTAATACCGTATGCTTCAGATAAAACCTTTTGCATTCCAATAATTTTAATTTGACTTTGACGTGTTTTGACGTCAAACTTGACGTCGTCTTAAAATATTTCTACTCAGTCTTCAGCCATTATTTCTGGGCCGAATTTAATCAAAATTTCACAGAATATGTATGATATAATCTAGTTTTGCATCCCGGTGTCCGATTTTCAAAATTCAAAAAGGCAATTTTATGGAAACTAATGAGGTCAGAATATAAGGATTTATTTATATTCTCAGAAGATAAACAAATGAGGTGATAAGTAATTTCTAATTTTTACGTGTTAATTTTTACATGTTGAAAACATCCGAGCACCTTGAAAATTTAATTCCATATGCTTCAGATAGAACATCTTGCATATCAATAACTTTCATTTGACTATGACGTATTTTGACCTCAAACTTGACGTCGTCTTATAATATTTGTACGCGGTCTACAGCAATTATTTCTGGGGCTATTTTCATCAAAATTTCACAGAATAGATGTATGTTACACTTTAGTTTTGCATCCCGGTGTCCGTTTTTCAAAATTCGAAACGGCAAAGATTTTATGGCGGATCCAAGATTCGAACCACTGACGTCAAATTTCATATACGATAAAATCACTTCAAGATGAGTTAGAAGTATTTTAGGACGTAAAGTGGGCTTTACATTCTATGAAGATGAACGACATTTGACGTCAGATGACGACATAAGATCAAAAAGAATTTGATATATACGTGTTAATTCAAATATAAAATAATTTATGATTTAAATTGATATTTGGACTGAATATTAGTCATTAAGACTTATTTCTTTTCTGTGAGGATTAACGTCATTTGACGTCATAAGACGTCATAAGGTCAAAAAGAATGTTTGATATGTACGCGTTAATTTCTATATGTTGCAAAGTTCCAAGTGGCATGAAAAATTTACATGATATATTTAAGATACTTAATATTTCATTTCATCGATTTCCTTATGCCTATGACGTCATTTCACATCAAACATGACGTTGTCTAAACAAGTTTGTATGCGGTCTACAGCCATTATTTCAGGATGGATTTTCATAAAAATTTCACAGTATGTGTATATTATGCTACAGATGTGCCATCCGGTCTCCGTTTTTCAAATTTGAAAAAGCAAGGATTTTATGGCTAATCGAAAATAAGATGCATTGACGTCAAATTTCAGTTCAGATACGTATAAAATCAATTCCAGATAAGATAGAAAGCTAATATTTGGAGTGAATATAAGCCTACAAGTCTTCCTAACATTCTGAGAAGATGAACGTCATATGACGTCATGTGACCGTATGTCAAAGTTAATTTTGTTAAAATTAAACAGTTTTTAAGACCTGTAGGTCTTATTTTTTGTTTGATTTGCATGAATTTTTAATGAAGGTGCATCATGTGATCCTAGGGACAATGTCACTTCCATTTCCGGAAAATGTTAAGTTTAATCATTTTAAGAATTGTAAGTATTTTCAATAAATTTGATTTGTTATATAGATTATAGAAATAACCCAAGTTAAATGAAATCGATATAAAAAATGATTTTCAGTTCCTTTTGCCATATCCTACAAGTTAAGCGGTTCATTTTTCGAGTTTTATTGAAGTTATGGTCATAACTTATAATTATTATTTCTTCGTTTGAGGTTCAAATTACGATAGGTTGACAATAAGTCAGCAACATCAAATTTTAACAGTAGGCAGAGCGACTTTGGCGCTTTTGAATGCAATTTTTTTCATCTTCATGTTACGTCACAGTTGACACAGCCACCAAATGTGGTTCGCGCTCTGCAGCAGTTTTTTTCTGATCCAATTGACTTGATATTTTCACAGAAGGTTACGTTAGGATGTAGATATGCATGTATTCTTAAATTTTCAAAATTCCAAAAATGGAGATTCGAATAGGCTAAATAAATCTTACTATTGCATCGACATAATCACTAATATACGTGCTTTTGTTTAGATATCGAGTACGTGAACTGAAACTTTCATTTAACACTGTAAACCTTACGGATAGAAAGAATATCTGCAGAGACACCAGAAAAATATTTTATATTTTCCTATGTATCGTGAAATTTTAACAGGTAAATATAGATACTCTGAAATGATGTAGCTTTCATACACCAGCTATTTTAGTTATTCTCTAATTTGCGGTTTAAGTTGTTTGTTTTTTTATTTGACGTAATACGTTTTTTGACCGTATACATGCATAGTCATGATAAATGTGTATCTCTCGATCGATATATTCCCTTCTCACATTAACCTCAGAAGCGTATAATTTTATATCATTTAGAATGACATAAAGCATATTTCTGCACATTCAGACGTGAAACTTTGATACCATTCGAGATGCATCAGTTCACAATAATTTGCCTTTACATTAAGCTGACTGTTTTACTGATATCTGTATATATTTGTCTTAGTATTAAAAGAGACTCCCAAAGGTTGGAACATAATTAAATACATAAATTACTGTTTCTACTGTGACCTGGACTATGCAGCGCAAATGACGGGACTACTCATAAGAGGGCGTTGCCGAGGACAGGTAAGTGCTTTATCGAAGAATGTTTCGAGAAGGGTAAAGGTTCAATCAGTCGCGGTTTCAGAAATTCGTGGACATAAGTTTCATGTTTTTTTTGTTACTTAAGGATTAGCGAGCTTAATGTCATAGGCAAACCTTCTTTTTTCTCATTGCGCTCTCTGACAAAGGTGCTTCTAAGTAGCTCACTTTACATGTGTGATGTAATAATTTACCAAATTATTTTAGCGTTCTATCATTAAATGTGTTCCCAATAACTTTCTGGGTTGGGGCAGTGGCTCCATAGTAACCCCCGTCAAATCCGCCACTGCCGATTGTACTTATCTAGCTAAACAAAAGACCAAGACGGTCAAAATGGCGATTAACTCGATGGTTAAATGGCAGGAGAACATCGTCATCTGCAACAAGAAGTCACACTCCTAAATGGACACTGCCAAGACAAAAGAGTGTGGTTAAAAAAGATTTGTGCAACTGTACTTAAGATAGAAATGTCCCTTTTTCAGACGAAATGTTCCCAGTGACCAAGTGGTAATATTAAACGCACGGAAGATCGTTGAGTTGATCCCTGGCCTGGTTTATATCCCTTGCGTCTTGCGCTAAGCTAATCATAAGAGAAGTTTAACCTAGTGCCAGAAAAGGAAAATTAATTCATCTTTCTCATGTAGACAAGACTCCCCAAATGACTGATATAATGTTAATGGAACGTTAAACCATATATAAAATATACAAGAAGGAAAAGTCCCAACAATAATTTCATATTGTCGGTTGGACGCTAAACATAAACAAGCAGACGACCAAATATGCGAAGTCCGGCTGAGAGGACAAAGAGCCAAAGCTGCTTGAAGGGGGTACTCAATTAAAAGGAAGTACAATATAAAAAAAACAAAACAATATTAACTAGATATCTGATTATAAGCAGCTTGCATAACATCGAGAACACCACAGACACCTGTCAGTTAATGGGCCATAGTGAACCGTCTCTGTGTTAAAGCGACATCCTTTATAAGGCTTATGAGGAAGTCATATTTTAAACTGATAAGATTTTAATGGATACTTCCGTCATTCTGATGCATGCATCGCTACGTTTGGAGATAGGATCAGTGATTCAAAATGCATCATGGGAAGATTCACGTAGGTAATAGTCTTTGTCATGCTCATCAACAGCGGTAACAGCAACGTGTCAAGGATCAAGAAATTAAGAACAAGATGTTGTATTTTCACTATTTTCAACAAACTAAAACTTAATGTGGCTAAATTTAGGTCCTTTATGAGTTTAGTTGGGTTCCATTCACGATGTTGGATTTGCTACAGCATTAAAGAATTTTCTGCGTCAGAGTATGGCAAAGGTGATTTGCATACACCGACAGAGACTGCAGCATAACTTAGAAAAGAGGTGCAACTCAAACTTAAAGTCTATTAACAGTGTACGTATAATGTTGATATCTTAACATACCACAATTAAACGTAAATAACGGAAAGTAACATGACATATAAAGAAATTAATCCCAACCTATCAGGTTTGAATTTGCTTGTAGAGCAGAAAGTCCTATCGTTTGTTCGAGACAAACGAAATCTAGTTATTCTTCTTCTTATTATTAGAACTTTCTGCGACTTTCTGCCCTTTGGGTTTGTACTGATATTTTAGTATTCTTATTATTCTTTTTTTCTTCCTCTTATCCTCGTGCATATAGCTTTGGTGATTTTTTCATTTTTCAGGATGTTTAAGAGCTTGTATCTCAAAAAATATTAAAAATATTTTTATAGATAAAGCGTGTGAAATGTAGAGAATTTAATCCCAATGATTTGATCCCAATGGTCCAGAACTACAACAAATTTAGGGCACATATTAAATATGCTGAATTTTCATATGCAATTTAAATTCACATCCATATGACATCAGAAAAGACGTCGGATCAAAAAGTATGTAAGCGATCTAAAACATAAATTGATGAATTTTTCAAAAATATTCAAGGAATGTATAGGTTACACTCTAATTACCTAATATTTTCTGCGTATTCCGTATTAAAATTTTTCAGTTTGATTGAGTTTTAAACGGTTTGCAGAAAGTCCTATCGTTTGCCGTGCAAACGAAATCTAGTTCTTATTCTTCTTATTCTTCTGTTTTTCTTCCTCTTATATTTGTGTTAATTTCGAGGTGTTGCCATTGACTCAGAACAATGAAAATTTTACGGCCTATATTTCAAACCATGAGCTTTCGGATGCAATGAATTTCATATTCAAATGACGTCATATACCGTCAGATTTGACGTCAGATGAAAAAGTTTGTACGCGGTCTACAGCCATTATTTCTGGACCGATTTTCATCAAATTTTCACAGAATGTGTATGTTACCTCTGGTTGTGTATCCCCGTATCGGTTTTTTCAAAATTCGAAAAGGCAAAGATGAAAAAGTTTGTACGCGGTCTACAGCAATTATTTATGGGCCGATTTTCATCAAAATTTCACAGAATATGTATGTTACACTCTAGTTGTGCATCCAGTGTCCGTTTTTCCAAATTCGAAAAGGCAAAGGTTTAATGGCGAATCTAAGATTCGAACCATTGACGTCAAATTTCAAATACGTATAAAATCACTTCCAGATGAGTTAGAAAGCTGATATTTGGACAGTGTATAAGTCTCCTAGTGTGCTTTACATTCTGTGAAGATGATCGTCACTTGACCTTATATGAAGTCATAATGTCAAAAAGAATTTTGATAACTACGCGTTAATTTTAGTATGTTGTAAAGTTCCCAAGACCATGGAAATCTAATGGCATATACATCAAATCGTGTCCGTTTGAATGCAATATATTTCATATTCATTTGGCGTCATATAACATAATGTTTGACATCAGGACAAAAAGGTTTTACGCGGTCTACAGCCAGTATTTCTGGACCGATTTTCACCAAATTTTCACAGAATTTATATATTACGCTCTTGTTGTGTAACGCTGTGTCAGTTTTCCAGATTTGAAAAGGTAATGGTTTTTTGGCGAATCCAAGAATATCTTGGAAACTTTTAAGTTTTTCAAAGAATGTATAGGTTACACTCTAGAAACCTAATACTTTTTGTGTATTCCGTATCAATAATTTTCAGTTTGCTTTAGTTTTAAACGGTTTGCAGAAAGTCCTATCGTTTGCCGTGCAAACGAAATCTAGTTCTTCTTCATATTATTCTTTTTTTCTTCCTCTTATATTTGCGTTAATTTCGATGTGTTACCATTGGCCTAGAACAATGAAAATGTTATGGCAAATATTTCAAACCATGAGGTTTCGGATGCAATGAATTTCATATTCATATGACGTCATATAACGTCAGGTTTGACGTCAGGTGAAAATGTTTGTACGCGGTCTGCAGCCATTATTTCTGGACCGATTTTCATCAAAACTTCACAGAATGTATATGTTAGGCTCTAGTTGTGCATTCCGGTGTCCGTTTTTCCAAATTCGAAAAGGCAAAGGTTTAATGGCGAATCCAAGATTCGAACCATTGACGTCAAATTTCAAATGCGTATAAAATCGCTTATAGATGAGTTAGACAGATGATATTTGGACAGATAAGTCTCTAGGTTTTCTTTACATTTACAGAAGATTAACGTCATCTGACGTCATATGACGTCATGATATGAACAGAAATTTCTAAATTTTACGTGCCAATTTTTATATGTTGAAAACGTCCAAGCACCATGAAAATTTGAAAGCTTATGCTTCAGATAGAACATTTTGCATTTCAATAATTTTCATTTCACTATGACATATTTTGACGTCAAATTTGACGTCGTCTAAAAATATTTGTACGCGGTCTACAGCCATTATTTCTGAACCGATTTTCATCAAAATTTCACAGATTGTGTATGTTACGATCTGGTTGTGCATCCCAGTGTCCGTTTTTCAAAATTCGAAAAGACAAAGGTTTTATGGCGAATCCAAGATTCGAATCATTGACGTCAATTTTCAAATGTGTATAAAATCGCTTACAGATGAGCTAGAAAGATGGTATTTGTACAGAATATAAGTCCCTAGGTTTTCTTTACATTTTTAGAGGATGAATTTCGTATGACGTAATATGACGTCATGAGGTGAAATGTAATTTCTAAATTTTACGTGTTAATTTTTACTTGTTGAAAAGGTCCGAGCATCTTGAAAATTAAATAGAATATGCTTCAGATAGAACATTTTGCATTTCAATAATTTTCATTTGAGTATGACGTGTTTTGACGTCAAACTTGACGTCGTCTTAAAATGTTTGTACGCGGTCTACAGCCATTATTTCTGGGCCGATTTTCATCAAAATTGCACAGGATGTTTATGTTACACTGTAGTTGTGGATACAAGTGTTCGTTTTTCAAAATTCGAAAAGGCAAAGGTTTAACGGCGAATCCAAGATTCGAACCATTGACGTCAAAATTTAAATACGTATAAAACTGCTTCCAGATGAGTTAGACAGTTGATATTCGGACATAATAAGCCTTTAAGTGTGCTTGCCATTTCGTGAAGATTCATGTTATTTGACGTCATATGTCGTCAAAAGGTCCAAAAGAATTTTTTATATCTACGCGTTAATTTTAATATGTTGTAAAGTTCCCAGGACCATGGAAATTTAATGGCATGTACATCAACTCATGTCCTTTTGAATGCAATGTATTTCATATTTAGATGGCGTCATTTAACATCAGATTTGACGTCAGGACACAAAGGTTTTACGCGGTCTACAGCCATTATTTCTGGACCGATTTTCAACAAAATTTCACAAAATGTATTTGTAACGCTCTAATTGTCTATCGCTGTGTTTGATTTTCCAGATTTGAAAAGGCAATAGTTCTATGGCGAATCCAAGATTCGAACCATTGACGTCAAATTTCAAATACGTATAAAATCGCTTCCAATTTAGAAAGCTGATATTTGGTCTGAATATAAATCTCTAAGACCACTTTCTATTCTGTAAAGTCGAACGTCATTTGACGTGATATGACGTCAGAAGGTCTAAAAGATTTTAAAAAGTTGATAGAGTTGTCTTGGTTTTGATACCTTTAGCGACGTCACGGTCACGTGGCATTGCTACACTGTTAATTAAGCATTTCGGAAAAATAACCTACTTTCACTATTACATAACTTTACATATTTTCGGAAAATGTAATAGGCAAAGGCCAAGAACAATGAATATTGTATGGCACATATACTACTCAAAGTTTGCTAAGCACCACTTACTATTTTCCCGTAGATTTACCTGCTAAGAAAAGCGACTTTAAAGGCATGCTACATTAAATTTTACATTAAAACAAATCTTGCTTTTATGCAGAAGTATTGTTTATTTACCAAACTTACTACCAGTTACAAAAAAATAAGCCTTTCGGATCCTCAGTACTGGGAATTAATCATAATTAGAAAGTGCGGAATTTTGAGAAAACACCTTAAAATTTAAAGTCAGCTAAATTCAGAACTTTGATCTTCAAATATTCCTGTTTTCTAAATGGAATACTTTTAAGGATATTTGAAACGATGTTGACCTGTTCATTGTCATTTTTTTCTGTATTGATCACAAGATTTAACTTCCATTTATAAAATGCCATTTCTTGCAAAAAACACACTTTTGTGAATTTGCCAAGTAATGACAGGAATTGGCTAAATCGTTGTAACTCATTTTTGAGTCTCTTTTCTATCATTTTGACAAAAACTATGCTTAAAAGTGATGGTAAGCTAACGCTTTCCTTTCAGGTACATAGCATTACATTAAGCATGTGTTTTCATGTGACTCTATGGGTAAATAGCCGGTGATGCTTAGCAAACTTTGAGTAGTATATTTTCGAATGCAATGATTTTCAAATTCATAGGACGTCTTAAGACGCTAGATATGACATTAGTTAAAACGTTCGTATACGCTCTGCAGAATTTATTTTTGAATCGATTGTCTAGTACATTTCACAGAAGATTTAAGTCAGGCTTTTCTTGTGCATCCTTACTTTCGTTTTCAAAATATTGAAAAGACAGAGATTCTGTGGTGAAACCAAGTTTCGAAAATATGACCTCGAAATTAAGTTTAGTATCTCAGAGACCCGATTCGAGGTAAAATGCTGAAATTCACACATGTTGTAATTCAAAACGTTTTCTGTGGATTTCCATAAGCCAGACGTCATTTGACGTAATGGGATTATAATATTTTTTCATTTCTGTTGCAATAAATTCAATGAGATCCCAACGGTCCAGAATTAAAAATCATTTATGGAATATGTTAAATATGCTGAATTTTCATATGCAATGATATTCTTATTCATATGACTCAGATAAAAAAAGTTTGTAAGCGCTCTGCAGACATTATGAATTGATAAATTCTTCTAAAATTTTCAAAGAATGTAAAGGTTACACTCTAGAAATCTAATACTTTCTGGGTATTCCGTATCAATAATTTTCAGTTTGATTGAGTTTTTAACGGTTTGCAGAAAGTCCTATCGTTTGCCGTGCAAACGAAATCTAGTTTTTTAGTTTTTAGTTGATTCCTTACATGCACAGGAACTTCAAATGTATAAATGTATTGTCTTAAACATCTTTTCAGGTTTCAGATAAAGCTAAAAAAAAGTTTTTTCCACTTACATCTAAAAAAAAAATAGGGAAGGTAGGTCGGCTAAACTTTTTTTTATAACCCCCCCCCCCCCCCTTTATACAAATAAATTTATTAGAGGATGTGACGAAAACCAGCATTTTTCAACCGTTATAACCCGAATGCAAAAATAGGGTCGGTCGGAGATGTGGAAACAGGTAACTTTCTTATTACGCCTAAATAGTGAAACGTTCCATAAAAGGATTCTTTTCTTTTGCGCAAATGCTTTGATCAATGATTAATCTAAAACTAATCCCTGATGATTGGATAATGGGTCACAATCAATTGTGAGCCTCTATCGACGTTTATTAACTGTCAACGTTATCTGCCAAAATAGCAATGTCGTTCGTTCAAAACGATAAAGGTAGCACAACAGTCTCCATGTAGAGTTGTCATTCGTTCCCCATTTAGCTATCTTTGCAATGGGCTCAATGACAAGAATCTTGTCAAAACGGAATACAACTGTTTAACGTCCATTGAAGTGTATTTTAACGATCTAAATTATAAAACATTGAAGAATTAATTTATGAATCATCATAAAATGGAAACTATTTTATTTTTTTTGTTATAATAACTTTTTCCTGCCTTATTAACCAGATTGGAACAATCCGCAGATGTAAATAAATGAAATGGACAGACTGAAAAGCATTGTGCGTCGTTACGACGAGATATAAATACCATGAATCACGTGAGATTCCGTGAGATTCAAAATGTCAAGAACGGTCTGAACGACGGTACAGTCTCTATTTATAGATTGCACGAATTTGGGATTACTTTCTGAGCCCACCATAGAGGTGAATATAATGTAAGCAGTTGTGTAAGAGAGTGGTTGCACACCACACAAATGTAGTCACAGCTTCGAATGGCCGGGGAGGGTTTTTTGATGGGGTAAATGATCTGAACTTAATTGTTTGTCTTTAAAATGCATTTTCAGCATCAGATTTATCAATGTCACGGAGATTATTAATCTAGTATACGTTCGTGTTATTTTGACTTCTGATATGAACTCTGGAAATTTCGAAAACAGGGCCAAGAATCATTTATATATAGGACGCCATTTTCTTTAAACAATGATTCCCGGCAGCATGCTTTGTGTACCCGTGACATCATTTTTCTTTTGGTTTGGCGCTATTCCTACAAAGAGGCGTGAGTGATGAGAGCGGCTCATTGATGAGACATTCACAAATTGCTCACAGTGGTTACTTCTCCTGATCTATACAAAAGTTTGATCACGTGAGACGGTTCGACAAAATGACGTAATATATATCAAACTTACTTCCGAAAAATTGTTTCTGTGTAACCGCAAATGTTTCTATAGTTTTGATGGTAAAAACTCTTGTTGCATTATTGAAAAATATTAGTTTTTATACAATTATAGATTGAAAAATATTTTAAATGAGAGAGACTTTGGGATATGTGGGTCTTGTTTTAGATAAATAGGATCAACATGCAATTGTGTAAAGAATTTAAATGACAATATATCTTTAACCACCACAGCATTTTAAACGCATGACAACTAGTCTATTGACTCCAAAATTTAAATTTGCATCGGCTACTAGATCTATAAAAAATCTTTACCATTATCATATACCATACTCAACGAAAACGTGTGTGCAGAAGCATTAGACGGGATTTTTCCATGTCTCCTAAGTGTTGAACATATTTTATGCTCAGATTGCTACTTTGTTAACTGTCAACTGGTCCATTAATACAATCTTCAAAATAAAAAAAGGGGGGGAAACAAACTGTGAGAAAAATCCCCAAGAAGTGTCAAACACAGTGCCTGCAATATCATGCCTGAAGCAGTATTCCGTAGAAGGTGAAAGAAATCATCATTATATTGAAGACATTGTGGTGCAAATGTTTTCTAATCAGGTTATTATTCTCTTTTTGCAAATAAAAAACTTGAGAAAATTGAAAATACTAATCATGATGCATAAAATTTAAGTGACATTGTTTGTCGATTTCTTTATATAAAGATTGACCAATAATATAAAATGACAAATCACATGTATGTCAACTACCAATCCTGCTCAAGAATGAAGCCAAACATAAAGAATGTTTAGATATCCTGAACGAATATGAAAATACACTTGGGAGACCTTTACCCAGGCATTTAGTAAATTTCTTTCTTGGACTGGTTTATTTGAAACTTGTTACATGTTTATATTGTTCAGTTACAAATCAGGGTTGGTAAAATACAGTTTATAGTTTTTGTAATATGTAGACTTATACAGAGTAATATCTTTAAAAAAAATAGTAAAACCCTGAGTTATAGTTACTCAAAGAGAGAATAAGTTATTATTTACTGTTCTAATGAATCTAAATAATTTATTGATTTTTTTTGCTACTTTTCAGGTCTATTCTTGATTGAAATGTGATACGATATCTATTATTGAAATAAAAAAATTATCATTGTACGAACTGTTGCATAAACCTGTAAAAGATTGGTACCTATGCATTTCAGTGGCACTTTATGATTGAAAAATCAATTTATATGTTTCGTTTGATATTAAGTTCTTTTTTATAATGTTATGTTCTTGTAAATGTAGTTTTTTATGGCAGCGATTATAAGTGTACTGGATAATTTGAGGCAAATGGACTAACTATAATGTATGCAGGTTTACCCTGGATGATGTTTCTCAAGCTGCGAGAATCTCTTGCATTATCAAGATGATAGCAGTTTACAAAGGTAAGACGTCTGCAAACTTTTTCTAAACATTTTGAAAATTACTGAGTATTACTCAGACAAAAATGAAATTCAAAGCGCTCAATGCGCTAACAGACGGCATCCGGATTAACAGGAATAAAGCTGTATTTCTTAATTATTGATACAAAAGAGGCAAAAGCCACTTGACGCAAAAAACTCCACACACTCTCCTGCAATTATAGTCGGTAGTGAGACAATCGAATTCGCACCCTGTTTGTTACAAAACTATCCGCAATTGGGTCATGAACCTGACTGTATGAACTTCAGAAGTAGGTCATTCCCTAGGACCCGATTTATATACACTGTTACTTAAGTGTAGAACTGGACAAGGTACTTGAATTTTGAGATACTTGAATGTTTGTTTCTATTTCAAAGTTAAGAAATGCTCTGGGAGAAAGCTAATTCGCTTTCATTCAAATTTACACGTAAACTAGTTTAGGTTAATTACAGACATTCGAAGCGCTACTTTTTTTTTTTTTTAACAGGAGTAGATCTTCAAGTATGTAAAATGGGTTGCTGTTCTGATTTATAAATGTCACGGATATATTGTTCACGCTTCAAATGGATGTTTACAGAGCAAAATAGCACGGTTACAAACAACAGCACATACATAGCGGTTACGTTTTGGAATAAAAGGTCTGCGTAACATATTCCATTCATATTTGTAAGTGCAGAATTGCACTGCGTGGATCCGCACTAAACGCGGAGAGATACAGTTAAACTTGTCATGGAAAATATGCAAATTAGCAAGGTCAGCGATGCCTGGTAAGCGTTTGTAGCTACTAAAGACTAAGTATTATACATGTATACTGTGCGTCGTTATGATAGTTGCTTGCTACATAGATTTATTACTTCATAAAAATAGTAAAGGAGCACTATACTTGAAATTATAATCTGTTAGAAGTCCCTATGAGTGTGGTTGTTATTTAACAGTCAAGAAGATCCAGCCACAACAGACAGCATCTCCCTAAATTAAATATGCCAGTAAGAAGTGCCCAGCAAAGTTTCTATGCAAGAAAGACCTGGTCAGCCATAATATTAAAGTCAGACACAGCAACACCTGGGTCATCTGCCCATGGTGCTACCATTGGGATGTGAGAGAGTAAATTTACCCCCAGGATCTAGCCCGAAATGTTAAAAGTCAACACCGTGAAGTTACCGACCGTATGCCTCCAAGGACCCTGGCAACAGCCAGCATGTTTCTCTTTCAGAGAGATCCCACGGCATACTATGCCATTCCCGGCTCCTTACTAGATTTTTCATCTCCAGAATCTAAGTTTGCCGTCAATGCTATTGAAAGGTGGTGTGAATGTCGAACACCTGGTTTTGCAGCGTGGGGTTTGGGGGGGGGAATATTTCCCGTCCTAATTCTCATAAGCAGAGGGCTGCCCGTACTGAAGTCCCTCTGATCGTCCTCTGCGGGTCGGAATCCCGCATATGGTTCAGGTCGAATGACCATCTCCATAAAGCCAGGTTCATTGAATCTGCCATACAGCAAGAACAGATTGTGGCCAAGCTGATGCAGCAAATGGTGACCCTTCCAGCTTATTCACCTCCATCTGGAATTTTGTGGTCTACCTCGGACCCCAAAGAACATCCCATAACTTCACATGCCACTCTGCTAGATATTCCCTCAACTGTCATCAGGAATATTTACTCAGGAGCTATTCATTAGCTTTTCCGGCCTCAACCCTCTCTCACATAGACGAAATTGCTATATTGCAAGCCTCTGGTATACTTTCTCCTTCCATAATATGTTGCTAAATTTCAAGAATAACATTTGTTCAGATGAGTACAGGAATGGTATCGTGGTATTAGTTGTCAGGCACTATAGGAAGTAGTGTAAATACAGGTTCCTGTACCAAATCTTTCTCCAAAGTTGCCTCAATATAGCCAATGTAGGGAATTTTTGAACCACTGGCCCTAGTGATATTCAGTTCAAAATCCTCCAGGTTTCTCAGTTTAGGACTATTTGTCATTCCTTTGTAGAAACTGCGATGGTACTAACCATGGGTCCACTGTCTATAAGAGCCGTAGTTGCTTCTCCATTCACCCTAACATCAGCTTGGTTTGAATGACCAACAAGTCGTTTCAGAGTTGTTCATTGGGGCTTCTTTCCTCAATCTTGCCCTGCTCCTTTCCCTCGACCAAGGCATCCTTTAGTTTAAATTCCTGAAGTCCTGGTTCCCTCCACATCCTTTTTTTTCTGATTTTCCTATCCGTGCCTGAAACATACTCATTTCCCGGTTTGGGTCGATCTCTTTCCTGTCTGTACTCATTGTAACTTCTATTCTCATTGCTCGAGCCGCAATTCCTATTGTCGTTCCTCCAGCCATATCTACTTCCTCTGTATCTGGTGAATCCTGTCCCTCTAAAATTCCGTGTGTTGTTCCAAGAAAAAATGGTATTTCCCTGCGATGTATTCGAACTTGTGTCACCTCCTCTGATCGTGGATTGCTTCAAAGAGAGTTCATTTTATCTTGTTTACATTAATTGCATCTTCTTCATAAATTATGTTAGCATCTTCATTTGACTCTTACCTCTGTCTGCTGAGCATTGATATGCTTCACAATTGACCAACAAGTCGTTTCAGAGTTGTTCTTTGGGGATTTTTCCCCAATCTTGCCCTGCTCTTGTCCCTCGACCAAGGCATCCATTAATTGCATCTATTCCATTAAATCTCTTAGCATGTTCATTTGACTCTTACTTCTGTCTCCTGAGCATTGATGTGCTTCTTGTTATCACAATTGTCCTTAAGTATAGTCATCTCCGACTCTTCTCTCCTTATCCGCTTTTGTAAATCTTCAAAGTCAATAGCTGTCTTATAACATACTCGAGTCGCATTCCTAAATTCCTCTTTAAATAGATGTCGCCAGAATCTAGTTTTCAGCATCTAATCCAATGAGTGAATATGTCCCTTCTTAACAGCTATTTGGGCTAAACCTTCCCAGCGCACGGCCCATTCTGATACAGATTCGACTTTCTTCTGTTCTGATTGATAAAACTCAGCAACAACAGACTCTCCAGAGCATAGATTACCATAGATTCTTCAAGTTTCCTGACAATCTCGTTTGTTGTCGCCTTTGGACCTATTGTTAGCAAGATTTTCCTCGTTTTTCCCGTCAACGATTTCCTAACTGCTTGCCTAAGCACATATTCATTGTACAGTCCTGACTGTTGCATAACCTTGATTTTCATTTTCCATTCTTCAAAAGCATTTTCTGTTAGTTTTGGAACCTATTCGGGGTCCTACTTAAACCACTAAGAACTACTAAGAACTAATAAGAACTACTTAGAACTACTAAGAAGGCACTAAGAACTAAGTAGATGGCACTAAGAAGTAAATTTAGAGAGTGACATCATTAAAATCAATAAAAATATTAAAATAAAAAGAAAAAAAAAATGAAGTTGATGCCTTAGTGTTTTTTATATGCTAGTTTTAGGATTTTAGAAACCGGTTTAGTATACGAGTTATGTTCATGAATCCAGGTCTCTATTAACTATAGACGTTATACATGTATGAACTCCTTTAGAAAAATGTAAATAAATTAAAAAATAAAATTATCAGTTAGATCTTTATAATGAAATAGCATGTCATTTGCTATAAGAATGTGTGAAAGGCCATTAGTAAAATTGATACTAACTCTAAGAACCTCGCTAGGAACTACTAAGATGATAAAACTACGTAGCAAAGTTGTAATGAATTATCATTATAATTACTTAATCAAAAAAAAATACCCGTGATCGTGGTAAATGTCAACATGATTTCCCCACCCCCCTTTTAGCTCACCTGAGCAAAGCTCAGGATGAGCTATTGTGATCCCATGAGCGTCCGTCGTCCGTCGTGCGTCGTGCTGCGTCAACAATTTTTAGTGTTTACACTCTATCACCTTTATTTCTTGAGCAATCATCTTCAAACTTTAAGACAATGTTTATGACTATAATGTCTCGATTGAGTTCGATTATGGCTGAGATCTGTCAATTAGGTCAGGAGTTAAGCTCCTTTTCATATTTAAAAATGCCATATTTCACTTTGTTTACACTCTTGCATTTTCATCTTTTGAGCAATCATCTTCAAACTTTATGGCAATGCTTATGACCATAATGTCTCGATTGAGTTCGATTAAAGCTGAGATCTGTTGATTAGGTCAGGAGTTATCATCCTTTTAATATAAAAAAAATGCCAGATTTCACTTTGATTACACTCTAGCATCTGCATCATTTTTTTAGCAATCTTTTTCAAACTTTAAGACAATGTTTATGCCCATAATTTCGCAATCGGGTTCAATTATAACTGATATTGACAAGTTAATTTAGGAGTAATGCCCTTTTCACCATAAAAAAGCCAGATTTCACTTTAACTCTCTAGCATCTTTATTTCTTGAGCAATCATCTTTCTCAGGTGAGCGATCAAGGGCCATCTTGACCCTCTTGTTATATGCAACTTACACCATCGCCGCAATTAAACGTCTATCAAGAGACATGATTTAGAATCTGAAAATATGAACAACTGTATAATCAGCCAAGATCCATTACAAATTTGTTGAGTTAGTGTGCTTGTGTGAGTCCCCACCCGCCCCCTTTTTTACGTTTATTTGAGTGGAAGAGGTTAGTGGTTTGACAACAGACATAATTATTATAACACTCAGTTAGTCATAAATGGTAGTTAACCGCAATTAACGAAAGTTAATTATTGCACGGTTGTGATCAACGTTGTTTTAAAAATTTCAAATATATTTTTGAATGCTTTTAATGCGTGTTATTCCGATGATAAAGATAAAGATAGCATAGCTGAACATTGATATAAATCACCAAAGTCTGTTTCACAAAGCCAACAACATCTGTACAGCTATTGGGTATGATCACTGAGCGCGGTAGGACAGTCATGGTCATAAGTACGATTTGTAGCTGTGATTTGTTGAACAAGACCATCTGACATACATATATCGTAATATTCGAAGAGCCAACGACGCACCGCATAATACTATTAGTATGTAGAAGAAGTAATGGTGGTGATGGTAGTAGTATAAGCAGCAAGTAGTAGCAATGGTAGAAGTATTAGTAAATGCAGCAATCGCATCAGCAGTAGTAGTATAAGCAATATAAGTAGAGGTTCTGGTACATGTAGTCGTAGCAGCCGGTCTGTAGCAGCGGTGGTAATTATAGTATTTGTAGAAGGAGTAATAGAAGTTAGTAATGGTAATAGTAGTACTCTCCTCTAAACGGTAATTCTTAAAAAAAGATACAGGGTACGAAATAAGTTTTAGAGATGTTTTCTCAAATTATTTATCTTTTGAAATCCTCTTGTTTTTTTTGTTTTTTTTTTTGTTTTTTTTTTTTTTTTTTTTTTCAGAAAGACTTGCGTAGAAAAATGACTAATTCATACTTTTTAATTTGACCATTGATTCGAATCATAAAAGCGAAAGAAAAAAGTCAAAACGTTCATCTTGTCATCTTGACGTTAATAATTCATAAAAAACGGGCTAAGGGGTGCGCTAAACAATGCATTTTTTTATTTTTTAAATAAAAACCTATCGGGTAATTTTTCCTAAAAATAACAAAGAAAATATTTTCCCCATGCTTATTGTCCAGATTGAATACGAAATGAGTAAAAACTTACGTTTGAAATTTACATCCTCGGAAAGAAAACTTTATCCTCTTTAAGTTTACAAGAAATCTATTTCTATATAAATCGAAACAAGAAAGAATCTACGATTTCTTTGTGCACACCCTAAATCTTACAATAACGTCAGTTTTGACGTCGAAAACGACGTAATTTCAATGGTATGATTCCATCTTGAGCTGAATAGACAAAAAACATATAAAATAATATAAGCTGTAATATGTGAATAATTGCATAAGCTGTATGTCTGTCTGTATGTCTGTCTGTTTTACAAAGGTATATAATTATATATTCAGTGATTCTGCTTGTCTGTCGATTTCTCTGTCGTACAGAGATATTCACAAATAAAGAAACCATGTCAAGTTAATAAGACTAATATCAAGTTCATTGTGTAATATACCCGTATTCCTCCTTGCATTCTGGGTCTTCGTTCACCTGTCATTAGCTGGACGTCGCTATATGACTGAAATATTGTCGAAGCGACAGTAAACTCAAATAGTCAAGTCATTATGTAAACCTGTGCAAATGAGTCAAACATCAGGAAATTGATTGGCAACTACAACTTACATATAAATTTATTTGCAGGTAGCCGAATTCAGCGCTGATCACCTGGAGGTCATAGCGAGAAGAGAAGAGCGATTTTTTGCCTAAATTTCGTAGGTTATATGTCCCAATAGATACAAACCTGAAAATAGACAATGGGGTTTTGCAGTACCTCGAATCCGCAAGTGGCATAGACACAACCTTTTTTTGGACTTTTAGGATTCGAAATTTATGGGGGATTTTCCCCCAAATTATCCCAAAACTGGTGGGATATTTTGAAGACGGGGGTGGTGGGGGGGGGGGGGGGGGCTGTTTCACTGAAACACAATTTCTGTTTAAAATACTTAAACTATATGACGTAAATGTACATATGAAATGGAAAATATGCTGTTTTATTTTTCTTATTTTCGACAGACATGGGCTGTTAGTATGTTGGATTCTGTCGTTTTTGTTCAATATCCGCACTGCGCAAGCACTTATAATTGATTAAATGGGTTGTCTGGCTGTCAGGATTTACAAAAGCCGTATTATCTGAATACCAGCCATCTGTCGCTTTGACATTTCTTCTTCATAAAGGAAAGCAGATTGGTTAATTTATATATCATAAACGAAAAGCTTTTACTGAATAATAGTGATTATAATGTTAATGTTAAAATATTTTCCTTTGTTTATATTCTGGTAACTTACTCGACCTGGTGCCAGATGTGCATATCAGCAAATACCATGATGAATCAGTATGGCATAATCAATGTAGCGGTGACAGATAGCCTTTAAATAGGACATGGTGACATGCGATTCTTTTCATCGTTTCGTATTAAGCGGGGTTTTCACGCACGTGATTCTAATTCATGCGGGACCTTAATGAAAAAGCGAGAATCCCGCAATCCTGCACCCTAGAATAGACTTTGCTTAACTCACTGGGCCTCTGGTGCACTATTCAATGATTTTTTGAGCCATCTTCCATCATTTGTTTCAAAGCTATATGGTTCGTGAAGATCTTTTTTTTTAGAAAAATCATCCTGGTATAATATAAATCCAACATAGTTGTAAATGATCCTTGAAATTGCATGGGCATAACCATATAATTATACAGTTGAAGCCTTTTGGCGGCCACCTGTATTAGGCGGTCAATCTACATTCAGCGGTTAGTTTTAACATTACCAAACTAGCAATTTATTTTGTTTAACCTTCATTTTAGTGGCCTCCTCTGTTAAGCAGTCTCTTTTTCTTCTTGCTCTCTTGAATGACTGCTTTAAACAGATTTGACTGTATGTTAATACATTTACATAATCAGTTGAAATGGAACAAATTCTTTAATGTGGTTTGAATGGTTGGAGCTGTTCTATCCAGATTATAAAAATCATTACCTCATTAAAAATAATACTCTATGTCTCCATTGCTTTGCGCTCGGAGTTCAAAGATATGTTAAGGACTAGTTGACTCACTGTTAGGATTATGATGAACTGGTGTAACATACTATACGACATGTCTGGTGTGATATTACAGTGATGCAGAACTATATACCTGACTAATGTAAACAATGACCCAAGATTACTTAAATAATGTCAGTGACACACTAAATCCAAGCAAACAAAAATATATAGACAAACAATTTAATGACTCTGGATGGACAAATTTGGGCATTGTGCAAATCTTTAAACTAACTAGTAATGGCAAATTGACAGGGAGCTGTCTCAGAACTCCAAAACTAAATGTCTCAACATTCAACTGGTGTGTAAAGGCTTTGAGGTTTTACTCTATTACCGCAGCTATAAGAAGGGGGAGATTGTGTTTTGATCTCATAATGAGAGAGAGAGATTTTTTTTCTCAATGTGACATCAGTACTCATCATAAGAGATAGGTATAGAGAGAGATAAAATTTACTCATTATAAAGAGAGAGGGTGAGAAAGAATGGGGGGGGGGGGGAGTTTAATCATGACATACAGCGAGAGGGGTGGGGGGAGTTTACTGTTTACTCAAGACAGACAGAGAGAGAGTGGGGGGTAACTCATGACAGAGAGAGAGAGAGAGAGAGAGAGGGGGGTTACTCATGACAGAAGGAGAAAGAGAATTTATTCAATAAAAGAGAGATAATTTCCATGAATTCTAAGTACTAAGTCACCCTATTTTAATTATTTACTAAACCTCAGTGAAGCAGAAATGCCATATACATTGCATTGGTAAATTCCTGATCTCACTGAGAAGTAGCAAACATTAAACCTGATCAATCTCCTATGATAGACTTTTCGACTAATCTGATTTAATACTGGTTGTTCAGGTCATTACCATGTATGATTAGATCACAAGTGGTGAGATCAGGAGTTTGAATCTGTAGTTTGCAAACTTTTATGTTAGTATGATGGTTTCTTGAAAAGAAATGTGACTGACATGATAAGATAACATCATTCAATGACTACATTAATCAATTAATTATTTGAAATGAAATAAGGCAATTTAATGTAAACAAAGACTTCACAATTGGAATCAATGTGCTATTTTGCCAAAAGAAAACTATCAAATTAACACAAAATGCAAAATCATGATGAGATTAACTAAACTTAGTTTTCTGTAAATATTATGTTTTCATTAACATTCATTTGAATTCAATGTTCATAAATTGTGTATGCTGCTCTCCCCGCCCCCTAAATTTGGTTCAAATTCACAACCTTTGGATATGAAGTCAAGTATGTACATATATTATCATGATTCACTAAATTCAGATATTCTGTTGCTTGCTTCAGCACAGATGGATCCCACTCTGATTGTTTGTTGAGTTTAATGTCCAACCAACAGTATTTCAGTCATTTTGAGACTATGTCTACTTGAAACAGATAAAGGGCTGCCACACTGCAGTATAACACTGTAGGCATTAAGCATGATACCACATCCAGTCACAATAACCACTCCTGGAACTATCCTTATAATACTGAGAGCCAAGGAAGAGAGCTATACTAGTACCAGTTTTTACGACTGGTATGTCGCAGCAAAGGACCAAACCAACAACCCCCCACTCCCGAGGCAGATGCTCTAACCACTGGGGATGTTTATTCTTTTAACTATTTCTTCTGCATTGAAAGCAGACTGAAACAAAAAGGTCAACAAAAGGTTTAATTAATATCAAATGTCTGCCCTCCATCATTAAAGAAGTATATTCAGTCCAACATTTATCTCTCTATATACAGATAGTATGAGTGTGAGAAATGCCACACACTATCCAACATATCCTAGAAAAACACATCTCTGTCCTAAGGGTCTTGAGGTGTCTTTTCTATGTTTCCCACATGGGTGCTTGATAGCTTAGTGGTAACATGCTTCGCTTCTCATCAATGCGTCCCCTGTACACTTGACTTGACTATTTGAGTTTACCGTCGCTTCGAAAGTATTTTAGTCATATAGCGACGTCCAGCTAAATACAGGTACAAGAAGACAATTATGACCACATACGCCACCATCAGAGCCATCGGGATGGATTGATATAAGTTGTGAGAACTTGTTTCATAATCAATGTACATTGAATAATGCTTTAATCTTTAATGATTCGCCCTTTCTTCGTTACATAGAACTTTCAATTTTGTAAGTCAGAATGCTGTTTAGCCATTGTGCACATAACAATATAGGTTTGAAGCTTTCAGGGTGGGTGTTCTACTGACTGATCTTCTGGATGACCAGTCTCATTGAAATCAGATTCAGTATGCTAACTGGATCTGATCACATTGTATAGAGGGTGGTCTCAGACTGACCTCTGTATATGCCAAACAAATCGGCTGCTACAGATTCGTAAGGTATAACCAGAGGTAGTAACCGCATCAATCTCACAATAGGGTAGAAAGATATGTAAGCGGCCGGGTAGCTCATTCGGTTGGGCATTCGCCCTGTAAGCAAAAGGCTTCGGGTTCGAGTCACGGTCAAGCTGTACATTTTTCTCACCCTGTGATAAATGTTTACCGAAGTCAGTTAGAAAGGCGCTATTTAATTGGTTTAAAATCGAGCATTTGTTTATCCATATAAATTACTTAAAAGGTCAATCTAACGTGGCCCTTAATGTGATGTTGTCAGATCCTAATCGCGGATAGTAGAGGAACGCAAATTAGGATATTATTTTATGAGATTGCTGGATGACTTACACAAATCTCTCAGTAATAAGGGTTAATTGGGAGACAATCAAAATGTGGTAGTGTGTTCCATTTATTGTTTATTCTGCAATGAATACTATCTGAAATAAAAAGAAAATGTAAAAATGAGTACATTGTTATCATCAAATCATTATATTATCATTTTTTAAATTCATTACACATGATACAACTCAATAAAATTACACTCTGCACTGTGGCAGGTGTGATAATTTATATAAGTTCTATATAGACACCATTTAAAAAAAAATGCTAGATCAAACTGATAGCTTGCATTTTGCCCTCCAGATGAAAAAGTTAAATTGATCTTCCCTTCTCATCTCCAAAAATAAATATTGAGGAGTAATATAGTAAACAAATGTACACTATAAAACTAATCAGATAGTTAATTTCAGTATAAAAAATGAAAATGAAAGAATAGTTCATAAAAATTCTAAGATGTTAATCAATTGAAAAATCAGTGCTTGTAGGAGGATCTACAGAAAGACAACATTGAATTTTTGAAAAAGTTCAAAGAGGGAATTTTGCAACTTTTAAGAAATAGTTTAAAATGTGTATATTCTACAATAACTGAACAGTTATAATACAGCAAAACAATGACTTATTTTGTTCTCTCAATATGCATGTGTGCTAGTATCATCTGCTTATCATATAAACAGATCTACGATTGCAAATTTGTGTACGTAGTGCTTATCACGTGACTCCTCAGCTATAATGATAGGTGTTTCATTGGCCTGTGGGGTTTACATAAAATACCTCGGTCGACACCCTGCGGATCGAGTAGATGTGTAAACAAAAACACATGTGCCACCTGCTGAAGCGTAAAAGAACCGTCTCAGACGGACGGACGGACGTTCTCACTGAAGTGACGTTGTGGGATTTTTCCTTTGATCTTTGGCCCCTTTTGCACCCCGTAATTTGCACCCCACAAGCAACAAATTAGCCCACAAGTGCCAATTGTACTCCCGAAACCCCATAAAACTAACCCTAACCCAATTTCCTTAACCCGGAGCGTCACCTGAGGGAGGGCGGACAGACAGACGACGGAAAGGTGACCCCTATGTGTCACCTTGGCTTACAGCAGGTGACACATCTAATTCACACATAAAAAAATTGTGATGGGGACATTAGATCTAAAAATTTGAAATATGCCACACACATTTTCAATTAAAGGTGTTATAAATTTAACTACCATTTCCTTATTATGACTGGTTTTGACAACATTTCTCACCTGGGACAGCTTTTTATAAATGTCTTAAAAGATTATGTACGGCGGAACTGCTTTATCAACTTTCTAATTTAAACAATCCAAAGTGATATAGAACTATCTCCACAATTTACACACACATAGACACACACACACACCTTTGTTTATAGTTTTCTCAAGCATAAATGATTTATTTACAAAACACGGTCTATAGACTTATTGAACTTTGTGTTACAGACACTTTATAAATATTTAAATGCATTTACATAAATCTAAATAATAATGATTAGAAAAAAGTGATATCTGTAGAAAATATTGTTATTAATTCATATTATGGGTAAGAAAAGAACTGGAGTGTGATCTCCATTACACATATGGAACACATTGCCATTTACCTAGGGTAAAAATACCTTACAATGTGTCAACACGTCAATCTATTTATAGAATTGTTAATCAAGATGATTACCAAATGTAATTTTACTAACCCGGATCATGATCGATTGGAAGCTTGCATCTGAGCATGAATTTGATCAGGGTCAATGAAACGTTTGCTCGTGGTGTATGATTGACTGATGCGAACTACAATATTACGTAACAGTACGTAACTAATACCCGCGACAGACGGTTAGTATAATATCTTCCTATACAATATAGGCGACTATAAATCACGGGTCCCTGCAAAATATTCTTCCACAATGGGTGGTTCTTCCACAATGATTAGATTTATGTAAATGTATTCATATATTTATAAAGACGTCACTGAATCTGGCCGTATTCATTCAGAACAAAATCCGGTTTGTACTGCAGTCTAAAATGTGTTTTATATTACCTTATCAAAATCATGATTTTCATTCATTATCATCCTGTTTATCGTGGTCATCATCATCAGATTGATAGGTATTTACAATAAATGAAAGGGCAGAACTAACGTGACAGATGCTGTAGTGACCAGTGTGCTACTCATGCTAAACCCCGCCTACTTGCGACGAGGATCATTTTTCAATACAACTGAGGTTTTTGAATTATTCAATCGGGAAACTTATCGTGAAATTTTGGAATTATTAATAATAAAACATGTCAGGAATACCAGAATTCCCCAAATCCAATATTCTCGGAGAGGAGACATCTGTTGGCTTAAGATGGAGGAGATACCTAGCAAAGATGGAAAACTTGTTTGTTACTATGAACACTGAATCGAAAAAGCAAAGGAAAGCGCTGTTACTGCATTACTTTGGAGACGAAGAATTCGACATTTATATGACTTTAAACTTTGAGGAAAGCGAAAACATTTACGATGATGTTAAGCTGCTCTCACGGCATATTTCAACCCAAAGAAAAATAAAGAATTCGAGAGGTATAAGTTTCGAAATATGTCTTAAGAGCACGAAGAGTCAATCGACCAGTTTGCTACAAGACTTGAACTGAAGGCTCGAAATTGTGAATTCCAGCAACCGGAAGAAGTAAAAAGCCAAATAATTCAAGGAAATAAATAACCATTCCATCAGTTGAAAGATGCACTTACAAGTGATCAGGTCATGACATATTTTGACCCTGCCAAGCACTCTGAGGTATGGGTTGACGCAAGCCCGTTCGGCGTATCAGCTATATTGTTGCAAGAAAATAAAATCATAGCATATGGGAACAGATCATTAACACCTACATAACAACGTTATTCTCAGACAGAAAAAAGAAGCTTAGCTTGTGTGTTTGGTAGTCAGCATTTCCACCTGTATTTGTTCGGAAGCAATTTCACTCTGATAACATATCATTAAAACCTAGAATCAATTTTCAACAACACCAAGGAAATTCAGTCAGCAAAACTGGAACGATGGAGGCTGAAACTTACGACATATAATTTCAAGGTCAACTATCGGCCAGGGAACAAAATGATCTCTGATTATTGTTCAGGACACACTGTAGACAGCATGCCAAAAGAAAATTTCGCAGAGGATTATGTGCAGAGGATTATGTCAATTTTCTCGCTCTGTCGGCTGTATCGGAATCACTATCACTACCTGATATCGCACAGACCACCATGAAGGACAAGGTGTTAATCGCTGTCAGCAAAACTGGAACGATGGAGGCTGAAACTTACGACATATACTTTCAAGGTCAACTATCGTTCAGGGAACAAAATTATTGCTCAGGACACACTGTTGACGGCATGCCAAAAGAAAATATCGCAGAGGATTATGTCAAATTTCTCGCTCTGTCTGCTGTGCCGGAATCACTATCACTATCTTATATCGCGCAGACCACCGTGAAGAACAAGGTGTTAATCGCTGTCACGAACACTACCCTGAACAATTAATGGCATAATCAGAATTTCAAATCCGAGGAGGCTTAACGCAGTTATCAACAAATGGCAGATGAGCTGTTAGTCTTGAAAATTAATGGTCAGTGTGTTCTACTACGCGGCACGAGGCTGTGCATACTTTCAGCATTATTAAAACAGGTCGTTCATTTTGCGCACCAGGGACACCAGGGCCGTGTACGCTGTAAAAGTTTACTTAGGGAAACATGCTGGTTTCCATTCATGGACAGACTCGTAGATGAAATCTGCATGAACTGCATTCCATGCATGTCAGCATCAGCAACAACATACACACAGCCAATCAAACCGAGCTCGCTACCAAAACGTCAATTGGACGAAATTTCTGTAGATTTCTGTGGCCCATTTCCAAATGGTGATTATTTTTTGGTTGTAATCTGTGATTATAGCCGATTTCCAGTTGTGGAATGTATCCGAAACGTCTCTGCACAGACTGTTATACCAAATCTTGAGAAAATATTTTGCTTCTTTGGGATACCAAGTATTGTTAAATCAGAAAATGGAGCTCCCTTCAACAGCAGAGCATTTACACAATTCGCAAAACAGACAGGGTTTGAACATCGTAAAGTTACACCTTTGCATCCGCAAGCAAATGGTACTGTTGAAGCCTGTATGAAACCGTTAGGAAAAGCTCTAAAGACGGCAAAAGCTGCTGGACAAAATCTCAAACAATCTCTAAGTTATTTTCTCCTCAACTACCGCAGTACACCACATCCTAACACAGGCATTTCGCCGGGGGAATTATTTTTCAACTGAGAGCTGAAAACAAAATTACTTAATTCAGTGTTCCTTATAAAGACATATATGTCAGACAGAGAGACCGCTTATCATAATCAATTAACAAAGAACATGCAGACCGAAAACGAAAAGCAAAATCATCGCAGCAACAAACAGGAGACTCGGCCTTAGTGAAACAAAATATAAAAAACAAGCCAAATTGTTGACGACGCACGCCGGACGAAGGGCCATCACAAAAGCTCGCTCGCCCTTGAGCACGTTGTGCTCAGGTGAGCTAAAAATGGGACACGCCGTATAACCCGACTCCGGTCAAAATTGTGTCAAGAAAAGGCTCTATTATAACAGCAGAGCACAAAGGCAGAACAATTTGCCGCGATGCATCAAAGTTCAAGCCTGTGAAATTGAAATCGCATCTACCCCGATTTGACCCTCCACATCAGCCGAATCAAGATATCTTCCGCCAAGTACCAAATATGCGACCTCAGACGTAAAGATCGCCGTCTAACAAGAATATACCTAGATAATTAATGTGTTTTTTTCCGACAAATATGCTAGGCTATACGATAATAAACTATCTGTGCCAGTTAATTACAAATTAGTGTCAATAAGAGTCAACTTCATTCAGTCATTTTTCTTTATGAAAAAACAGTGAGAAATATCAAAGTGTGTGCTCGGGACATTATAATGCCTGATTTGATATCAAATGTAAGATAAATGTGTTTAGATTGTCTACCGATCCAAGTGCAAAGCAGAAAAAGAAAACACTCTACGGTTGAAACCGAAACCAGTGTTCTACCCCCTGCAGCGTGAGTTCCGGATTCCACGACAAAATGGTATGACTTTATCCCGATTAGATCACAGAGATAATTAACATTTATTAATGTCAGCATTGGACACTGCCTGAACCATTTAAATTGTTTTATGGATGTGCTAGTACTTTGCAAGTAATTTAACACTTAGTCAGTGACTTTAAATATGTTATTCATGTGCATTTTCACAGAAGTGTTGTTTTTATCAGTGAAAAACGCTCCGTAAGAAAAAAAGAAGAATAAGGGCATATCTGTTTACTTTAATTATATCGTAGGTCATACATACATAACGGTCATTTTTGTATACGAGAGGTTTATATGTTGATTTATTCTTTAAGAATTTTCATGCAACGTTTATACCATGTCTTACTTATTGTCATGATAATGCTATATTATTTAAAGATAGATGGGATCTAGTGACCAGTGGTGCTACTCCTGATAAGCTCCGCCTACTGGCGTGGCCAGCATCAATGCATGAAACCTTCACAGACTAGACTGTTAGATCATAGAGAAGTTAGAATGTATGTATGAATCAAGTATGCAGTGTTTAAAGTTACTGTATAATAAATGTACAAAAAAACACCCCGTCTTTACACAGAATGGGGCTCGCAATGTTATCTTACTTGTCATACCTCTAACTCAAGAAGTGTTTGTATATTAATATCTAAAGATGTCGACTGTAAGATACATAATGAAACTACTGATACTAAAGGAAATTTCGTTATTTTAGATATGTCAGTAGAAGAAATTAGATTAACTCTAGCATCTATCTATGGTCCAAATGAGGATAACCCACTCTTTTACGTCAGTTTATTGAAAACAATACAGGATTTAGGCAACGAAGATATAGTCATTTGTGGTGATTTTAACCTTGTCCAAGAAGTTAGACTATTACAATTATAAACATGTTAATAATAAAAAAAGCTAGAGACGCTCGTTTGAAAATTATAAAGGAAAATGAATATATCGATCCTTTCCGTGAAAAGTATCCAGAATTAAAAAGATATACATGGCGTAAAACAAGACCAATTCAGCAGGCACGGTTAGATTTTTTTTAATTTCTCAGACCATTTTAGCAAATGTTGGAAGCATAGCAGTAAAACCAAGTCTCCAGTCGGATCACTCTATTGTTAGATTAGAATTAGTATTTAATAACTTTACGCATGGAAAGGGTTTCTGGAAACACAATAATTCATTGTTGAATGACATAAACTATGTAATACTATTAATAAAAAAAATTGATGATGTTAAAAAGCAATATGCTTTTCCTATTTTCAATCTTGATACCATCGAAACTATACCGGATGAACAACTCAAATTTACAATTAGTGATCAGTTATTCCTTGAGACTTTATTAATGGAGATAAGAGGAAAAGCGATTTCTTATGGGTCATACGTGAAAAAGTTAGAAACGATAGAGAAAAAACAATACTGCAAAATATTGAAAATAATGAGAATAGCCTAAATAGCGAAAACATAAGTCAATTAGAATTACTTAGGGGTGAACTTAGGAATATTCAAGATGACAAATTTAAAGGCTTTCTTATTAGATCAAAAACAAAATGGACAGTGGAAGGTGAAAAACCATCAAAATTCTTTTGTAAATTAGAACAAAATAATTATGCCTCAAAAACTATTAATTCAATTTTTAAAGAAAACAATGACGTCATTTCAAACCAAACAGAAATTTTAAACGAAAAAGCACTTTTATAAAATGCTTTACTTAAACAAAAGTAGTGAAAATCCTTCAATAAATGATTCATTCAATGACTTCTTAAAGGTTGAATACATGCCCAAACTATCAAAAAAAGATAGTAGTGATCTTGAAGGTCCAATAAGTCTTCAAGAGGCGTCATTTGTTTTAAAAAATATGTCAAATACCAGAATTTTTTAAAAGTTTTTGGTAAAAAAATGGCATTTTTGTAGTTCGGTCATTGAACAATGCATTTGAATCTGGTCAATTTGCTGTAAGTCAGACACAAGGTATTATTACTTGCATACCGAAAGGAAATAAACCCAGAAACCAGTTAAAAAATTGGAGGCCTATAACTCTCTTAAACACTGTCTATATTGATTCCCTATGGAAACAATTTCTAAGCAACACATTAGATAATGTTTAAATCTTAAACAGTATTTTCAACACGGACATAATAAGGTACAGATGCTTTACTTTACTTATGTTGGGTTAAAAACCAATTTTTTTTAAGTAGGAAAGGCAGCTTGTTGTTTCTTCTTCTTCTTCTTCTTCTTTATCTTATGTTTGTATTACTTCTATTATATAATTTAATCTACCACTTTGTTAATAATTGACTCAAAGTTAAAAATTAAATATTGCATTAGGTATATGATGTAATTTACATGTATGTTTATATAAACATAGCTATATGCAGTTGTGTTGTACGGAGCCACGGGGATGACCTCGACCCATTTGCTTCTATGACGAGGAAAATAAAGTGGTTTAAATAAAC